>JAHDVF020000363.1:0-600000 GCA_022606425.2 Lepidostoma basale | reverse complement strand
AACACCCTATACTTGTGTCACAGATCGTCAGATTTTTAAATGAAAAACATGAGGATTTTTTTAGATTGAATCATATAGAAGTCTATCTTCTTGGTTTAGGCGTTGAGAGGTATGTCAAGACAGAGCGGTATGGCGGTCCATCCTCTGCATTGATTGAATGCGTTTCTGGTAGTATACTATATATAATATATTATTTTACCTGTTGTCAATAGATGCCTTAAAAATAAATTTTGTAATGTCTGTTGATGAAATAAACTGATTTGATTTGAATGCGAACTGTGTCAGCTCTTGTTTCGATGTCATATATCATTATCGGTCTGGCACAGGTTTTGTAGATTCGGGATTTACTCTTTAGTTGCATTTAATTGTTTTTACAAGTTTTAAGCATGGAACTGGCAAAAAAGGATGAAAGTAGAATAAATGCAGTAGAAATGAGATCTCTTAGATGAATGTGTGGATTCTCTGTGTATGATAGAGTGTCGAATGAAAATATAAGAAGTGAATGCGGTGCGAATGATGGTGTCATGAACAAAATAATGAAAGGATCATTAAGATGGTTTGGACATATGGAAAGAATGAATGAAGAAAGAATGGTAAAAAAATTATATGTTAATGATGTAAATGGAACCAGAAATAGAGGAAGACCGAGGAAAACGTGGCACGATCAATTAAATCAAATATTGAATGTCGGCCATGTGAGGAGTCAGAGAAATCGACGCGCGTGCATGACACGATGTATGAATGTTGAGGAAGCGAGAGAAATATGTCAGGAAAGAAAAGTGTGGCAGTCCATTCTTTCTGCCTACCCCTTCGGGGAGACGGCGTGGTGGTTAGTTAGTTAGTGAGTTACAAGTTTTATCTATTAATTTAAAAGGTTGAAGCACAAAGCTAGTGCTTCGTATGAACATTTTACATAACGTGCATAATTCAATATTTCACGTTAATTTTTCTAACGTTTCAGCCACGGAGCGGCAACGCCGATCCAATTCCCCATCACCAAGACAATAATTACACTTTAATTATACTGATACTATTCACCAAACTGCGGCCAGGTGGTGTTAATTGCCCTGTGTGGACTTTTCGGTACTCCCGCGCCTGGCTACAGCGCTAGAGTAATCGGTCTATTAATAATATTTTTACACTTCAACCTGTTAACCGGATAAGGCGTATATACACGTTCAATGTAAAGTGTAGTCACTACATGCTGGACGTTTTTATACGTCCTCAAAATATATATGTTGCGTCGAAACGGACGGGACATTCATGAGTCCTTGGGGTGATTATTACATGTTTAGACTTGATTTTAATACTTCGATTATTTCGCTTTCGTCATTGTGCTGTATACAATTGTGTTCGGTAATACAATACATGCGCGCTTCCTACTCAGATAATTATGTATTGTTTTTTTATTATTATTATTTTCTTTATAAATACACCCATCAAAATGGACCAAAGTGACTCAAGTGACTTATGACGAAATGAAAATACCTACGGGTAGGAAAATATATATTTTAAATAAATCGGAGACATCTGAGAGTGGTACTGACTATAATACAGAACTGTGTGATAGTAAACATGAAGACGGAGAAGTCGAAAAAAATATGTTTCGGTTTCATTTAATTAATTGTAATCATGGATTTTTTTAAATGGAGGATTCCCCTCCGCTTACCCGAAGCTGTTAAATGCGAACGGCACCTTTTGGCAGCTTCGCTCAATCAATCCATAGCTTCCCTAAATATACCTAGCAAAATGGAATAATTATAAATTAAATGCACTTTAAGTTGTCATGGCAAAAAAAAGCCTATCCAAAAAAGCTAAGATGGCAGTGCATAATGGTGTTCTTGTGCCGACCCTTATGTATGGAAGTGAATGGTGGAATTGACAAAATAAGGATGAAAGTAGAATAATTGCAGTAGAAATGAGATCTCCAAGACGAATGTGTGGCAAATCTGTATATAATAGAGTGACAAATGCAAGTATAAGAATAAATGTCGTGCGAATGAAAGTGTTATGAACAAAATAAGGAAAGGGTCATTAAGATGGTTTGGACACATGGAAAGAATGAGTGAAGACAGAATGGTAAAGAAGGTATATGCAAACGGCGTGAACGGAGCTAGAAATAGAGGAAGGCCGAGGAAAATGTGGCACGATCAAATCAATCAAATATTGAATGTCGGATCACGTGAGGAATCGGAGAAATCGACGTGCGTGCATGACAAGATTATGAATGTAAAGGAAGCGAGAGAAGTATGTCAGGACAGAACAGTGTGGCGTTCCATTCTTTCTGCCTACCCCTCCGGGGAGACGGCGTGATGGTTAGTTAGTTAGTTTAAATGTTGACGACCTTCGTGGCAGAGTGGTTACGAGCTCTGACTTCCATACCGAAGGTCCTGGGTTCGATTCCCGGCGATGGCAGTGTGATTGTCACACTGTTTCTGGTCTGGTGTAGAATTCACGTGACAATAAAATGGCGATAGATTGGCCACCTATCACGTGTAGAATTCACGTGACAATAAAATGGCGATGGATTGGCCACCTATTACATGTCACGAGAATCAATATAATAGCTAAAATAAAAAAATGTATACAGTAATTGGGTCCAAACGACCTGTTGTGTACATAAAAAAAATAATAATAATAATAAAATAAAAATGTATCGGGCGTGACGTAATAATACGTCTTTATAAAATAGCGTGCACAGGTTGCAATTTGCGTAATTGGAGAGGGGGCCGTCCGGTTAACAGGTTAACAATATATTTACAGTTTAACTTTTGGTCGATACGGCCGACCGCAGATGCAGTGCTCGCTTTTAGTTAGTTTAATTTATTCGCGATCTTGGCTCTAATTATGATATTTGCATCGCCTCTATTGTGTGCTGGATAGGAAGAGATCGATTTTTTATTAACGGTGTTAGATATATTTTATTAGATTACGTGTTTCGTACACCCGATTCGATTTACTTATAATTCATGCGGTTATTAAGCTCTGCATTTATTAAAAATCTTTTAACGGAATTTTATTAATTATGGTTTTAATGTTATAATGTATGGATGTGAAGCAATTAAAGTAGAATAAATGCAGTAGAATTGAGATCTCAGACGAATTTGTAGTAAATCTTTAAATTATAAACTGTCAAATTAAAAAAACTTTGTTTTATGTATCACAATTGTACTTTTATTTTAATTAAAATAAAAATACAATTGTGATACATAAAACAAAGTTTTTTTAATTAAACAGTTTAAAAATTTTAAGTATCATAGTGTTTCGGCCAAAACGATGGACTAAATCTTTAAATGATAGAGTGTCAAATGTAACTAACTAACCATCACGCCGTCTCCCCGGAGGGATAGGCAGAAAGAATGGAACGCCACACTGTTCTGTCCTGACATACTTCTCTCGATTCCTCTACATTCATACATCTTGTCATGCACGCACGTCGGTTTCTCCGACTTCTCACGTGACCGACATTTAATATTTGATTGATTTGATCGTGCCACGTTTTCCTCGGCCTTCCTCTATTTCTAGCTCCGTTCACGCCGTTTACATATACCTTCTTTACCAATTTGTCTTAACTCATTCTTTCCATGTGTCCAAACCATCTCAACGACCCTTTCATATATTTATAAACGTAAGAAGTGAATGTTAATAGGAATAAAAGCATATCTTACATTCTAAATAAATGAATTGTGGTAGGCTTAGTCACATTTTTCCAATATTATGTAAACTTACTAACTAACTAACCATCACGCCGTTTCCGCGAAGGGGTAGGCATAGGATGGACTGCCATATTGCTCTGTCCTGACCAGTTGCGGTACTCCAACAGAAACCAAAAGCCCGGCTTGCGTAAGAAATTTTGAATCAAAACCTCTTCTGGTTTACAGTGGTTCAGCTCTTGTGGCTATTCCTCTTACATCGATGGGAACATTGTTGGTAGGTTATTTGGTGGGTTGTTGGTTTACGCGGGGGCTTGATAACTTAGATTTGGGGATTTGGATTCAAAATTTCTTACGCAAACCGGGCTTCTGGACTTCTATGGGAGTACCGCCACTGGTCCTGACATATCTCTAGTTTCATCCACATTCATACATCGTAACATGCATGCTCATCGATTTTTCCGACTTCGAATGTGACAGTTTTCCAGTATTTGATTAATTTAGTCGTGTCATGCTTTCCTTGGTCTTACAAGGCTTCTTTCTTTTCCATTTCAACCAGTCTTCCCACGTCCATTCGTTTTATATGTCTATAAAATAATAAAATTAGCATATAACATTAACTACCTTACCCCAACCATACAAATTTACAGACAAACAAAACAAATGAACATATCAGTCTTGACCAAATATGAGACCTTAAAATTTGTACACAGAATGACCATGGAAAAGACAGCAGACAGCAGCTACAAACTAACTAAAAATTTAGACATACACAGACACTGGACCAGGAACTGCGATAAATACCACTTACCGAATGCACGAACTAAGACAGGACAATCAAGGATATTGAACAATGGACTGAAACTTTACAATGAACTACCAAAAGACACAAGGAGACTCACAACAACTCAATATAAAATATACCTGAAACATTACATAATTAATAGTAAGATCTAAAAATGTATCCATATAACCCAAAAATTTTTTTTTAATAAATTAAATTTAAAAAAAAAACATCTCAGCGAACCTTTTTTATGTAAAATTTCATATTAACAACGACAGATTAATCTCATCCAGCCAGCCGAGACCCTCCTTGATATGTGAAGATGCAGAGGTTTTATGAGTGATAATACGAGTAAAATATTACTAGAATCCAAAGTTGTTCATTTTCTCTATAGGAATGCCCGAGTCCTGTATGGAAGACGAAATCACGACTTGTGTTTTATATTATACGTATTTCACATACCATTACGCGTAACCACATGTCTATAGAGTGTATATTTTCTGTTCGCAGCATGGTGCGCTATGGTTGCCGGTCTCGGGCAAGTAAATGATATGCAAATTGATGGTACTCTTCGACTGGGAGTGTACGCATTTGTGTTGATAGGTGCCCATTGTAATGTCTGTACATACATAATGCGCGCACACGATATTGAAAGCCCCAGCGAAAATTGTTGGAACTTCGAAAAATGCATACTTGGATATCAATTATTTTTGATAATTGTGTAGATTTTCACGGTTGGACTTGGGCTTGGAGATTCAGCTCTTGTGTTTGGTAACAATATGACGACCTTCTCGACAGAGTGGTAAGAGCTCTGACTTCCATACCGAAGGTCCCGGGTTCGATTCCCGGCGATGGCAGAGTGATTGTCACACTGTCTTCGGTCTGGTGTAGAATTCACGTGTCAATAAAATGGCGATAGATTGGCTACCTATCACATGGCATAATAATCAATATATACAGTATAAAATAAATTGTATACAGTAATTGGGTTCAAACGACCTGTTGTATTAAAAACATATGTTTTTAGTGATTTTGGTTGATCCGTGTAACTTGTCCTTCTTACCGATGTTTCGGAGACCTTTGCAGTCTCCATTTTCAGGATAGTTGTACCGTCCAGAAGATGGAGACTGAAACGATTTCCGAAACGTCGGTCGAGAAGGGCAAGTTACACGGATCTACCACAAGATATTACACCATTTCACCGCAACATTGTACTCCTAGTAGTGCCTTACGCGCACTTCTGAATTCTATCGTGTTCAAATATACTATACCTTATAGGCAAAAGCCTTTTTTTGGTTTGGTACAACATTTTTTTCGTGTTTTCTAATAGTGGATAATATTATGTTGACTACTACACATTAAAAAGCTTTATCATTGTATTTATAATATTTTAATAGAGTAACTTATAGAGAAGAAACAAACTCGTTGCAAACGTGATATTCTCATATCAATCCCTTGATATATATTCAGGTGTACCCCAAGGATCGAATCCTGGTTCATTTATCGAGTTTGTTATTTTACTAACTACCTTAAACTCTTCTATTCAAAAACATAATATTATTGTTAAACATAATAAAATGTGCGTTTTCGAGAGGTTTATTTTTTTCTTCTATATACGCCATACTCTGTGTTGTTATGATGCTATATTTCACTTATAATATTTTTTCTGAATTTGCTAACCACCACATATAAAAATATCATTCATTTAATTAAGATATTTTCGTTGAAATTTTGCATGTCAATAATAGAAATATAACTTTGAGCAATCTCGAAATTTTAGAAATTTAAAAAGCAATTAAAAATAAAGAAAATTTAACGTCAAATCCAATGTTTGATTTATTTCCTTTGTTGCAAATAATTACCTGAATCCCAATAAGAAATTTAAATTATTATTTTTAATTGAATCATAATATTTGTTATAACAAAAGCATAAACGTTCCAATATAAATCTTTATAACATCTGTCAGATCATGTAAACAATTTTATAATATTTTTGTATCTTTATAATATGTATCACTGAAGACGGACTGGTTGTCCGAAACATGTCTATGTTTTTTTTTGTTTTTCAAACAAGTGTTGTATATACAAAGTATATAAAAAATTAAAAGTGAAATAAAGTTTATTTTTTTATTAAATTAGTAACATGTTTCGTTTTGCATAAAAAAAAATCGAATTCAAACCTCGGGCATTTGATAATGGTCTTGAAAGGTAAAATATTTACCTGCATTTAAATATTATATAACTTCTTAAAATCGTACCTTTTTACTCAATATTAAACAGATTAAGTAACAAATACAAATATATATTTTACTATACATATCCAAATATGTTATTCTGTTCATAATTATAATGCTTATCGATTGTAATAAATAACATTTTTTGTCCAGAAATAAGTTACGATGTTATCTATTGGGACCGCCGACGTTACGTAGGACATAACCCTACACATGTGCTTAGAGTGAGGAAGTGGTCCCACCGTACATCGTCCATTTCGATGAGAATACGTGACATAACTCCAACTTTTTTTTCAAATTCGGCACGCCTCGAATGTGCTCTCCATTTTAAGTAACAGCTTCCAAAAATACTGTTTAAATCCTGGTAATGTTTTGTGTATTTAGAAAACGATTCTAGAATATTTACGCGTTTTTCTAATGAATTCGAACCTTTTGTGGATTAATTGTTTGTATTTTTATATACGAGTATTTTTTTACAAACTCATTGTAAAAGTAAGTGCATTGACTGCCACCCCGAAGGTTCCGGGTTCGATTCCTAGCGAGGGCAGTGCGATTGTCACACTGTCTTTGGTCTGGTGTAGAATTCACGTGACAATAAAATGGCGTTAGATTAGCTACCTATCACATGTCACGAGAATCACTATGATAGCTATAATACCCTTTACATCGATTTGGCTCACGCTGGCATGATGTAAAGAGCGATTCAACAAAATAATAATAAAAAACTTAAATTTTTTTATGAATGAAAATAGTATTTTTTTTCTTCCATTTTTTAATATATTTTTTTCGAAAGTTTTATTTACACCTTCATCATCATACCTATATCGTTCTTCTGATGATGAAGGTGTGATACCTTCGAAAATTAAATTATAATATAAACGCGATTATTTAATTGGTTTTACAGAGATTTTCATTGATATATTGTACAAATAAAAATATTAGTTTTACATTTGTTTTGCCTTGCAAGGGCATTCTTAAACTCGGAGTTTGAGCCGCGGTATTACGAGTATTAGACGAATTTCGTTAATTTCTTATTGCATTATTTTACTATTAGAATATTATATAAAATACTTTAGAAAACAAACGTAGCTTGTGGTTTATGACGTAATTGTATAATTACTCGCGTGATGGTTTTATATATGTAGAAAAATCCGCTCAAACAATTTTTTATTTTATTGCATTAAGATTTTCACCTCTAGAATGCGTGAATCTACCTTGGCGTGGGCCCGAATGAACAGGCGACACTGTCACCGGATACGTGGACGCCCACAGCATTTCAATATTATATTCGACTTTCCTATCGATACGAGGCATGCTCGATATATTCGCGGAACCAACATAAAAATATAAAAATACTGAAGATTTTTTTTACCCTCAGTTAACCTCACACGGAGGTCAGAGGAAACGATTCAAGGACTCCCTAAAAGCAAACCTCAAAAGAACTAACATCGATAGTGATTGCTCGGAAAAGACTGCAGAAGACAGAACTAGGTTGAGAATATCAATGAATAAAAGCACGCAGGTCTTTGAAGCACAGCGCAGAGAGGAGGTATCATCGGGAGACGGTGGTCACTCCAGTGTCAACGCCTTCCCCTGCCCCAGATGTGTGGGTCCAGGATTGTGCTCTTTAGAGCCCCGCTGATTGTTACAAAAAGTCGCAGTGACTTTTTGTCGCCGAGTCAAGTGCTATGGAGGTAAATGAGAGTGCGCTCACTGTGGCGTCATGACAATACGGTGATAAAAAGTTCCAGCGGCCGGCGACATTAGCCTGACGTGACTGTCACCCGGCCTGTACATTGGTATGGGAGTGCGCTCGCTAGAAACTTTTTGTCACTCTGCCGGGAGACGCCTAACGAACGGACGTGTGTTGCGAATTTTTCAGTCTATAAGAAGGCGGCTTCTCTGCGAGAAGATGTTATTGACAATGAGTTGTTGATAGAAGATATTGAGAAAAGGCCAGCATTGTATACAAAAAATTTAAAGGAATTTTCGGATATTCATTTAAAAAGGAAATTGTGGGAGGAGATTTCTATTCAATTATTTCCAGCAACAACTTTAACAAGTCGTCGAAACTGTTCATTGACATACGAAAATAATTAAAAAAAAAACTCTTGAGGATATTGACGTAATTCAGAATACAGTGTGTAAAATTGTCCTTTTACTAATCGTTCATTATATATGGGATGTACCCAGTAGCCTTTCTTTCGTTTAATTTTCCTTCTGCGTAATTCAAGAGCGCAAATCACTGCGACCTCTTCGAAATCCATCGCTAAATGAACATTTTATCACCAGTAGTGAGCGCATCCACGGTGACACAACGTGACAGTGACAAAAAGTCACAGTCAGCGCCTAGCCTTACCCACATGCAGACCCACAACCATGAAGGACTTGAGCATTGTTCCTTGAGGAATATAATCTATTTCAGATCCACATTCTCCATTCTCGCCTATCGGTGGACTATTCCTCGAATATATCGATCTTACTTCATAAGTTCGACACCGCGTATGATTCAATATATTGCGCTTGGTATTCGATGATAAATTCTCAGAATTTTTGAAATAGCTCCTCTGCGTCAATCCACATTTCTATAATTAGTTACCTCTTCTCGTATAACATCATCGAATTGATATCTTCACTTATAAGTGGAGATTTTTCAAATGTAGTTTACATTCATCAGGATAATCATGAAATATACCAAATATAACAAAATTGAAAAGAAAATGCAGAATTAACACAATACAGTGATTAAAAAATACCTTCCGTGTTTTAAAAATGGAATGCAATAAAAAAAATTAAATCGTCCAACGAAAATTTTAGAATAAAAATCAACCAATGTATTATTGAAGTTTGTTTGAGTTATTTAAACTATTGATTCAGGAACGGCTGCATAATAATAATAATAATAATATGCTAACTTTTAAAGCGCCGTTTTTGTGATGTAATCACCTCAAGGGCGCATTAAGACGTGTTTTAAATCTTAAAAATCTATATGTGACCGCTTAAAAAAACGATCGGTTTGAAAGTATAGTAGAACAAAGTATAAATGTTTAAATTGGGTATGAAATATGAAAAAGATGGGTTTTCAATTTAGATCTGAAATCTGTCGGATCATTTATGCATCTAAGGTGTGAAGGGAGATTGTTCCAAGCTGATGGACCGGCTACCGCGAACGCTCGATCCCCGAAATTTGTACTGGGGCAACGCTTCGGCTCAACTAATCTTCCTATTGCTGAGGAGTTCGCCGAGCGAAGTGTGGATTTCCGTGAATTTAGGCTGTCCGTTATACAGAGTTCAGATATATAACTTGGTGCCATTCCATGTAGCGCTTTGAAGACTGTCCAGCAGAGTTTATACTGGATTCTTTCTGGACTTTTAAGCCAGTGAAGTTCTTTGAGATGTTGTGTTATATGAGACTTTTTTGGAATGCCTTTAATGAGCCTTGCTGCTGCATTGAACGCAGATTGAAGTTTGTTTATTTGTTGTTTTGGAATGTTTGCATAAATTCCATTACAATAATCAAGTCGTGACACAACGAAGGAATTTACAAGAGTTTTGAAAGTGTCGTGGGGAATACTCCTTTTGACGGATTTTAATCGTCTTAGGTGGAAGAAACTAGCGCTGACCGTGTTATTAATTTGGGATTTTAGAGACAGATTTGCGTCAAGATAAACACCAAGAAGCTTTGTGGAGTTTTTGGGAACGATATCATTGTCAGCTGTTGAAATTGAGGAATGATCGATAAGATGTTGACGCTTTGCGGAAGAAGTCCAGAGAAATTCCGTTTTGGATGGATTTAGTTTAAGTTTGTTTGATGCCATCCATCTGGATATGGCATCAATGCAGTTGACAGTTGTTGACGTAAGATGTTTGGTGTCATCAGGGTTGCAGAAAAAATAAAGTTGCTGATCATCAGCATAGCAATGTGAGAATGCATAGAACCCATATAAGCAATTAAGATATATGCCCCATTTTATAATTATCCATACTATTAATAATTATTTCTGACTACATCCCGCAAACTGATACCCAACATGGCTCTCTCCAATACTCTCTGTGTAGCTCTCAGCTTATTGACACTTTTTTGTGACTGTCTCAATACCATAAGTAAATACTGACAGAACACAGGCGTTGAATATTCTCCATTTCAAGTTGATTAGTATTTTTAGATTCTTTAAAATGTGGACCGAGTCAGAAATGAGGACGTACGAGCCAGGACAAAGGTTTCCGACGTCATCAAGTTGGCCGCAACCCTTAAGTGGCGCATGACCCTGATGAAAAGCGGACAAGGCGACTGCTGTGCTGGTGCCCGAGAACGGCACAGCGTTGGAGTTGAGCGCCCACAATCGAGAAGAGAAGAGTGCGGGAAGTGCCTGGATGTGGATAGCTCAGGATAGAAGAGAGTGGAAAATACGAGAGGAAGCCTACGTCTAGGAGTGAACGGCCACAACAAGCTGAAGAAAAGGTATTGATGCTTAGTCTTTGTATATATTATATATGGAATTGGTCTAAGTTGATCTCAAATAACGCGTGGATGATTATAAATAATGAGATTTTAAGTTATTTAGTTCTCATTCAAAGATGTACAACAAAAAATCTTCTTCTTTCTCTTCTTTCTCTTTGCCATTTCCCATCATCTGGGGTCGGCCCTCCTCGTACGAAAACGCCAAACTTTCCTATTTTCACTCATTTCCACTGTCAGGTTCTCGCGTTGGAGCTCCTTTTCCATGTTGGCCCACCATGTTGCCATTGGGCGACCTCTTCTTCTTGGTTTTGTGGGAATGCTGAGGGCTTTTTGGACAATGTGCTCGCTGTCTCTTCGCATCACATGACCGTACCACCGGAGCCGAGATTCTCTTAATTTTTCCGTTATTGGGGCAACCTTAAAGCTACCCCTCACGTATTCGTTCCTTACGTGGTCCAGCCTTGTGACACCTCCGGCCCACCTCAACATTTTCATCTCGGCAGCGTGGACTCGACTTTCGTGGACTTTTTTGTTGGTCCAGCACTCTGCTCCATATAGCATGGCGGGCCTCACTGCAGTTTTGTAGACTCTGCCCTTAGTCCGGATTGGAATTTTTGGATCACACAGGACACCTGATAGAGACCTCCACTTGAGCCAGGCGGTGTTTGTCCTGTGTTTGACATCAGTGTCTACGTTGGCGTCTGCAGTAAGGACCGACCCGAGATACTTGAATTGGGACACCTTGTTAACTGGAGTATTGCCAATGTGAATTGTGTTTTCATGAGTCAAATCTGTAGCGATGTCTTCATATTCACATTCTAAATATTCGGTTTTACTCCTGCTAATGCGTAGTCCATTACACTCTAAGGCATCTGCCCACTCATTCAATGTAACTTGCAATTGTTCTGCCGAGTCCGCAATCAAAACTATGTCGTCTGCGTAGAGAATGCACCACGGTACAGACTGCTGTATATTCCTGGTTAGGTAGTCCATAACCATGTTAAAAAGAAAAGGGCTCAGGGCTGAACCCTGATGGACTCCGACCTCCACTGCAAATGGTTCGCTGATGCCTGCGGGACTTTTTACTCTTGTTGTAATTTGGCAATACATGTCTTGGAGCAGTTGAATGTAGTATTCCGGGATGCCCTGGGATCTCGCAGCCTGCCACACCAGCTTGCGTGGGACACGGTCAAAGGCCTTCTCCAAATCGATGAAAAGTAGGTGAAGATTTTTGCGGTTTGTTCTATATTTCTCCATCACTATCCTTATAGCTTGAATGGCATCTGTGGTAGATTTACCTCCCGTAAAACCAAATTGATTTTCTGTTAATGAGGAGAGCTTTTGGAGGCGCTCATTTATAATCTTTTCCCATACCTTCAAGGTGTGTGAGGTCAATTTTATTCCGCGATAATTTCCACATTCGCTTGCGTCGCCTTTGTTTTTGTAGAAAGGAGTTAGATAGCTATGTCGCCATGACTCCGGGATCTGGCCAGAGTTCAAAATATTGTTAAATAACAAAGTAAGCCAAGCAATTCCAACATCACCAGTTATTTTCCAGATCTCGACTGGGACTGCATCCGGGCCAGCCGCTTTGTTGTTTTTCATTTTTGCTATGGCTAATTTCACCTCCTCTTTTGACACTTCCGGAATGGGACCCACTGTTGGTAGTTCTTCTTGTTTAGGGTTTCTAGGGAATTCTTCGTTCAGAAGCGCTTTGTAGTATTCATTCCACCTAGCGTTTATATCCCCGTTTGAGGTTAGAATTTTTCCATTTGCATCCTTTATGTATTTATTCATTACAATGTCCTTTGTAGCTTGGTATCGATTTTTTGCAATTTTATGGATTTCGCTTTCGTACTTGGCATTTTCGAGGTCTTCGTAGAAATTTTTATTTTCTTCAGCTTTAGCCTGAGCTACCACCCGTTTCGTTTTTGTTTTTTGGACTTTATAGTTCACGAGGTCTGCTTCTTGTTTAGTTAATTGCCATTGTTTGAACATTTTCTTCTTTAGGCTTATTTCCGCTTTCACAGAATCGTTCCACCACTTTGTGTCTTTATTAGTGCTGACTCCTCCCTTAGCCACCCCTAGGTTGCTAATGGCTTCCCGTATGCAAATCTTTTCAAAGTCTGACCACATATCATTGGCATTTATTGTTCTGTTCAAATCAGATTGAAGATATTTTATCAGAGCTTGTGCCAAGCAAGTTCCTTTCGGGCCCTTTAGCTCTTTCCACTTAACTCTCGGAGTTCTATCTATTTTTATTTTTAACTTTTTAGGCAGTTGGAATACTGATACCAAAAGTCGGTGTTGCGAGGTCAAAGCTTCTCCTGGAATTACCTTACAGTCTTTAAAATGTTTTAGTAATGTTCTGTTTGCCAGGATAAAATCAATTTGTGAAGAATTTTTAGATGACTTGTACGTTATAAGGTGTTCGTCTTTCTTTTTAAAGAATGTATTCACAATAGCCATATTATGGGAAAAGGCAAAGTTTAGAATATCCTCTCCCTGGGTATTTGGTGAGCCATATCCCATACCGCCGTGAATTTCATTGTAGGTTGTGGTGGTCATGCCCACATGTCCATTCAAGTCACCTCCAATGTACGTAGTTTCCTCGAGAGGAATAGACTGGAGCAGGTCATCGAAGTCGTCCCAAAATGTTTGCTTTTCCTGTTCTGTGCATCCAGTCTGCGGTGCGTACGCAGAAACCACGTTCATTGGTGGTTGATTATCCATAGCCAACTTAACTGACATTACGCGGTCACTCTTTCTATCCACATTTACAATTCTGTCTCGGAATATGTTATCCAGAATAATAGCAATCCCATTACGTTTGCTCTCCAAGCCGTAATATATAAGTTTGTATCCGAATCCGATCTCTCTAGATTTAGCACCTTTCCATTTCGTCTCCTGTATACAACAGATATTTATTTGTCTTTTATGTAGAATATCACTAAGTTCGTTGCTGCGGCCAGTTAAGGAACCTAAATTCCATGTAGCAAATCTAATTCTTTGTCCATCTAAAATTCGTTCTTTTGGGATTTGAGGGGCAGGCGCAGCCGCCCTAGTATGTTTCGTATTCTTGTTGTTTGAGATTTGTTGTTTCACATTGTACTCGTTTGAGGCTTGATCGTCGCTTGAGGGGGACGCCCTGGTCGTTTCGTGTTGTCTTTTGTTTTGCATTTTCGTAGTTAAAGGATTTGTGTGGTTTATATATTTTACGGCCGGTTACCACCTGACGCCAAGACAGTGCACTACCTGGTAGTGCCGAGAGCCGCCGTTGACCACTTTATCGTAGTACTTCCGCCGCCATCTCTACTGTAGACCCCTGCCCAGGTACACAGCACCACCTGTAGCCTCTACTCCGAAGATGTCGAAGAAGCCTACAGATAGGGGTTTGTTAACGGAGTTTACGTCTCCAACCTATGCGGTTCGCGAACGGTATTATTTTTTTTTTCCCCTTATCACTCCCATAACTGCCACCTGAGGATGCGTAATATGGCACATATAATGAAGGATCACTATTAGTCGGAGAGTTGGGATAGTTTGTAGCTGTTCCCCTCATAAATCACTGCTAGAGAACACAATTCACTACTGGGCACTCGCGCCGTTGAAACATGTGGCGAGCATATTCGGAATCTCGCCTGCGTCGCTCGAGTAGCCGCTTGCTAGGGATATGTATTTGCACGATGCGCTTTACACTGAGCCCTGACGAATAATATATATTATGAAAAACTTGATTTGTTCTATTCACTGAAACTAAGCTAAATTTAGTAAATTTGAATACACAGCTATATTTGCAAACATTCAATGATGATACGGGATGATAAATCAACTCAGATGGTGCACTCAGTCTTTCTAAAATGAATTTAATTTGGGAGCTGTTTGAAAATACGTCAGACCGGCCGGCCGGCCTGACCTCATACTCCAACAAAAAATACAAAAAATACATATCATGTACAACAAAAAATATATATGTATAATATAATTACGAACTGGTCGAGTTTTCAAGAATCCCTATGTTTTGCGAATTTTGTATAACTCATTGATCCGGAGCCGGCTCGAGTGTGGCTCGGTGATATGGAGTCACCACGAGGCGAGATACTCGCTCATGTTAGAGAGGGTTCAGAAAAGATTTCTGAGATATCTCTACATGAGAGAGTTTGGTAGCTATCCGTGGCTTTATCCCACTGCATTCTTCTTGGGCATGCTGGGAATCAATAGTTTATAGATAAGAAAGGATGGGTGCACACTTACCCATTTCTTCAGACTTATCAGGGGATTCTTTTAGAATTCCGTCATCTTGGCGGCTATCCATCTTTATGTTCCGCATGGTTATCTTCGACAGCGTCAGCACAAACTGTTTTATCTCCCAACATGCAGAACCAGCCAGCCTCTGATGATGCCGGTGGGGAGAGCAATCAAACTGCTGAACACGATCGCTTCGGAGATCGACGTCTTTCATATTCGTGAAAGAATGTTCAGAAGACAAATACTCTTGATTTTGGAGAGTATCTTGTATTCCTAATGATGAACCATCTCTCGTGCGTTCCTGGTATTATATTATATTTAGTATGTTTTACCTGTTCTCAATAGATGCCTTAAACTATAATTGTTGTTTGTAATATCTTTTGAGAAAATAAACTGATTTGATTCGATTTGAAAAAAAAAGTTTTATTGTTACAGAATCTTTTATTCGCATAGTTGAAGTAGGTAGAATTCAAGAGGGCATTGAGATTTATTGCTGCATAAAATTATGACCGTAGATCAAAAGAAGTTAAAAACACCAATGACCTAGTAAACTAATTGTATCGCAATAGATTTGAATAAGTGAGCCTGTTTTCCACGGATCTGAAGCGAATGAAAGCAAAGTGATTTAAATGTGTGTTTGGCCATGCATGATTAATGAAACGGCGAAGAATGTCCATGCCGTGTGGGCATGTCTCACTTGTGCTTCTCCTGCTAATTGGACCACTCGTTGCTACCGAGATGCTGAGAAATGTTAAAAATGTATTCACTCGCGAGGAAAGTATGTAAATCTCCATCGCCAAAGATGGTCAATCATATTCAAAGGATTTAATTAGACTATATCAACAGTAAATGTTGAAAATTTTAATAAATCTATTTATTTATTCTTATTATTTTCTCGTGCTTATTACATAATTGCGATGTGATCGTAAGACAATTTTGTAATAATTAACGAATGAAAACACATACACATTTCACCCTGGTAAGATATTCTTATTCGATGGCTCTACACATCATATCGAGCCATGGTATCCATCAGTCTTCGCCTCCAAGCACTTCTGTCACATGCTGCGACCTAACAGTCTGACTACTTTGCAGTAGTTGTGCAACGTCTTCCATCACCTCATCCTCCCATCGGAGTCTAGGTCTGCCGACCCTTCTCTTTCCACTCGGATGTCCCTCAAGGGTTTTCTTTGGTACCGAAACGATGGCATTCCTCCCAGTAAGACATTTTCAAACGTCTTTCGTATTAATTATATAAAATGGAGTTTTACATCATTATTCAAAAAATATTAAACAATTTTGTACTGTTTATTTTTATTTTACGTATCCATGAATTTTATCCATGATTTTATTTCAAGCTTCCCTTTCGTTTCAGCAGTCCATTTCGCCCAACCTAGCCAGATCAGCCAGAACATTATCCATTAAGCGCTGTCTAGGCCTTCCTAGAGGTCTTACTCTGGCTGGCTTTGTGATGCCATGGTATTATAAATGATGGACATTGTATACTTGAAAAAATTCTCTTTATCTATTTGAACAAAACAGTATCACAGAAACACTGTAGTCAAAATACAGTAGTAACTAATCACAGAGGGGTTATCAATGGAACCGCTTTTTTCTTGTTGTGATATTTAAGCATATTAATTAATACGAATGAAAACGTCAGTTTTCTAGAAGTTTTATTATATTTTACGGGAATGACATGATTCCCCCTTCTGATGCATTATCAAATGATAATGTCTTAGATACATTTGATAATGCCTTAGAAGGGCGAAATATAATAAAACTTCTAGAAAACTGACGTTTTCAATCGTATTAATTATTTAATATGGAGTTTTACATCATTGTTCAAGAAACAATATATTTAAGCATATTATTTTTAAGAAATTAGGTGTCGTATAAATCTTGTGCGACATCTTATCTATATTTAAGTTATAGAATATACAAACAAAGCACATGTAGACAATATCGGCGGTGACATCATCAATAATAAAAAAATAACTAACTAACTAACCATCACGCCGTCTCCCCGAAAGGGTAGGCAGAAAGAATGGACTGTCACACTTTTACTGATGCGGCACTCCATCCTTCTCTTTTCGCCCCGCGGGAGACGCGGTGTGATGGGTTGCGAACCTCATCGCTACAATAAATAAATAAATATATTATTTTAAAGTTCTTATAAAAAAATATATTTATTTATTTTTTACAACCAATCTTGTTCAGTCCATCTTGGCGATACCGTTCAGTCTTCCGCTATTTCTAATAAAATTAAAATTTGTCTGTGGCCTTCTGACCTGTCATCCCCGCGATGAAGTTGTCGTCTTAAATTTTTGACAAAATTAATGTAGCGACAAATTTTGCCTTCCGAACAAATTACCCAACATTCATCATCGTCCTGCATTCTTTCTGTGACATTCCGCGGAGTGGGAGATTGCCGGGACAAACCGAGATGATGGTAATTATTTCCCTTTCGTATTCGACCCTAAACAGGTCACATTCAAATTCAATTACAGAAAGGTTCCATGCCGCGACTTCGAGCGTATACCGAATTAAAAAAGAAGAAAAAAAAAACATAGTTAGATACTAGAAATATATCAACAGAAGCAAAGATGGCAGTACACAATGGAGTTCTAGTGCCAACCCTCATGTATGGAAGTGAAGCTTGGAGCTGACAAAAGAAGAATGAAAGCAGGATAAACGCCGTAGAAATGAGATCACTAAGAAGAAATTGCGGGAAAACGGTGTATGATAGAATACCGAACGATGAAATAAGAAAGAAATGTAAGGCAGATGACTGCATCATGGATAGAATTAAAAAAGAATCTCTGAGATGGTTTGGACATATGGAACGAATGGTTAAAAAGTTGTATACAAGCAGCGTGAGTGGAAAAAGAAGCCGAGGACGACCGAGGAAAACTTGCCATGACCAAATTAATCAATTACTAAAAGGCGGCTACATTCGAAGTCGGAATAAACGACGTGCGTGCATGGTACGATGTATGAATGTAGAGGAATCCCGAGAGGTATGCCAAGACAGCATTGTGACGATCCATCCTGTTAGTTAGTTCTATTGCTTCGAACAGAGCCGTCTACGGCACTTTTCAAAATTCTAACTAGCACGTTTCACGTGCTCAACTTATGCAACAACAAAATATCACGCCGTTTCCCCGGAAAAGAAGGCAGCGATAATGGACATGACACAACACTATCCTGACGCACCTCTAGATCCCTCCGCATTCATACAGCGAGTCATATACGCGCGTCGATTCTTCCGACTTTCTCAGATGGCATGTCATGTTTCCCTCGGTCCTCCTCGACTTCATACTTCATTCACATCTCAACTTATGATATATTCATCGAGCTGGCAGGGAGAGGCCCCTTTATCAAACTTTATTATTTAAGGCGTAACAATAAATTAAGAATAAAAGAGCACATAAGATGTCTCTCTAATAATAATTTTTCTGAATTTGCTAACCACCTCATTGAAAAAGATCATTCATTTAATAAAGATAATGGCGTTGAAATTTTGCATGTTAATAATAGAAATATAACTGAGCAATCTCAAAATTTTAGAAATTAAAAAAAGCAATTAAAAATTAAGAAAATATTAAAAATAATCAAATAAATTTAAGGTCAATTCCAATCTTTGATTTATTTTCTTTGTTGTAAGTAATTACCCGAACCCCAATAAGAACATTAAATTATTATTTTAAATTTATTCATAATATTTGTTAAAACAAAAGCATAAACGTTCCAAAATATTTTTTTATAACACTGATCATATTTGTAAACTTTATAATATTTGTATCTTTATAATATCACTGAGGAAGGGCCGGGTTGTCCGAAACATGTCTGATATTAAATTTTTTAAACTTAAAAAATTTAATATCAACCCTCAAATCGTTCTAATTTTAATGTAGTGATCATTGTGTCAATCAATGTTCGAGAAATTATAATTTAACATGGTCGAAAGTCAATAAGTGACTATCGATTATTCGTATAGTCGTCTTGCACTCGATGAGCTAACGGCACGATTTCATCTTCTACAATAATAAAACAAGATGTATCTCATATGCATGTGCATAGTTTACCGGTGAGAGGACCCGATCCGCTCACGTAGCGATAATAATATTTCACCTGAGTCAGAGCGTATATCGGACGCAGTGTCGGCCCACCTCAAGGACTGGCTTGTTGCAGTGCGTCACTGAACTAAATAATCATTTATAATTAAAATCGCGTTATAATTCAAATGTATTCCGTTTTAGATTATCTCCAACATCTGGTAATCGGTTACCTGCTCAGATGATATTCGCATCTCTATCTGTTATCGAATTCCCTCTGTCGATGTTTGAGTCGCTTACAAAATCATACGAAAATAATAAAGGTGGAACACGGATATCTCAAATCTTTTTATTATTAGGGAATATTCTACACAACAAATATTTAACATTTTTATACTAATTTTAATTTGATGGTTTGGACACACGGAAGAATCGATATGGTTACGTGACACGCTGTATGTACTCGTATATTCAAATCAAATCAAATCAGTTTATTTCATCAATAGACATTACAAAATTAAGGTTTATGGCATCTATTGAGAACAGGTAAAATAATATATTGTATATAGTATACTACCAGAAACGACATTAGGAAGACACGGTACTCTCCAAAATCAAGAGTATTTGCTTTCTGAACGTACTTTCACTAATATGAAAGACGTCGATCTCCGAGGAGACCGCGTTCAGCAGATTAATTGCTCTTCCCACTGATGTCACCAGATGCAGGTTGGTTGATATTGGGGAATCTAGGGAAGTATGTCTGGAAAGAACTGTTTGGCGATCCATTATTTCTGCCTACACAATGGTAGGTTCTTGCAGTGTATTTAAAATTTTCATCAGAGATCAGGGGAGATTAGTTTATATCGTTATTTCGATGATGACGGTTTCTTTAATGTCGTCCCTCTGTCGTCGTTGGGGACGTCCTGGGTTTTTCTAGTCATAGTTCTAGGATGCCAGCCAAGGAGGCGTTTTGTTCATCTATGGCCCCCGCGCCATTTTAGCGCTTACTCTCTTCCTTTTAACACTTATTTTCTGGCTCTAAGAGGTGTTTCTCAGTTTATTGTATATTTTCTGAGACGATGTTATCGTTTCAAACCTATCATATAAATTTTACACCTTGATATACTATTGTCTCTTGGACAATGATGTAAAACTAAATGAAAACATCTGTTTTCAAGAAGTTTTATTATAATTTATGGGAATGACATGTTTCGTATTTGGACATTTGATAATGCCTTAGAAAGGCGAAACATGACATTTCCATAAATTATAATAAAACATCTAGAAAACAGATGTTTTCATTCCTATTTAATTACCTTGATGTTTATTAGTAGCAATGTATAGATTTCTTCTTCCTCTTTTAATAGATATGTGGATCTGTTTTTATGGCGTCGAGGTCTCCTGGGACACAGAACTCCAACTGTCTCGCTATCTCTTCGCAGGTCTTCCGGGTTGGCGAGTTCCCATTGGCACGTTGTTTGCGGCTGTTGGGGGGAGTCTATCGTCGCTCATTCGTTCTATGTGGTCGCGCCAGAAGCGTCTTCTTTTCCTGCCCCATCTGACAATATCTTCGGTATCGCAGGTCTCCCGTATTAGCGTTTCTGATTCTGTCCCTCAGTGTTTTGCCCAGAATAGCGCGGAGTGTCTTCATTTCGGCGGTTCGTAATAGTGCTTTGGTTCTATTTGTGTCAGCCCTCGATTCTATACCATAAGTCATTATGGGTCTGACACAACATATCTTATATATTCGCACTTTGCTTTCCACTCGCATATGCTTGTTTTTCCACACAAAATCTTTTAAGCATCCAGATATTGCAACCTTATAGATTTAGATTTATAGATATAGATTTCTTTGAATTTAATTCTTAATCGATAGAGATTTACGAATTGCAGTAGTTCATAACAAAATGTGTATCTCTATTGGGTAAAGTAATCGAAAGGCCCTCCGTCGCCACCACGCCGGCCGCCATGCGCCAGGTGGGCGGTGGATTGTGGCGAGCTATTATTAGGTCACCGTTGACCGGGTCACTCGGTACGCTCGAATATGAGACGAAGGTGTGTAAAGGATCAGGTGGCATGATTCGTACTATGACGTAAATGTATTCAAAATACGAACGCGTGTGCAAAACAATTGGTCACTGTTTCAATTACTTTTAACCTTAACTGCTTCTCGTTATTTTTGTTATTTTTAAATATTGGTCACTATTCCAATCAGTTTTTAACCTTAGCTTCTCGAGATTTATTATTATTAAATATATGGTTAATAGAATGCATATTTAAAAAAAATCTTAATTGTTTTATTATATTTACGTTTAATAATACATTATCTCTGTTTTAAGACGATTTAAAATGTTACTGCGATGTCTAAAAAGCGTATTTAATTATGTAGACAAACAAAATGAGTGCAGAGAATTCCAGGCAGTACTTGTTTGCAATGACGTCATGAATTGCGTCGTTGTTTTGAAGTTAAACTATTGTCAACTAACTAACCAATACGCCGTCGCCCCAAAGGGGTAGACATAAATAATATACCGCCACACTGTTCTTTTCTTACACACTTCTCTCATTCCTCAACATCCATACATCGTGTCATGCACGCACGTCTATTTATCAGACTCCTCGGGTTCTTTATCATTATTTCCATGTGCCCAAACAATATCAGTCGAATTTCTGCTGCACTTATTATAATTGCATTTATCCTTATTTAGTCTCTCCACACAGGTCAGACTGAATAGACTGAGATGGGCCAGTCACGTGCAGAGGATGCCGTCATCGCGAACCCTCAAAAATATTACTGGAGTGGCACCCAGGTGGTAGAAGACCAATTGGACGACCAAGGCTGCGATGGGATGATGAAGTTGGGAGAGATTGGGCAAATTTGTTACGAGTTTCAGATTGGAGGGTCGAATCGGAGGACAGGAGGAGTTGGAAGCGAAGAATACTGGAGGCTAAGGCTCGATATGGGCTGTAAGGCCATCGAAGAAGAAGATCCTTATTTTAAAAAAATCGTCATCGTAATGACTTTATTTTGGCTTATTTAATGTTCGCGTTTTTTTATAATATTTTATTTACATTCTTCTTATTAAAGAAATGTGACAGCTAAATAAATACCACTTTAGATTGTTACGGTATAACATATGACGTCACTTTCTATGTGTCCAAAAGCAATAAGTAAAACAATATATATCCCGGACTACAGTGGTGTGTACTCAATACATAAAAAAATGCGTATATCCCTATTTTTCCCGGGCAAACTAATATCGGTGTAAAAATCGCCCGTCAGTCCCAATCCTAAACCGCGGCTTGGGCCATAGTAATCCCTGTAGTGTAAACCCCGGTCCGTTGTTGGACCTCCGATCGAATGCAGGGTGCTCTGTTGCTATGTAATATCGGAATATCGTCCCGGCTTTATTAGACCGGGAAAGTCACTTCGTCCGTGGATACAGATTGAATGACGCCGTATAAAAAGTGCACACGGCTTGTTTTAATAAATTTAATTTATGTATTTCATATAAGAAAGGGAAGTACATCTTTCCATCGGCCATTCCCGAATAGTTTCTGGAGTAGGGTTTTGCTACCTTTTGCCGCCAGCGGAATGGTGAAAATATAAAGAAAAAAGATGTGAAACGGTAACCCAAAAAAACTTTTCTTATGTATATTGGTAGTTACTTTAATATTGCTTTAAAACAGGCAGAAATAACAAATGACGATCAAAATTCAAAATAATTTATATTTTTTATATACAACAGGTCGTTTGAACCCTGCAGTATAATTTTTTTTTCTTAGATTTTATATTGATTCTCATGACATGTGATTTGTATGAAAGCTAATCTATCGCCATTTTATTGTCACGTGAAATCTACACCAAACCAAAGACAGTGTGACAATCGCACTGCCATCTGCGGGAATCGAACCCGGAGCCTTTGGTATGGCAGTCATACCTCTTAACACTCTACCAGGAAGGTCGTCGTGATAGTGTGAAATAAATACAATTATTCTTCTTCCTTACTGAAGACTTATGTGCTCTGTTCTCTAGAGGGTTCTTCCTTTTGTGAGGTGGATTCCCAGCTGTCCATCCATCTTCTAGGAGGTTTTCCACGAGAACGAGTCCGATAAGGCTGATTATGTAGTCCAATATTTATTGTAGGGTAACATATAGTGATTGTTAATACACATACAAATGAACAAACTTACAATTAAATAAAGACATAGAAGGCTCTCCGCCGCTTACCCGAAGCTGTTATAGGACGCAGCGGCGCCCCTTTGTCAGCTTCGCTCAAACAATCCCTAGGCCCCGCCCCTTATCCACGCAGAACTTACATTAGCTGGAGAGTGCACCATTCCAGAAAAAAAAGCAAAAGACAAAAAGGGTATCTAGGCCACATTTAATCCAGTTTAATTTCAATCCACTTCTATGTCCTAATCTAACAAAACAAAGCAAAATATGGTACATGATTTTATGGCCTATTATAAAATTGTGACAGAGTGTGGGATGGGAGAGAAAACTTGGAATGATAAATAAAATAAAAAATAGAGAAAACAGTCATTATGTAGTCCAATACAGCGAAGTCTGGTGGTGTGAATTCTTTGGACATGACCGTACCAGTTCCTTCCTCTGTCTACTCCATATTATAATATCCTCAGCCTCACATATCTGTCTTATTCTAATGTTCTTTACCTCATCTCTTAGTGTCTTGCCTAGTATCATCCTCAGTATCTTCATCTCGGAATTCCTCTGAACTTATTTGGTGGTGATTATGTCTGCTCTTGCTTCAACGTCATATGTTATTATTGATCTTACGCATGCTTTATAAATTCTCATCTTACTTACTTACTTCATATGGTCATACAACTCTTGAAGAGTTTTAGCCTCCTTGATGATTTTTCGCCAAGCTCCTCGATCCTGCGCCTTTTGCTCCCAGCAGTCCGATTCGCCCAACCTAGTCAGATCAGCAAGAACATTGTCCATTAGGTGCTGTCTAGGCCTTCCTAGAGGTCTTACTCCAATCGGTCTAGATGCGTACAGGGTCTTGATTGCTCTGGTCTCTTCGGCTCAGCATACGTGCCCAATCCATGCTAGGCGACCGGCTCTCACGGTGCTCGTTATAAGGGGCTGCTGGGTCATCGTACGGATCTCTTGGCAGAAAATCTTTAGTAATATAAATATTCTGTTTCCAAAACAATTTACATCTTATCCTTAAAAAAAACATTGTTTTATTTTAACATTTTTGTGATTCCCGGCCGGTAAACATTTGCGCGTGATGCTGCGACACTTTATTATAAGGTAAACACCTACTTTATTATACATTTTCGGTGTGAAAAAAGAGCTGTCGGTACTTTTTGAATAACGCCTCTCGCCCGCTTGGGCTAGTACTCGTCCGGGGGGTAGAGGGCAGGAGCCGACACAAAGGGAACTCTAGGGGGGGGGGGGGGGCCGCCAGGCGGAGGCTGTTAACAGGGACGAAAACAAAGAAATTGCGTCGTCGGGCATCTAAATTTACCCGTTAAAAATAATTCGTTCCTTTTTTAAATTTCCCATTCGTCTCCAAATTTTCGATTTGCCGTTTCGCATTACATTTGTCTGGATTTAACACCTTATTTGTAAAGGAATAAATTAAATTGGATGTATTCGTGAGTTTTCTGAGTGATGTATGTTGCTGGTATTTTTTTTTTTTAATAATGAAAATTATTATAAGCTACAATAATCGATGTGCGTGCATGACACGACGTATGAATGCTGAGAAATCGAGAGAAATGTATCAGAAAAAGAACAGTGTGGCGGTCTTTTGCCTACCCCTTCGAGGATACGGCGTTATTTATTTATATTTATTTATACATAACAAACAAAAAACATTTAGGCGACTCATTTGGACACAAAACGGAAGATAAGACAAAGATAAAACTACATGAAACCAAAAAAATCATACTTATCAGAAGGAATACTTTCAGAGGGACACTCCGGGCCATACATTTAGCCCCATCATAAAACAACTACCAAATCACATTCCAACAATGTTTCCTACAGACGTAAGAGGAATAGCCTTTAGAGCTGAACCTCTGTAAGCCAGAAGATCCAAGTCCAAGTCCAAATATGTCAACGTCAGTGATGGTTATATTAGTTATGGTTAGTTCACGCTGTTTCTCCGGGGGATACGCTACGCTCTTCTATCCTGACATAATTGTCTCAATTCTTCCACATTCACGCACCATGACACGCAAGCTCGTCGATTATTCCGACTTCGAACATGGCCGCCTCTTAGTAATTTAAAAATTTGGTCATGACATGTCTTGGCCTTTTTTGACTTTTTTCCCCTCATCCATTGGTTCCATATGTCCAAACATATTGGTGACTTTTTCTTAGTTTTATTTACATTGGATCCATTCATCCGCCTTATATGCCTTTATTATTTCTTCTTTCGGTATTCTATCATATCGCCTCTTTGCAAAAATAACGTGACATTTCGAAAATCAAATCCGGCGTGTTAACATTATTTTCTTCAAAAACATGGTCTTTTTAAAGTGAAAAACAGAGAATTTATGAGGGAAAGAGACAACACGACAGTGGTATATTGTTTTGTCATGTTGTGTCTTTCAGACGACTATCTTATTTCATTTAAAAAAATCAATTTTTCGAGATAACACGTTATTCTTGCAAAGAGGCGATTTTATTGTTTTTCTGCATATTATTTTTAACGATCTCGTTTCTACGGTATTTAACCTACTTTTCTTCTTCTCCCGACACTTAATTAGATTATTTTACCTTTGGATAATCGATAAACTTATAGGTTATATAGATTCAAAGAAAAAAAATATCGAAAAAAGATTAACTAACCAACTAACGAACAACCATAATGCGGTGTCTCCGACGGGGTAAAGAGAACCGAGTTTAGAATCAAAAGTGTGTCATCTGGTGAGGAGGTTTCAATAAGGTTCTCAGCCGTGAATGTGTATAATTAGACGAGTTAGCGTCCTTCATCATGCATATAATATGGAGATGCTGCACGCACGTAAACGTTTACAGATTAAAACGCTTAAGACACAAACGCGAAACATCACAGAGCGTTTATAAACGGAGCGGATCACGTGCGATGAG
Source organism: Lepidostoma basale (assembly GCA_022606425.2). Lineage (NCBI taxonomy): Eukaryota > Metazoa > Arthropoda > Insecta > Trichoptera > Lepidostomatidae > Lepidostoma > Lepidostoma basale. Next base: position 573,468 of record JAHDVF020000363.1, on the reverse strand, counting down.
TTGCAAATTAATATCGTAACCTCGGCACTGAAATCTGAAAAGGCCGCGAGGTCACGGAACGAAAATAGAAAATTCCAGACAACAGAATGCGAATTGGTATTCAACTTTCAATCAGTTCTACAAATAAGTCTCCGATTGAGATGAAAGTATACAACGCGTTACGACATAAATGGTATTTTCAGCTATAGTGTAAAAATTTCATTTCTTCTTTACTCGCCATCACTTTGTGTTGTGGATTCACATTTGAATAACTTTTTGAAAACATTGTATTTTCACAACACTTTTATGCACTATTTCGGGACACATACTTCTCTTCTTCAGTGTATAAATTAATGAATTTTAACAGTCAAATGAAATAGTGTCATTACTTATATTCTAAACGAAGAGTGAAAATTACTAAAAGGCGGTCACATTCGAAGTCGGAATAATCGACGTGCGTGCATGGTACGATGTATGAATGTAGAGGAAGCACGAGAGGTATGCCAGGACAGAGCTTGTGGCGATCCATCCGCTCTGCCAACCCCTCCGGGGAAATGGTTAGTTAGTTAGTTAAGAGTGAAAAAGTGGAGGGGGAGAAAAGAGGCAGAAAAGAGGTTACTAGTTCAACAAAGATAACGGCGTTGAAATTTAACATAAATAGTAGAAATTTGAAAAAGTGGAGAGCAAACGTAATGGGATTGCTATTGTTCTGGATAACATATTCCGAGACAGAATTGTAAATGTGGATAGAAAGAGTGACCGCGTAATGTCAGTTAAGTTGGCTATGGATAATCAACCACCAATGAACGTGGTTTCTGCGTACGCACCGCAGACTGGATGCACAGAAGAGGAAAAGCAAAAATTTTGGGATGACTTCGATGACCTGCTCCAGTCTATTCCTCTCGAGGAAACTACGTACATTGGAGGTGACTTAAATGGACATGTGGGCATGACCACCACAACTTACAATGAAATTCACGGCGGTATGGGATATGGCTCACCAAATGCACAGGGAGAGGATATTCTAAACTTTGCCTTTTCCCATAATATGGCCATTGTGAATACATTCTTTAAAAAGAAAGACGAACACCTTATAACGTACAAGTCATCTAAAAATTCTTCACAAATTGATTTTATCCTGGCAAACAGAACATTACTAAAACATTTTAAAGACTGTAAGGTAATTCCAGGAGAAGCTTTGACCTCGCAACATCGTCTTTTGGTATCAGTATTCCAACTGCCTAAAAAGTTGAAAATAAAAATAGATAGAACTCCGAGAGTTAAGTGGAAAGAGCTAAAGGGCCCAAAAGGAACTTGCTTGGCACAAGCTCTGATAAAATATCTTCAATCTGATTTGAATAGAACAATAAATGCCAATGATATGTGGTCAGACTTTGAAAAGATTTGTATACGGGAAGCCATTAGCAACCTAGGGGTGGCTAAGGGAGGAGTCAGCACTAATAAAGACACAAAGTGGTGGAACGATTCTGTGAAAGCGGAAATAAGCCTAAAGAAGAAAATGTTTAAACAATGGCAATTAACCAAACTAGAAGCAGACCTCGTGAACTATAAAGCCCAAAAAACAAAAACGAAACGGATGGTAGCTCAGGCTAAAGCTGAAGAAAATAAAATTTTCTACGAAGACCTCGAAAATGCCAAGTACGAAAGCGAAATCCATAGAATTGCAAAAAATCGATACCAAGCTACAAAGGACATTGTAATGAATAAATACATAAAGGATGCAAATGGTAAAATTTTAACCTCAAACGGGGATATAAACGCTAGGTGGAATGAATACTACAAAGCGCTTCTGAACGAAGAATTCCCTAGAAACCCTAAACAAGAAGAACTACCAACAGTGGGTCCCATTCCGGAAGTGTCAAAAGAGGAGGTGAAATTAGCCATAGCAAAAATGAAAAACAACAAAGCGGCTGGCCCGGATGCAGTCCCAGTCGAGATCTGGAAAATAACTGGTGATGTTGGAATTACTTGGCTTACTTTGTTATTTAACAATATTGTCAACTCTGGCCAGATCCCGGAGTCATGGCGACATAGCTATCTAACTCCTTTCTACAAAAACAAAGGCGACGCAAGCGAATGTGGAAATTATCGCGGAATAAAATTGACCTCACACACCTTGAAGGTATGGGAAAAGATTATAAATGAGCGCCTCCAAAAGCTCTCCTCATTAACAGAAAACCAATTTGGTTTTACGGGAGGTAAATCTACCACAGATGCCATTCAAGCTATAAGGATAGTGATGGAGAAATATAGAACAAACCGCAAAAATCTTCACCTACTGTTCATCGATTTGGAGAAGGCCTTTGACCGTGTCCCACGCAAGCTGGTGTGGCAGGCTGCGAGATTCCAGGGCATCCCGGAATACTACATTCAACTGCTCCAAGACATGTATTGCCAAATAACAACAAGAGTAAAAAGTCCCGCAGGCATCAGCGAACCATTTGCGGTGGAGGTCGGAGTCCATCAGGGTTCAGCCCTGAGCCCTTTCCTTTTTAACATAGTTATGGACTACCTGACCAGGAATATACAGCAGTCTGTACCGTGGTGCATTCTCTACGCAGACGACATAGTTTTGATTGCGGACTCGGCAGAACAATTGCAAGTTACATTGAATGAGTGGGCAGATGCCTTAGAGTGTAATGGACTACGCATTAGCAGGAGTAAAACCGAATATTTAGAATGTGAATATGAGGACATCGCTACAGATTTGGCTCATGAAAACACAATTCACATTGGCAATACTCCAGTTAACAAGGTGTCCCAATTCAAGTATCTCGGGTCGGTCCTTACTGCGGATGCCAACGTTGACACTGATGTCAAACACAGGACAAACACCGCCTGGCTCAAGTGGAGGTCTCTATCAGGTGTCCTGTGTGATCCGAAAATTCCAATCAGAACTAAGGGCAGAGTCTACAAGACTGCAGTGAGGCCCGCCATGCTATATGGAGCAGAGTGCTGGACCAACAAAAAAGTCCACGAAAGTCGAGTCCACGCTGCCGAGATGAAAATGTTGAGGTGGGCTGGAGGCGTCACAAGGCAGGACCACGTTAGGAACGAATACGTGAGAGGTAGCTTTAAGGTTGCCCCAATAACGGAAAAATTAAGAGAATCTCGACTCCGGTGGTATGGTCATGTGATGCGAAGAGACAGCGAGCACATTGTCCAAAAAGCCCTCAGTATTCCCACAAAACCAAGAAGAAGAGGTCGCCCAATGGCAACATGGTGGGCCAACATGGAAAAGGAGCTCCAACACGAGAACCTGACAGTGGAAATGAGTGAAAATAGGAAAGTTTGGCGTTTTCGTACGAGGAGGGCCGACCCCAGATGATGGGAAATGGCAAAGAGGAAGAAGAAGAAGAGTAGAAATTTGAAAAAGTCATTAAAAAAACCCAATTAAACTTACCTTTTAGTCCCATAATTGATTTGTTTCCCCTGTCTTATAATTCTAACTAAACGACAATTTACCCTGCCGTTAAATTTAATTTCCCAATGAAGGAATGAATGAACATGTTAACCTTTCCCTTACGGTGCTAAAATAAAAACGTGCGTTCCGGTGTAGGGTAGTCAGTACGCGTTAAAAAATTAGCGATTTTAAATCGGAAAAATAGGAACATTCATAGCTTATTCCCTTATATAATTATATTGTAATTGAAGTAAAAAATTATAATAATTGAGATTTGATTACTAAAAACATTAAAAAACCATCTGGCAACGCTCACGGAACGGGTATAGACCCGCTCTGGTTGCAAGCCCGAAAGCGACTGCCGCTGGCGCGGCGGGACGGCGAGAGTGAGAACATTGAGCTAGAACATATGCAAGAGTGAGATGCGAATATAGTATCGCGTACTCAGCGCTACGAATTTTGTTTCCGATGTTCACAAAATATCTCCGATGTTCACAAATAATAATATATTTACCTAATACCTAAAATCTAAAATTAATACCTAAAATATTAACCTTGTATTTATTAAATGTATAGAGATATTGATGGTTATTAAAAGCAACGTATAGAAGATACCCATCACAGGGAAAGGAGGGTTAACAATGTGAATGGACCACTAAATAAGGGTAATCCGAAGAAAACGTGACCCGACAAATCAGTCAAATTTTAAATTTGGAATCGTTTTATGTTGGAATCGAACAGTGAGCCTATCTATTATTTCCTTCCTACCCCTCGTAAAAACGGCGCTATATTAGATAAATACGTATTGTAGTCAACTAGTTACCCGCGTTTTACGTGTGGATTCAATTAATTAACAGTAATTGAGTATTGCGACCACGCCGCGCCATTGATTGGTGACATTGCCAGGCCGCGTTACCCAATTAGCGGAAGACCTGTAATTATTTCATCAGCCCGCCGACTTGTTACATACGAGTACACTGTCCGTGACTGGGAGGAAGGGAAATCGACACGCGCATATCAATATTGATTATTATTATTTTTTAACTCTAGTGTTCGGTTTACCTCGCAATGAATATTTTTAATTAGATAACTGTTTGAATAACCGATAAAATGTTATGTTTTTTTAAAAGTCGACGAAGATTCCGAAAAAATGAACTTTTTGTTTCTTAAACAATGATATAAAACTCCATATTAAATAATCAATACGAAAAAACGCGTTTGTTTTGTTATAATTTATGAATGACATGTTTCGCCTGTCTAATGAATTAATCAAACATTTGATAATGCCTTAGACAGGCGAAACATGTCATTCATATAAAATGTAACGAAGCTTCTGGAAAACAGACGTTTTCATTCACATCAATTAAAAAATGTAGTCCATTGTTTTGGCCGAAACACTATGATTCTTTAACATTTTAAACTGTTAAATTAAATAACTTTGATTTTTGTATCACAATTGTATTTTATTTTACGCGACAGCTGTTTCATCAACCTATGTTGACATCATCAGGTGTTATAATAAACAAATAAATAGGTTGATGAAACAGCTGTCGCAAAATAAAATACAATTGTGGTACAAAAAAACAAAGTTATTTAATTTAACAGTTCAAAAATATATACACATTTCAATCACACATATTTCGTATTAATGTTTGTGGTTTTAATTTTGAAAAACTCCATTATGAATTATAATGTAAACGCAATTGTTTGTTGATATTTCGGAGATATTTAAAGTATGAATATATCAAGCAGGTTTGAGAATGCCCTCACAACGCGAAATAAATTTGGCACTATTGCCGTATACAGAACTCGGATGTCCTGAGTGATATAGGTATATTTGTCCCTGACAGCACAGATCGTCTTATTTGCCGCGCTGCAGAACCAACCTGCCAATGGTTATGCCTGTGGGTAGGGCAATCTTATTGCTTAATCGGGTCGCCTCGGAGGTCGACATATTTCGTGATAGTGTGAGTTGCCTCAGGGATGCAATATCAATGTTATGATTCTTTCTAATTCTTAAGCTTAATTTTTTATTTATATTTTTTATGCTTCTCTTATAAATTCTTATAATGTAATTGCAAACGATCTGGAATTATATGCCTGTAATTTTTGTGATTTTTATTAAAATAAATGAAATGAAATAAAACGGTCGGTGTAAGACCTATGTAATGAGCGGATCTACCGATCGATAGTTTTTTCGAGTGTACTAATTTGAAGCATTTTTCTGTAATAATCAATTTTTAATTTTCCATTTTAAAACAAGTATAGTATGTACGCAGCACCGATACAGGCGGTGTTTTTTTAGTACAGTCAGGAAAAGGTTAAACCAAGAGGTTACCTGCGCATGCGCTGTAATAATGTAAATACCAACACTTGTCGTAAATTGTCTTACATCATATAATTAAATGCCGAACAAAGCCGTCTCGAAAGGAAAAAACTGTAAGAGTGTACTAACCTAATTGTAAATATTTTTTGTTGACAATTTCTTCGTAAATATTATTGAGTATCATTTTTATACATCTAATTGTTTGAATTCTTTTGTCATTATTCGAATAATGTTTACGTTTTACACATTCACCACAATGATAAATAAATACGTTTTTTTTATTTTGATTTTATTTCCATGTTTTATCGCGCAATATCAATCTTCTTCCTCTTCCTTGTGTCAATGGCAAGATAGTCTTATATGTCGTAGGGATAGTTTTTGGATGGTTTTATCACCTTTATCTTTTTTGGGTTATTGAGATGGCTTGGAAACTTGGAAGAAATAATAATAAATAAAGTTTATGTACGAAAGTGAAGCATAGAACTGGTTAAAGAATGATGAAACTAGAATAAATTAATTTTGGTTGGAATGTATACAAATACTTGTAGACAAATATTTCATTGCATTTTACCCATTACGGGTGTTAATTATTAAGAATTAATTGTATCTCAAGACGATGTTTGACGAATTTGTGGATACAATTTGTAGATATATAGAATCCAGTATAAACTCTGCCGGATAGTCTTCAAAACGCTATATGGAATGGCACCAAGTTATATATCCGAACTCTGTATAACGGACAGCCTAAATGCAAGGAAATCCACACTTCGCTCGGCGAACTCCTCGGCAATAGGAAGATTAGTTGAGCCAAAGCGTTGCCCTAGTACACATTTTGGGGATCGAGCGTTTGCGGTAGCCGGTCCGTCAGCTTGGAACAATCTTCCTTCACACCTCAGATATGATCCGACAGACTTCAGATTCAAGCTGAAAACCTATATTTTTCATATTTCATACCCAATTTAAAACTTGCATATTTTATTCTATTATACTTTCTAATTTGTGGATACAATTTGTAGATATATTACTAAAACACTCGACCCAGATACAGAAGTAAAATGTAGAATAGAAGTTGCACGTGCTGCATTTAATAAGATGAGACCCTTCTTCTGTGACGATAATTTAAATCTTAAACTTCGACAAAGAATGATAAAAGCTTACATATGGTCAGCTCTATTATACGGAAGTGAAACATGGACTCTAAAAGTGAACGTAATGAATCGGTTAGAAGCATTCGAAATGTGGATACACAGAAGAATGCTTCGTATACCTTGGACCGAAAAGGTCAGTAACGTCGAAGTACTTAGGAGAGCCGGAGCCAAGAGAGAGCTGTTGTCGAATGTCAAAGTGAAAAAGGTCTCATATTTGGGTCACGTGCTGCGTGGAGAAAAGTACCGCCTCCTCCGACTTATATTGGAGGGCAAGATAGAGGGAAGACGGGGAGTTGGCAGAAAACAGATGTCCTGGCTGCGCAACATTAGAGAGTGGACCGGAATGAGGGCGGTGGATGACCTGTTTCGGGCAGCGCAGGACAGGGAGGTTTTCGCCGGAGTGATCGCCAACGTCGGGGGGACCTGACACGGCACAGGAAGAAGAAGATACTTTCTAATCGATCGCGGATATCAATCAGATGCAGCGTTCACATTTAGATTTAAAACACGTCTTAATGCACCCTTGAGGTGATTACATTACATTACAAAAGCGGCGCTATAAAAGTTAGCATATTATTATTATTATATGAAAGAGTGTCAAAATCATATACGAAGTATAAGAAGTGAAGGCAGAGCGAATGAAAGCGCTATGAACAAATTAATGATTTTTTCATTAAGATGGTTGGAAAACATGGAAAGATTGAATAAAGAAAGAATGCATTCGTGTGAATGGTGCTAGAAATAGAGAAAAATAACGTGTCACGTTCAAATCAATCAACTTTTCGGGTAGGCGAGGAAAATCAACGTGCGTGCATGGCTCGATGTATAGATGTTGAAGAGGCAAAAGCATGACATCTCAGGCAGGCAGTAAGGCGCATTTTCATACGCAAGAACACCAGTGAGTTTATTTAAAATGTTTTTTTATTTTATAAATTACAAGTGTTCTTACTATCATATAATATATTAAGTGGTTATATTACATTGTTGTGTTGCATTGCCAGACTCAATGTAGACAGACACCCCAAGCAGACCAATAAATAGACGGAACGACAGCCGGGAATCGACTTCGCAGGAGAAATCAACGAAACACCCCTCTTAAAAGCAACGAAAAAAATAAGGTTACAAAGTTTTCCATTTTTCTCAATGACAAACTAGTATTATATATCGAAGGGATGGGCTTAAAAAAAGCATCAACCCTCCGATTTATTTTGTCAGTTTTTAATTCGCAAACGGAATCATTATCGTTTCGCTTTCACGTCGTTTTTTTTTTTTATATAACCACCTTGAACGGGGGGTGGTGGAGGTAATTGTACGTTGTATTTTGATACGATTTTACACACGCAATCGTTATAACCAAAATCTACAGACCATTAAATTGAAAAATTGTTTCGTTTTTTTTTACTATCTAAATACATATTAACAATTTCTCTTTCACGCTATCTTGTTTTTCTTCCCCTGAGATTTCTAGTCGTGGTGTATAACCAAAGGCAATTAATTATTTATTTTACACTTGTTTTTACACACAAATTGAGTGTGTTTTCCCACAAGTAATACAACCACTCCAAATAAATTTCTTCATAATAATGATTTTAAAACACTTATAACATGAAGTTCGCAACCCATCACACCGCGTCTCCCCCGAAGGTAACTGTAACATTTTCAAAACATGTTGAAGTTCTCGCTACTTCAATCAAGACATTATCAAATATATTTTTATATAATAATTAAATAAAACAATGTTTTTTTAATTACTTCCACTTTTGTCTTTATTTCGACAGCGAGCCTGGCGAAACCGGTCGATGTCGAAATAAAGACAAAAGTGGTAGTAGTTAAGAAATATCGATCTATTTAATTATTATTTGAAATGAACTTCCATCAAGAGATTTCAGTAAAATCATTCGATTATCTTAAAAATTTATTTAATGCTGTCAAAAAACATTTTATAATGCTTATAGCAATGCAAATCATGCAATTTCCGTAAAATAGAACAAAACTTCTAGAAAACATATGTTTTCATTTGTATTTAATTAGGAAAGTTTTGATTTTACTTTTATATTTGCCATCACTTTGTGCTGTGAATTCACATATGAATAACTTTTGAAAACTCATTTTTTGCACTTTTCACAAACATGTTTCGGGAAACAGAAGCCATTTCTCAGTGTTAAAATGTTTACATTGAGAAATGACTTCTGTGCCCCGAAACATGTTTGTGAAAAGTGCAAAAAAATGTTGTGAAAATGCAATGTTTTCAAAAAGTTATCATAAAAGTTTTGTATTGTGTAATTTAAAAAATAGTTTCCATGTTACATTATGTCACTGTAGAGCAATCGTGGAAAATTATTTTCGTATTTATGACATTCTCCCGCTGTCTGGTACAATGTTCTTATGAAATTGTGTTTTATTTTCGTTCTTCTTTAAGATTTTCAGATAGCGTATTACGAAGTGTACATCAAAAATAATATGTGCCGTCGGATTGTGTCAGATTCGTAAAAACACAACGCACATAACTGATTGGACGTTTAGTCCATACGAACTAATAAATTTATACAATATTTTGAATGTATACAAATACTTGTAGACGAATACTGGATTTTACCAATTGTGGATTGTAAAATTAATCCTTGAAATGATAACCCGCAATGGGTAAAATCCAGTATTTGTATACATTCAAAATGTTGTAAAAACAAATACTGGTCCAAGTTAAAAATAGTAAATAAATTGGAGTGACATCTTCAAGCGTTATCTAGCAATACGTTAATGGCGGTAGCCTTTCACATTGCGTTAATAAAAAGATCTTCTGCTTAGTGCTTAATCCAATCTTCATAGATGGCGCTAGTGTGTAGATTGAAATAGAACATGTGAAGTGTGGTGTTACATAGTAGCATATATACAACATCCAAAATTTTGTCAGACATGGTGGTCGTAAGAAGGGTGGAATAGTGAATGTTGTATTACATAAATCGCGCGCTTAACCCAACCAATGACAGGTCATAAGTCCTGTAAACACCTCGACTGCCATATTCTGTTCCCAATTTGCATTTTCTTCTCTATTGAGATACAATTAATAAATTTATCATACCAGATGGTAAATAGGATGCTAGAAGATCGCATTTCATTGAGTGGACGTTACATATGCAGAAATAAGAAGTGGAGGAAGTCTTTTAAGTTTTAAAAGGTTTATTAATATCTGCCTGGTTATGATGTCGACGATTTACAATCCTCTTTGCAATATTTTAATTTTTTTAGAAGTTTTATTATTTTATATTATATAATCGTTACATGTTGCGACTTGATAGTAGATTTATCAAAGAAAGCCATAATCAAACGCTTATCTGTTTATATACCAGGAAAATTTTAGTTTATAAAGTTAAATTTAGATTATTTGAAATGTTGCATTTGATAATGCTCAAGTAAGCCCGAAAATGTATATTCTATAAAATATAATAAAACATCTAGAAAACAAAATATTTTAATCAATATTAAATATATAATATAGAGATTTCACAACTTTGTTCAAGAAAGCTAAGATGGCAGTGCACAATGGTGTTCTCGTGCCGACCCTTATGTATGGAAGTGAAGCATGGAACTGGCAAAAGAAGGATGAAAGTAGAATAAATGCAGATCGAATGAAGATAGAAATGAGATCTCTAAGACGAATGTGTGGCAACTCTGTTGAATAGAGTGACAAATGCAAGTATAAGAAGTGAATGTGGTGCGAATGAAAGTGTTATGAACAAAATAAGGAAAGGGTCATTAAGATGGTTTGGACACATGGAAAGAATGAGTGAAGACAGAATGGTAAAGAAGGTATATGTAAACGGCGTGAACGGAGCTAGAAATAGAGGAAGGCCGAGGAAAACGTGGCACGATCAAATCAATCGAATATTGAATGTCGGTCACGTGAGGAGTCGGAAAAATCGACGTGCGTGCATGACAAGATGTATGAATGTAGAGGAAGCGAGAGACGTATGTCAGGACAGAACAGTGTGGCGTTCCATTCTTTCTGCCTACCCCTCCGGGGAGACGGCGTGATGGTAAGTTAGTTAGTTAGTTAGTTAGTTTGTTCAAGAAGTATCAAATAGTTATATATTCGAGGCGTGGAGTTCCATAAAGATGATTTTTTTATGAATTTAAACACTTTTTCTACTTTCGATTTTATTATTCTCGACTTCTTTCGAAGGTTTTATTATTTATATAATATGGCCGGTGGAATTGTAAAACCTTTGACACATGTTGAGAGAAATTCACTTGAAGGTGGAAAAATCAAATTCATAAAAAATTCGTCAAACAACAAATAATTGAATTGTCTTCATTATATGAACAGTCATGATTAATGTGTAAGAGTAAACATAAGTTTTTTTACACCAACGTGCATTGCGTATAACTTTTTTAAGTGTTTCCGAAAAATCACGTTTTCATCATTATTACATACCTAATCTGGATAAAATTAAAATAAATGCAGTAGAAATGAGATCCATAGGACGAATGGACTAATGATTGCCGAATGAAAATATAAGAAGTGAATTCAGTGCGAATGAAAGTGTTATGAACAAAAGAATGAAGGGATCATTAAATCAAACGGTTTATCAATTCAAAAGGCATTATAAACAGCAAATTGTTTAAGGCATCTATTGAGTACAGGTAAAATATTATAAAAATACAACATAATACCAGGAACGCATTAGAGATGGTTCGACATTAGGAAGACAACATACTTTCTAAAGTCATGAGTATTTATCTCCTGGACGTACCTTCACTAATATGAAAGACGTCGATCTCCGAGGAGACCGCGTTCAGCAGACTAATTGCTCTTCCCACCGGTGTCACCAGAGGCGGATTGGTTCTGGTGGCCAGTAGGTAAAACAATCTGTGCTGTCGGGGATAGCTATCAGGGACAAAAAGAACAACACCCTCTAGCACGGCCGAGTTCTCGAAATACCCGAATTAATCTCGAATTAATTTAAATAAATGGGTAATGAGATGCCCATCTCTTCGAAGCTGTAAATAATTGGTTCCGAGCATTCCCAAAAGAAATGCCGTGGGATAGATAGTTAAGGTGGTTTGCATACATGAAAATAATGAATGAAGAAAGAATGGTAAAAAAAAGTATACGTTAACAATGTAAACGGAACTTGAAATATATAAAGACCGAGGAAAACGTGGCATTATCAAATAAATCAGTCGGTGAAATCAACGTGCGTGCATGACACGAAGCGAGATAAGTATGTCTTGAAAGAACAGTGTGGCGGTCCATTCTTTCTGTCCGTCCGTTCAGTGAGACGGCGTGATGGTTAGTTAGTTAGTTACTTAACATTTATTAACAGCCAAATTTCGTTCAAGCTTCTCATTAGGAAACTTTTTTTTTTATTGAATCTATTTTTGTTATAATAAATTGAATTCATTGTTTAACACGGGGATTACCATCGGCGGCGGTCTGCCAGCAGAGTCGGAAATTATAATTGCGTCATGAATATTTACGTCTAGTTAATCCGGTAGGTAACCCTCCCACCTGTTCCCGGTGGACGTCCCTTTCCAATCTCCAGCATCCACCCCCCTCGCCGTGTTAGCAATCTGTTCTCAATTTATTCATGTCTATTTTAATGGGCGGCGGAAAAGCGCTCGTGTCACTAGTTAAGTTTAGCAAGTAAACAGAATAGTTGATTGTAATTTCTCACCTTTGTCGCGATTAATTATTCAGCAGACTTGTGTTAGATATTGTACCAGGCCTATGTTCTACAATATATAACGAAAAACGGAATAGACGAAGTGGGAAGTACTTTAGATCTCTCAGGAGAATTTATTTTCGATATAAGTGAAGATTCATAGCATACGAAAATTTTATAACAACAGCAAACCATCGTGCCGATTTTTAAAAGGGTAGGCAGAGAGAATAGACCGCAACGCTACTCTATCCTAACACACCTCTAGCTTCCTCCACATTCATACACGCCATGTTGATTGTTCCGATTTTGAATTATTTGGTCATGCCATGTCTTCTTATTACATTCACACTGTTTGTGTATATCTTTTTAACCATTCTTCCCTCGTCCATTCTTTCCATATGTCCAAACCATCTTATTGATCCTCTCTTAATTTTAATTCTTCTTCTTCTTCTTCTTCCTCAGCCTATTTCCGTCCGCTCCTGGACAAAGGCCTCCTCCATTTGCTTCCATGTCATTCTGTCCTGTGCAGATTGCATCCGGGTTATTCCGACGTGTCTGTTTAGATCATCCTTCCACCGTAGTTGCGGTCACCCTGCACTTCTTCGCCGTCCACGGTCTCCAAGTCAGCAGTCTTCTTGTCCACTTTTCATCTGAGCTTCTGGCTACGTTACCTGCCCATTGCCATTTTAGAGTCGCCACCCGGTGGATGATGTCAGTGACCTTTGTTTTTTCTCTCACCGTATCGTTTCTGACTCTGTCTCTTAGGCTTATTCCTAACATGGCTCTTTTCATGGCTCTTTGGGTCACACGTAGTTTCTCGGCACTTTTTTTTTAACCATGTATTATAATTTATGTTTTTTTAACAATATAACAGTTTTAAGACCATAAGTATCAACTGACTAAACGCAGGCTTCATAGACTTTTCGTTTCAGGTTGATCGGTATTTTCCGGTTTTTAAGGATGTAACTTGAGTTTCCGAAAGCTGCCCAGCTTAGTCCAATTCTTCTTTTTAGCTCTGGGGTTTGGTTATCTCGGCCCAATCGAATATTGTGTCCCAGATATATATATTCTTGGACATTCTCAATTCTGTTGCCGTCCACGTTGATTTCAAGCCTTTCCGTGCCCATCACCTTGGTCTTTGCCAGGTTCATATTCAAACCTACATATTTGGATACATCGTTTAGTTCTTTCGGCATTTCAGCTAGTTCCTCCGGAGTGTTGCTCACGAGAGAATTTTAATTATAACGCATTAATCCGCCTTTCATTCCTTTCTTACTTTTTCAGTATTCTATCATACGTGCTTTTTCCCCACATTATTCTGATTACTTTCAATCTTTCTCTTGCTTCTCCAAGCTTTACTTCGATACATAAGGGTCGGCACTAGATCCCCATTGTACACTTCATAAATATTAATCAATTATATACCCCATTTAAATAACTGTAAAACATTTTAGAGTAAACTAACTAACTAACCATCACGCCGTCTCCCCGAAGGGGTAGGCAGAAAGAATGGACTGCCACACTTTTCTTTCCGAACATATTTCTCTCGATTCCTCAACATTCATACATCGTGTCATGCACGCGCGTCGATTTCTCTGACTCCTCACATGGCCGAATTCAATATTTTATTTATTTGATCGTGCCACGTTTTCCTCGGTCTTCCTCTATGTCTGGTTCCATTTACATCGTTAACATATAATATAATTTTTTTACCATTCTTTTATCATTCATTCTTTCCATATGTCCAAACCATCTTAATGATCCTTTCATTATTTTGTTCATAACACCATCATTCGCACCGCATTCACTTCTTATATTTTCATTCTACACTCTATCATACACAGAGTATCCACACATTCGTCCAAGAGAGTAAAACTTATCAAATCAAATCAAATCAGTTTATTAACTCAAAAGACATTACAAACAGCATAAATGTTTAAGGCATAATCTATTGAGTACAGGTTAACTATTATATACATACAACATAATACCAGGAACGCATTAGTGATGGTTCGACATTAAGACATCATGTTAATGTCAAATAATAAGCAATTCAGTTCGAAATATCAAAAGTAAACAAACTTGTCGTCCTTCCGCCCTCGATCTGCAATATATCGGTCACCAGGTGATCGTCGCGCCCCCGGCTCTCGGGTCAGGGGCGCCAGGGCCGCGGTGACGTCACGCGTGCGGACCAACGCGCCCCCTGCACCGCGCACCCCGTGACCTAATTTTCCTGCGACATTTTATGGGGCGAAATCATTTTACACGATCCCAGTTAAGCTCGAAATCGAATGCAAATAAATTCCGCATTTGATTGCCATTCAGAATAACGTAATTGAAACGGTTGGAAGAAAGTATATCGTTGAATATCAATGTCCACAATTGATTTGTTCTTTTTTTATAGATTTGTTTTTAACCCAAAAAATATCTGATAAAGTTTTCTTCTTATTGTAGATCTTGCGATCTGTTTATGCAGGATATCAAATTTCTTCCTGTGATGAAGACGACCAGCCTTCTCTCCATCTCTTCGGTGATCGTCCTGGTGATCGACGGTTCTCCGGAGTCACAATCTTAGGAACCCTCGCTGGATCCATCTTCTCGATGAGTTTCCTCCAGAATCGTCTTCTCTGCCTACTCCATCTGACTATGTCATAAATTTTGCAGGATCTGCGATTTTCTTCGTTGGGTATCCTATCTCTAAGAGTTATCCCCAAGATAGGTCGCAAGAAAAACAACAACAAAGAGTAGGCAGAGAGAATGGACCGCCACACTACTCTATCCTGACATACCTCTCTACCTTCCTCCACATTCATACAGCGAGTCATACACGCACGTCGATTCTTCCGGCTTCTGACATGACCAACCTTTAAAATTTATTTAATTTGGTCATGCCATGTTTTCCTCGGTCTACCTCGACTCCGTACTCCATTTACATCGTTAACGTATACTTTCTTCACCTATGTGCTCCATATGTCCGAACCAACGCAGCGATCCTTTCATAATTTTGTTCATAATACCAAGATATTTCTCATTTTTGCTACTCTTAGAAGATGTTTGGTTCTGAAAGTGTCTGTTATTGTTTCGATTCCGTAAGTCATTATGTTTTATTATCAATTGTTTTTCACATATGTTGGCATCATTAGGTATTCAAAAATATGTTTGTTTGTAACACCCGATTATGCCAATATGGTTGGCGAAACAGTTTTCGCGACAATTTCATAAAAATGAAATATATAAATAGTGAAATTATAACATTGTTCCAAATTTAACACATACGTATATTTATTACGTGGTTCTCACTTCTAAGCTTAAATAATCCTGGGTTTATTATGGGTATTTTTGTTTAAAGTTGTATCAAATATAATATAACGTGTTTTTGCTTGTTAAGTAAGTAAGAGAGGCATGGATATCCAATACACTTTCTGATACCCTAGTATTTCCCGAGCATTGTTTTGTAAACACATTGAATACCTCATATCACGCGGCATACATTCCCGAATCCAGGGATGCTAGCAAAACTATATTTAAACGGGAGGGGGTGGTATTGATGGTCTTTAAATGGGTAAAGAGGCCTCTCCCCCCCATCCAGGGATCTGCAACCTTCATCGCTTGCATTGATGACCCAATTCAATTACATATTTGATTTTAACCCTATATTTCATGTTTTTACTTATATCTATTGAAAAATAGAATACGGAGAAAATGTTGTTTTTGTTTATTCATGTACCCGTATAGGAAAAAAAATATGTTGCAGCAAATTGACTAGAAAGCTAGATTTGATTATATAATATTTCGTAGTATATTTTATTATTACATACAATAAATGATTGATCCTGATATACATAATCACTCGTCAATGTAGCTACTTTCTATTTATTTGAAAAAAAAATTTAAACTGTAATTGTAAACTGGCAATAATTAAAGCAAGTCAACCAAATGTCAAAGTAAAATATAATAAACGCGTATAAATAAAATCGCTCAATTTTTTCTATGTTCGCCACACTTTGTGTTGTAGATGTTTTATTTGTCTTTTTCTTTTTTATATAGGACTTTGTATATACGATACTAACTTTAAATAAAATTACATATCAGACATGTTTCGGACAACCGGCCCTTCTTCAGTGATACATATTATAAAGATTACATATAAACATGTCAAAACTTCTCATATTTGTAAACAATTTTATAATATTTTAAATATGTATCTTTATAATATGTATCACTGAAGAAGGACCGGTTGTCCGAAACATGTCTGATGTGTAATTTTTTTTTTTTTTAAAGTTAGTGTTGTATAAACAAAGTATATAAAAAGGAGAGACGGGAATGAATTTTATATTATTTATATTTTATTTTGATTATTTACAATTAATTTCTGCCAAGAAATTTCAAATTACATTAATATTTTTAATCTCAGATTCGAATACGGTGTTGAAAAAAAAAACTGCGTGTTTTGAGATGTTGAAGTAACATCAAATGACGTATAATCAAGTCCGTTCCTTGTCATCAAGAGCATTTCACAAGTTATTATTATTTGTAATCATCTATTCCTTCTGTTTATCTGGTGTTTGTGAAGACGTGACGTAGGCATGATCTCACGTCGGACGGGCGTCTTGCGCTAATTACGTGATAAATAACTCTGTATTGTTTTGTACTCTGATCGGAGTGTTGTTTTCGACGTCTTTTACTTGAGAAAAAACGTTTTGTGTTGTGTGCCTGGCGTGTCAAGTGGACGCGCGACCTGTACCTAGTTTGCCAGCTTATTCAAACTTTTTATATGAAATACGTACATCATATGCGCAAGGTAAGAAAAGGAACAATAAATCATTACGTCTCATTCATGCATCATCACCTTGTTATCAATGAATCTTTTGATATAAAGTATTGAGATGTCTATGTTTCGCCTTTGTAAGTTTATTTTGCTTATAATATATTTTTTTTATGAAATTTGCATTACAATTGATTTAAATAAAATAAATTTTGATTCGTAAAACCTTTTTGTATCGCCAATTGGACACAGAATCCGTATTTGTCTAATTGTTTATTTAATCTTCTTCTTCTTTCTATGTCCTGTCAGGTCTCCCTAACGTTGACTATCACCCTTGAGTAGGCCTCCCTGTCCTGGGCAGCTCGGAACAGCTCCTCCACGGTCCTCAGCCCTGTCCACTCTCGGATGTTCCTCAGCCAGGGAACCTGCCTTCTCCCAACACCTAGTCGACCCTCAATATAACCCTTTAAGATCAGATGTAACAGGGCGTATTTTTCGCCTCTCAGAACATGGCCCAAGTAGGACACCTTACGGACTTTGATGTTGGTCAGTAACTCTCTGTCAACTCTAGATCTATGGAGAACGTTTGTGTTGCTGACCATGTCAGTCCAGATGCGTTACATCCTTCGGTGTATCCACATCTTAAAGGCCTCTAATCGGTTCATAATATTGACTTTAAGGGTCCATGACTCATCTGACCATTCTTTGTCGTAATTTTAAATTAATATTATCATCGCAGAAAATAGTTTTCATCTTATTAAAGGCAGCATAATAATTAAATATAAATATGTATTTGAATCCTACATATTTTTCTAATCACGATCGAGTTCAACGGTGTTTATTTATTGTTTCTTGAACAATGAAGTTATTCTAATGACGCCATATTAAATTATTATTACAAATGAAAATGTTTGTTTTCTAGTAGTTTTGTTATATTTTATGGTAATGCCATATTTTGCCTTTCTAAGGCATTATCAAATGTCACATTTTCACTTGGAAAGGCGAAGCTTGTCATTCCCATAAATGATCACAAAACTTCTAAAAAACAGACGTTTTTATTCGCATTGATGAATCAACGGAATCAAGAGCAGACACTGTCAGAACCAATCATCTCTTAAGAGTAACAGTAATGAAAACATCGCGACCTATCGGGGGTGGAACCCTTAGAGTTAGGATACCTAACGAAGAGATTCGCTGATCCTGCAAAATTGATGACATAGTGAGATGGAGTAGGCAGAGAAGACGATTCTGGTGGGACCACATGGGTAGGATGAATCCAGCGAGGATTCCTAAGATCGTGATGGAAAGAAAGCTGGACGTGTTCATCACAGGAATAAATTTGATATCCTAAATAGATAGCAAGATCTACAATAAGGGGAAGAAGAAAAAGAAAAATTATTCAACAGAATTAAGCGTGATTATTCAAACAAACAAACCATCACGCCTTTTTCCCACTCTACTCTATCCTGACAAACATCTCTATAGCTGACTCATACACGAGTCATACACGCACGTCGATTCTTCTAACTAGACTTCTAACATTTATTAAGCAGTAAAATTCAATTATTTTGGTCATGCCATGTTTTCCCCGTTTACCTCGACTCCGTACTCCATTTACATTGTTAACATATACTTACTTACCATTCTTTCTCCATCCATGCGCTCGATATGTCCGACCCATTATTATTATTACTCAAATACACAAAAGTAAAATAGTGTACACTTTAAACGGATTTTATATCGGGGACTCGAATATACAGGCAACAAGGTGAATGGTGCACTTAAAGTTGTCATCGCAAACAAACACCTATCCACAAAAGCTAAAATGGCAGTGCACAATGGTGTGCTTGTACCGACCCTTACGTATGGAAGTGAAGCATGTAACTGGCAAAGGAAATGTGAAAGTAGAATAAATACAGTAGAAATGCAATCTCTTAGACGAATGTGTGAATACTGTGTGTATGATAGAATATCGAATGAAAATATAAGACGCGATTGCGGTGCAAATGATGGTGTTATGAACAAAATAATGATAGGATCATAAAGATGGTTTGGACACATGTAAAGAATGAATGAATAAATAATGGTAAAAAAGCATAATATGTTAACGATGTAAATGGAACTAGAACAAGAAGACCGAGGAAAACGTGGTACAATCAAATATTGAATGTCGGCCACGTGAGGAGTCGGAAAAATCGACGCGCGTGCATGACACGATCTATAAATGTTGAGGAATCAAGAAATATATGTTGCGAAAAAAAGTGTAGCTGTCCATTATTTCTGCCTACCCCTTCGGCGAGACGTCGTGATAGTAAGTTAGTTAGTTAAGGATTAATTGTATCTTAATAGAGACGAAGATGTAAATTGTTTTGGGAACAGAATATGGTGGTCGAGGCGTTTACAGAACTTATGACCTGTCATTGGTTGGGTTAAGCAATCGCTTTATGTAATACAACATTCCGATATTAATTCCCCATTCCTCCCTTCTTACGACCACCACGTCTGAAAAAAACTTTTGAAAGTTGTATATATGCTACTATGTTGAGAAACGCTTCACATTTTTTAGTTCAATCTACACTAGCGCCATCTATTAAGATTAGTTAGTTATTATAGTTAGACTCGATATAATAATGTAAGTTTGATACCTTGTTACGTATTAGCGGCGTGATGCCTGCGGGCCCGACCCCCTTCATCGTGTAATACATCTCCTATTCTGTACAATCTTATTCGTAATCCAAGCTGTGAATCGATTTCTCCTTGTCGCGAGCGCCGCGCTGGCCGGTTGTTCAACGCGAGTCAACCGGCTTAGGCGTGCCTTAAAACATTTCAATGGAAAATAATATCAACTCCAATATTTACCGTGGCATTTTGGTGCGCCATCTGTTATTTCATAAATGCTTACATCTGTACTTATGATTCCTAATAAACGGTAATTAAGATTGAATAAAAAGGAAAACACATAAAAGAATTTGAATCACAGATGTTTTCAGTAAAAATAAGGAAAACTGTTTTTAGGTAGCAAATATTCTTAATACATAAGATACTTTGCGTTGATTTTCACGGTTGGTAGCAATATGTTTTGTGTGATTTCTCCTTCTCGACCGGAGTTTCGGAGATCGTTGCAGTCTCCATCTTCAGGGTAATGTGGTGGTGGTAAGGAAGAGGTGACAAGGAGAAATCACACGTTGTTACCCAAAATCACACAAAACATACTTATGTTTTTTTTTTACTTCAGAATAAATAATCATTTAATACTCCCACTTAATTTCAACTTTAACTTAACTAACTTAGCGAACGAAAAAAGGCGCCCACGACGACAATATCTGGAGCCAATTTGTGAGGGTTCGACCTGCTCTCCATACGTGGAGTTGAAGAATTGAGCTGAGACAAACTAATTCACAGGATTAAATCGTAGAAGTTGGAGTAAAACAATTTGAATCTTTATGAAAATATAACATTATTTTATTAAATTTGGTTTGTTAATGTCATGGGGGATATAATAATTGCAAAAATGGTTTAAAATGAAAAACCCAGCAACATGAAACATCCAGGAAGGCCGCCGAAGAGATACAGATTTGGCTAGACAACATTATCCCAGGACAGTTCAGCGTCACAAACAGGTCTTCTTCTTCCTCTGAGTTTAGGTCCTTCCTTCCTTCCTTCGCAAAAGTCACTTTTCTGTCGGATAAACAAGAACCATCTTTGGAATAGAGAAAACCTTCACATGATATTGGCTCAAGTTTTTATTTTTTATATATTGTCCATCTTGGGTTAGAAGTTCCATACAATGTTTCAGCAAAATGGCTCCTTCATGAGAATCTCGCATCAACAAGATCTTTAAAAAAAATTAATTCACTGAAAATCACGTATGACCTGTCTGTGGCGGTGAGTTGTCCTGGGATGATGATGTCCAGCCACCTCTCCATCTTTTTGGCGGCCTTCCTGGTAGTCATTTGCTGCTTGGGTTTTCATATTTAACAGTTTTTGCAATTCTTGTATTCTCCGTGCGGTCCACGTGGTCTCTCCAAAAGCGCTTTCTGCTTTTTCCCCATCTTACTATGTCCTCAACACCACAGACAGACCTTATCGTTTCATTTCTGATCCGATCTCTGAGGGTTTTGCCTGCGATGGAGCGTAGGGTTCGCATTTCTTCTTCTCTAAGAAGGTTCTTTGTTCTATTCTTGGTTCTTTGTTCTATTATACACAGGTCAACTACCTAATAATAATAATAATATGCTTACTTTTAAAGCGCCGTTTTTGTGATGTAATCACCTCAAGAGCGCATTAAGACGTGTTTTAAATCTAAAAATCTAAATGTGAACCCTGCTTCCGATTTTCGCGATCGGTTAGAAAGTATAGTAGAACAAAATATAAATGTTTAAATTGGGTATGAAAAATGAAAAAGATGGGTTTACAGTTTAGATCTGAAATCTGTCGGATCATTTATGCATCTGAGGTGTGAAGGGAGATTGTTCCAAGCTGATGGACAGGCTACCGCGAACGCTAAATCCCCGAAATTTGTACTGGGGCAACGCTTTCAGCTCAACTAATCTTCCTATTGCCGAGGAGTTCGCCGAGCGAAGTGTGGATTTCCTTGTATTTAGGCTGTCCGTTATACAGAGTTCAGATATATAACTTACTGCCATTCCATGTAGTGCTTTGAAGACTGTCCAGCAGAGTTTATACTGGATTCTTTCTGGACTTTTAAGCCAGTGAAGTTCTTTGAGATGTTGTGTTATATGGGACTTTTTTGGAATGCTTGAGTCTTGCTGCTGCATTGAACGCAGATTGAAGTTTGTTTATTTGTTTTTTTGGAATGTTTGCACAAATTCCATTACAATAATCAAGTCGTGACACAACGAAGGAATACTAACCTAACCTAAACCAAGAGAGGAAACGTCACAAACAGGTCATACTACATAAACCAAGAGAAGAAGTATTTGAAAGAGAATGCAAGTAGAATGAATGCACGCCAACGACTGAAGCGAATGTTTATCCGTGCCCGCAGGTCGGGTTTTAAAATATTTATCTCAAACCGGGACCGAGTGACCGCCGTCCCCGCACTCACCTGATTCCAATATTTCTACCTTGTCGCGCTTAATTTAGATAGGGAGTTTCATGACACTCGTGTCGGGGCGAAGAATGTTCTGTGGAACAGCTACCTATACGCGGGCGCGGCTCCGCGCAATTTCGCGCAGCCATCGGTGTGGGTAACGTATTTTTATACACAAAAATGCGACAATTCCCCTGCTCACACGATCATTGTATACGTTAACATTCTCCTGGTGACCATGAGTGATATTGTTCCATTTTGATATACTAATAGAACTTTGAAATAATATTGAAGAAATTATTCAAATTGTCATTGGAACAAATGAAAATTTTATTTTTATTTTGTTATTTTATTTTATATCATTGTATTTTATATTATTTGTTTTAGATTTATTTTGTGGGTGTTGCACGATCGAAGTATGCGCGGGAGATGCCTATTGGTGGCGATGAGGTTCGCAACCCGTCTCCCGCGGAGCGAAAAGAGAAGAATGGAGTGCCGCATCAGTAAAAGTGTGACAGTCCATTCTTTCTGCCTACCTTTTCGGGGAGACGGCGTGATGGTTAGTTAGTTAGTTAGTTAATCAAAACATTTATTTAATCATTCACGCCGCAAGGGCTTTGAACTTCTGTGTTTTGGAGTAAATAGGTATTTTTGTTCCTGATAATTACCTGCGACAACGCCGACATCAATTGTTCTTTGCTCCGTCACGCAGAACCATCCTGCCTTTGGTGATGCCAGTAGGAAGAGCAATTCGGACTTGAATCTAATTTTCTCGGATTTGGACATTTTCAGTGTCACTGAGGCAGTGTCCACATTTATACAGCGGTATGAATGTGGAGGAATCTTAAAAGGGGTGTATGTAATATAGAGTAGTGTGGCGGTCCATTCTCTCTGACTCGCCTTTCGGAGAAAGAGATTTACAAGTGTGGCGGTTCATTCTCTTTCGCATATATGAGATAAAATAATAAAGCTCGTCACAAAATGTAATTAGGGACGTCCAACTCTACGCAATTCCTGGGCGCTGTCTCTACTCTAGAACCCATCTTCCCCGCGGGCTCTTCTCAGGAACCCATTCTTCGACAAATATGACCAGCCCACCGCCATTTTAGCCAGCCTATCTTCTTCATCTTTATTCAAAGCATGGCTCTTTCCATGACGCCCAGGGCGACTCGAAACTTGAATGCACTTGACCCTTTGTCAGTGTCCATAATTTATACCAAGTTTATATCGTTTTCATACATCCGTAACCCCCCTATAAATATCGATGGGTTTTAAATATTCACAGCTACCTAAGCAATTGTGTAAAATTCTACGCCAATCAAACGTTTTAACTAACCAACTAACCATCACGCCGTCTCCCCGAAGGGGTAGGCAGAAAGAATGGACTGCCACACTTTTCTTTCCTGACATTTTTCGATTCACAACATTCATACATCGTGTCATGCACGCACGTCGATTTCTCTGACTCCTCACATGGCCGACATTCAATATTTGATTTAATTGATCGTGCCACGTTTTCCTCGGTCTTCCTCTATGTCTGGTTCCATTTACATCGTGAACATATAATTTTTTTACCATTCTTTCTTCATTCATTATTTCCATATGTCCAAACCATCCTAATGATCCTTTCATTATTTTGTTCATAACACCATCATTCGCACCGCATTCACTTCTTATATTTTCATTCGACACTCTGTCATACACAGAGTATCGACACATTCGTCTAAGAGATATCATTTCGCTTCCATACATTCCATCAAACGTTTTAAACTCGACTAAATTTGACTGAACCTGACGTGTTTCACATTATGACTGAAATATTCTCAGTTACCTGATCAATTGCGTAATATTTGATGACAATCAATTTTAAAACTCGGTCATTCAAATAATTTAGAACTCGTTTTTACGACTCGACGCGTTTCACATTATGACTGCGCCCTGGTAAGGAGCAGTCATAATGTAATAAACATAACAAGACATAAAAACGAATTTAAACGGGGTACGTTCGCCATTTTGGGCTGGTCAGAATTGAGTGCGAATTTCGTCGTCCGATGTCAATAACCGCGCCCACGGGGGACGGCGCGGCGCGGCGGCCGACTTCTGACCGACTTAATCCCGAACTAGGAAACAAAGCGACAGATGAATGATGATATTCAATTTGGGCTCCTACGTCACATTCTATAGAGATCCGATCCGTGATATTACACTTTTTTCGTTTTCTTTCTTTCAAGTTTTCTAAATCAATTCGTATTTATCGAGACAATTCTCTTTAGTCCTAAGCCTGTTGATTGTTCGCCTGTCTCTATTCAATCTATTCGATATTGAATTTAACCAAAAATATATGTTATAAGGAAGTTACATGTTTCCCTTTGCTATGACATATCGTATATGTAAAATATTACAAATTAATAAGGTGGGTACGAGTATAAATATACCCCCACAAAATATATACTATCCAAAAAAAAATAGCTACACAAGTTGTTTGAACCCAATTACTGTATACATTTTTTTCAACTATTATATTGTTCTCGTGACATGTGATAGGTAGCTAATCTATCGCCACTTTATTTATTTGTTTATTTACTTGAAATAGTACATATGTACACAACACATGTTCTAATAAAAACAATTAAACATTCAATTATTATATAATAATAAGGTTACATTTTGTTTACATATTTATATAATTCTATTCTAAATTTTTTTATGCTCTGCACACTTTTGACATCCTCCGGTATATCTCCATAAATTTTAAATGCTTTATACGTTTATACATAAGAGAATTCTGAGATTTGTTTTTTTTTTCTGAATGGAGCCTTAGTTAATTTTTCTTTCTTGTTTCATATTGATGTTCATGTTGGTTACTTTTTATCTTCCTTAAAAATTCTTGGGAGGTGTGCCCATTAACAATTTTGTGAATTAGTAATAAAACGTTGTATGTAATTATTTTTTTAAATGGCGTAATTTTTAGCTCTTTAAGCATCACATTAATCCTGGCATATCTGCTTCTTCTCAAAATTATTCACATTGCCTTATTCTGGAGTAGGGTTCATCTTCTCATATCTTCTTCATTTGCTAAAAATAGTATGCTGCTACAGTAATTGATACGAGGGAGAATGATTGCGTTATATAGAGTCTTGCATGTTTCTGCGCTGATATATCGTCTAATCCTATTATTATCACGTGAATTCTACACCAGACCAAAGAGAGTGTGACAATCGTATCGTACTCAGGACCTTCGGTATGGTAGTCAGAGCTCTTACCACTCTGCCACGAAGGTCGTCAATTTATCTTCTTCTTTTCTTTGCTGTATACCTATGCGGTATGTTCTCCGGAGGGTTGCTCCTCCTGTGAGGTGGATTCCCAGCTGTCCTTTCACCTTTTAGGAGGTCTAATTAGGCCTATTAATTTATGTTTTTTTTTAAAATATAAAATACATAGTTTTGGCGGGAACGCTTTAATATTTGAATATTATTTTAGTTGTTTATCATCAAACAATTCTGGCTATAGAACCAATAGCGTAGCTGTAGAAATCGATCTTAATTTAATTAAATAAAAATAATGTATATTTCCCGTAGTTCAACCAAAAAATATAGACATTTAAATTATAGACATTTCGGGGATCTTATTAATCCCGTACTAACCGTTGCTTATTCAAATAAATGTAATTTAATAGGTATAAGAAAAAATCTTTTTGTTATGAGAATCGGTTTTTTCGCAGTTTTTTTTTGTCGGTTTTCTATATAATTCTAAATTCAGACATTCGCCCCGTATGTTAAAATATTTATTGAAGCATGTACATATTGTACATGCTATATAAAGTTATTTCAATACTCCGCAATCCTATAATAGCATCCGCTGTACATTCATGCGTTATAGAAATCACAATCTGAATATTACGAAGGTCTGTTGCTTTTGATTGCGAGATTTGCGCGTACGGAACGTATTGTGTTATCGTGATTATATTGCATGAATTAAACCCATGTTCCCAATGTCGTCCAATGTCAGGCCTCCCTTCCCCCCGTCCTTCGGTAACCTTTGAGATTGGAGATGGAATAAAAATAAATTGATAAGGAGAAGGGGCGGCGGACTTCCCAGGAAAGTTACCCGGGCACTGGCAAAATCCCTTGTCTCCCGGACGGGATTACAGTAAGACTCTCTGGCTAGTGATGTCGCAGCCTTTATTAATTTCATGCTCGATTAGAAGCTATCATCGATTTCACTGTGATAAATTGATTTAAAAATATGTATTACCCTTACTACTTCTTTTTCTTGGTCATTTAATGGATCTGACGATCTGTGACACATAAATCATGTTTCCTGAGATGATGGGGTCCAACTGTCCCATCTCTTAGGTGGTATTTCAGGCGGGCGGTGTCCGAAGAGGATATCGTCACTATCCATTCTGGCTACATGGTCCCTCCAGTATCTTCTTCTGGATCGACTCCACCGAACGACGTCCTCTATTTCGCAAGTCTGCATTATGGACACGATCTCGGAGAGTTTTTCCAGTAATGGATCTTAGTACCTTTATCTCGGATGTCCTTAGCAGCCCTTTGGTTCGTACATTTCGGCCCGCGTCCTTTCAGTATATGTCATGATTCATGATAGACCAATAATTTTATAAATTCTGACCTTGCTGTCAATATCTATCTATGTGCGGAACAGCTGACGCTTTATTGACTTTTCCCTTACTTGAGATATATAAAAGAGTTACATTTTATAGTCAGTAGATTAAATGTGACCTAGGGTCCTCCATGCTTTGCTCCATTCACAAATATCAGTTTACATTATTCTCGCATGGACGGGCCTAGAAAGTGCAAGAGTGTAACTGACGAAAGGGCGCCGATGCGTCCTATTACAATCTCAGGTGTGTGGCGGGCCGATATTAATTACCTTTACCATATTTCAGTTTTGCGATGTGTATACAATACCTGCCCTCTAAGTTTGAAACACCCTCCTTTCATCAATCCTTTGATGCATTTATGACCCAACAGATATTAGATCTAAGCTAAAAACATGTATATTTTTACTCGAGTTCGCAATGTAAAGTTTTATATATTACCTATACATTTTTTAACAAAATGCAAATATTAGATATAACGTTGATAATGTTACTTCACGAAAGTTATCTTCTTCTCTTCCTTCCTCTTTCTTCTCTTATTCTCTTCCTTGTGCAGACTGCATCCAGATTATTCCGACGTGTCTGTTCAGATCATCCTTCCACCGTCTCCAAGTCGGCAGTCTTTTTGTCCATTTTTCATCTGAACTTCTGGCTACGTGACCTGCCCATTGCCATTTTAGAGTCGCTACCCGGTGGATGATGTCGATGACCTTTGTTTTTTCTATCACCGTATCGTTTCTGACTCTGTCTCTTAGGCTTATTCCTAACATGGTTCTTTCCATGGCTCTTTGGGTCACTCGTAGTTTCTCGGCACTTTGTTTGGACAATGTGCCTGTTTCAAGACCATAAGTACCAACTGGCAGAACACAGGCTTCATAGACTTTTCGTTTCAGGTTGATCGGTATTTTACGGTTTTTAAGGATGTAACACATGTTTCCGAAAGCTGCCCAGCTTAGTCCAATTCTTCTCTTGAGCTCTGCTCGAAGAACGAATCAGTTTAATTTGCAAAAACGTTTTTTTTTTCTTCTAACAACTGATGATTGTGTGATCCCGACCTGTCAAAAATACTGAATATAAATTTTGCTGGAAAGGTGTTTAATAATTATTGGGTTCTTGTGTACAAGTCCGTGAATCGTGGTGGCCTCAATGACCGAAAACTGTCATCCTATAAAAACATGTCGGAACGGTTGAAGCAAATTTATCAAATGATTTATTGGAAAAATGGCATGCAGTAAAATAGGTTAATATGATCTCTAACTTTAGAATCATACGCATTCTAATATATTGGAATATTTTCAGATTTCAAATTTACTATGTTTTTAAATCGTTTTCGAACTAGAGTTGATATATGTCTTCTTCGAAGTTTCAAGTCTTGCACCTCTTAACACGACATACGAGACAGAGTTCATCTCCTCGCACACCTGTTTCAGATACTCCCGTCGGAAGCGCCCTCTGTAATTTGTCCCCTCAACCATCCTCTATTATGTCGTGCAGGACCTTCATGGCACATAATGCCTTTTGCCTCTGCTGCCTCTCTCCTTTGATTCCTCCTCTCTACTGAGAATCTTGCCATTCGTGATGTGGTCTCTCCAGGAAATTCCTAATATTATTCCGTAGCACTACATGCCAAAGGCTTCCAGTCCGTTTCGGTTAAGCACCACATCTCAAAGCCGTACATTAAGATGCTTTTTCAGCTTTAGATCTGTATTATTTGACTCGAAAATCTTTCATTTTTTTGTATTACACAAGCCTTGTCTGATGACTTATAAATAATAATAATAATATGCTAACTTGTAAAGCGCCGTTTTTGTGATGTAATCACCTCAAGGGCGCATTAAGACGTGTTTTAAATTTAAAAATCTAAATGTGACCGCTTAAAAAGCGATCGGAACAAAGTATAAATGTTTAAATTGGGTATGAAATATGAAAAAGAGAGGTTTTCAATTTAGATCTGAAATCTGTCGGATCATTTATGCATTTGAGGTGTGAAGGGAGATTGTTCCAAGCTGATGGACCGGCTACCGCGAACGCTCGATCCCCGAAATTTGCACTGGGGCAACGCTTCGGCTCAACTAATCTTCCTATTGCCGAGGAGTTCGCCGAGCGAAGTGTGGATTTCCTTGAATTTAGGCTGTCCGTTATACAGAGTTCAGATATATAACTTGGTGCCATTCCATGTAGTGCTTTGAAGACTGTCCAGCAGAGTTATACTGGATTGTTTCTGGACTTTTAAGCCAGTGAAGTTCTTTGAGATGTTGTGTTATATGGGACTTTTTTGGAATGCCTTTAATGAGCCTTGCTGCTGCATTGAACGCACTTTGAAGTTTGTTTATTTGTTGTTTTGGAATGTTTGCATAAATTCCATTACAATAATCAAGTCGTGACACAACGAAGGAATTTACAAGAGTTTTGAAAGTGTCATGGGGAATACTCCTTTTGACGGATTTTAATCGTCTTAGGTGGAAGAAACTAGCGCTGACCGTGTTATTAATTTGGGATTTTAGAGACAGATTTGCGTCAAGATAAACACCAAGAAGCTTTGTGGAGTTTTTGGGAACGATATCGTTGTCAGCTGTTGAAATTGAGGAATGATCGATAAGATGTTGACGCTTTGCGGAAGAAGTCCAGAGAAATTCCGTTTTGGATGGATTTAGTTTAAGTTTGTTTGATTCCATCCATCTGGATATGGCATCAATGCAGTTGACAGTTATTGACGTAAGATGTTTGGTGTCATCAGGGTTGCAGAAAAAATAACGTTGCTGATCATCAGCATAGCAATGTGAGAAGAGGCCAAAGGATTCAATTGTATTTATTATATTTTTGTTCTTCCACCCCAGGTGATTCTATTTTCAAAGTATACAAACTCCCTCGCTCGTGTGTGACCATTGTATAAAAATAATTTTCGCCACTTTATTTTTAATTTGTCAATATATGACACAAATAAATGTTTTATATTTGGAATGTTTTTGCAGAGACATCCACTTAACATGTCTATTCAGTGGTTACCCATCTCTCATCAACGTAATTGGGCTGTAAGTCTATTTTCGAATAATAATACCCGCTGTGACGAAACAATGAACCGCGCCATCTGTCAAACCGGGATTTATCTCGTTCCGTAATGAACCCATCACTAGTTTTCTTGTTCAAACAAAAAGTTAAGCCTTCGGTATCTATTTTTGTCGGAAGTTATTAAACTCTGCTTAATACTTCGTCTTCCTCGGTAATATCTTGTTTACCCTTTCAGAGGCAGATCACGTACAATATTACACTTCCATTAGCTAACTGCATTATATATTAGTCGTCGTAGCTTTACGAGTACGACACTTATTCTAATTAATATTACATTAATTACACATTTTTAGAAAGAAATATTGTTCAGCCAACCATTTTTTTTTTTGTAAATGAACTTTGTTTTTATTAATACTTCGGACACGTCATGAAAAACGATAAATACAAAGTGCTGCCTGATTATCCAAGATAAAATGGGTCTCAGGGATCGTTTTTTAATTTTACGTATAATGCAATCATTGCCTTACATTTCTTCCTTATTTCGTTGTTCGGTTTTCTATCATACCTATATCAAATCAAATCAGTTTATTTCATCAATAGACATTACAAAATTATTTTTTATGGCATCTATTGATAACAGGTAAAATAATAGATTGTGTATAGTAGGTATACTACCAGAATCGCATGAGAGATGGTTCGACATTAGGAAGACAGGATACTCTCCAGAATTAAGACTATTTGCCTTCTGAACGTACTTTCATTAGTATGAAAGACGTCGATCTCCGAGGAGTTCGCGTTCGATTAATTTGATTAATTGCTCTTCCCACCGGTGTCACCAGAGGCAGGTTGGTTCTGGCGGCCGGTAGGTAAAACAATCTATGCTGTCGGAGATATCTATCGGGAACGAAAAGCCGAACACCCTCCAGCACGGCCGAGTTCTCGAAATATCCCCCGAGTAATCTAAATAAATGGGTTATGAGATGCCCATCTCTTTGAATTCGTCGAATCGTTTTTTACAGTATTTATCATAATTTTATCTTTCTTTTGCCAACTACGAGGTTCACTTTCATAAATAAGGGTTGGCATTAGAACTCATTAATGTCTTTATTAGTTAGTTTAAAGATTAAAATAAAAAATATAGTTTATCATTAACATTTCGCTATCCTGTGTCATTCTTACACCTGTGTGACCCGCTTCGCGCCCACTGCCGATGCCGCGCCGCGCCGTGCCGCCATACCGATGCGTGTTAATAAATGAAATCTCCCGCATTGTTCTGCGCTCCTAGTTTTGAATGATACTCCCACTCTCTGGTGGCACAATAAATCGCCTCGGGCGTGTTATCTGCGCCCGTACTGGGACCGGTCTGGAGGCACGGCCGGCGCTGTGCGTGTGATCACGTGATATATCAAGGGGATAGGCAACCTTTTGTCTTCGGAACACGATAAATACTCCTTCACATACAATCCCAACCGAAAACTTCCCCTGGGGAGTTAGCTATCCAAGCAGTATTTGTTTATGTACGTAATTTCTAAACTTTAATTCGCAACTCTTTTCGATTTACGAATTGTATTCAAAGTAAAAAGCGAGCAGTTGACAAAAGTAGGATAAATGCCGTAGAACTGAGGTCACTAAGAAGAATGTGCGTAAAAACAATGTATGATATAATATCTAATGATGAAGTAAGAAAGGAATGTAAGGTGGATGAATGCGTCCTAAATAAAATTGAGAACGGTCACTAAGAAGATTTGGACATATGGAACGAATGGAAAAATAAGTCGATGAAGACATGGCTTGACCAATTTAATTATTGAAAGGCGGGCATGTCATGATGTGTGAATTTAGTAGAGGCTGGGTGTTGTCAGGATAGAACAATGTAGCGGTCTATCCTTTCTGCCTATCCCTTCGGAGGAACGGCGTGATGGTTAGTTAGTTAGTTTGTTTACATAATATTGGATTACGAAAGCTTAATTGCGGGTAACAGGGATGCGGACGCTGAGGACGATAGCAGGAAAGACTCCGCAAAATCTGTAAGGTGGAAGATATCGTAAGATGGGACATACAACGCGGAAGATACACGCACGTGCAGAGGATGGATCTCTCCCGAATCCCACACGCGGTGACGCATCAGAGTTCTGTTGGATACCGCCCTCCCGGAAAACCGCCAAACGGGTAGAGGGATAGCTGGGAGTCAACCTCCCAAGAGATGCCACTCTGACTACAGGAACAGACCAATGGTCTAAAAGAAGAAAGAGAAGCGCTTTATAAATCGTCGGTTTATAATTACAATAATGATTTTAAACTTCGCTGTAGGTATATTGTGTACACATACATTTCTAGAAGATGTGCGAATCTCTCTCATTTCATCAAAACAGTTATTTCTCGTGACGCTTATAAAATATTTGCATACATTAAAATAGTGCGGTAAAACGGTCGTTAACCACTGGCGATAAGTTGTTTAATGTGTGTGAAACCGGCTTTATCACCAAAGTGTATAAAACCGACGCGTATTATTATTATTATTAGGACTTTCACTACCGACGGACCGCGGCGCGTCCGATCGGCTCGCGGCGGTAGGTCAGGGTCCCAGCCCAGAGCGAGATGCGACCTCTGGCTTCTGTGTCACTCGCAGCATCGCTCGCGGTAGGGTCGCATCAGCCCTTTCGGCCACGTCAATAATAAATAATATTCGGCAGAATGTTTTGTGGTCGTTCGTGTCCCATAATCGGTGAACAAGTCAGAGTCAAAGTCAAAGCGAGGAAGTCAGAAATGAACATACATGAATAGTTTGAATAAATATAATTATATTTTGTATTACAACACTTTTTATTTTTACCGAACTCAGACACGGTGTTCCCGTTACATATCCCTTCTCCTAAATCCTAATTATACCCCTTCCACTCGATATGTTCCCGTTACAACTCCCATCTTCTCAATCCTAATTATACCCCTTCCCCCTTTATACATAACTAGATCTCCATGTATTATATAAGTGATCGCTCTGTTTTATTTGATTGATTAAATTGTATACATTGATAAACGTTACTTGTAACCGAAACATGAGAAACGAAAATAAAAAGTGTTGTAATACAAAGTATACCATAATTATATTTATTCAAATATGAATCCACACCACAAAGTGGAGGCGAATATAAAAGAAATACATGAATAGATTTAAGATATAAGAATAAAGTAAACATAACGATATTGTAATCTTTTGACATGTGAAATAATATTTTTAATTGAATAATATTTTGTACTTTGAACACAACACTTTATTTAAACATTTTGTCATTTGATTCTACACTCGCATTCAGAATTTCATCTATATTCATTATTATTTTTTGTTGCGGATTCATAATTAAAATATATTAGAAAATAACAGAAGAATGTGGCCTTCCATTTTCTCTGCCTGCGCCTCCGGAGAAACGACGTGTTGGCTAGTTAGTTAGCTAACTGGCGTTTCAATACGAACGTTATTTCTGAATCCATTCATTTTGTTCTACTTTGCGTATTATACTCGTATCTCTCCCGCACATGCTGACACACGTCCGAGTACTCGTATATGCTATGTAGACGAGATTCATTTCGTGTGGACATTAAGATTCTTAACCGTCGCGTTGCCATGTGGTCAATTGAGTTTCCACTGCCAATTTAAAGTTGATTTTCTTAAAACCTATGGACCCTAATATTATAAAAAAAATTGTAATCCTCCATTGAAGTGTTCTCAATATTTCGTAATAAAAAAAAAAGCAAAAATTACTTCCTTCATCCCAAAAAAAAATATTTTCTAAGACTGCCCTCACCTTCATTCGTGTTAAGGTAGAATTTGTTTTGCTAATATTTACAACTTTATCAAAAGTGACAAATACTTACTCGCTGTTTTGAACGTATTATAAATTATATCTTTGGCCTTTTCAATAGGTACGTAATAATACCGACTGGATGGAAACGCAGCACGCAACTTAATAATATCAGAACTGTGAAAATATTAACACTTTACCAAAAGGGACAAATATTAATACGTACTCGTTGTCTTGAACGTAGTATACATTTTGCCTAGGTGCCTTTATCATACGTAAAATCTCGTAATGTCTCGCCCGCCGGCTGCGGCGCGGGGACAAGTTTATACTTGGTGTCCAGTTGCTCGTATGCTGTGACGCATTCCATATCAGAAATCGCATGGTTCCAGAAAAAAATTAATAATGATATGTTTTTCAAATAATCCATGTATGTTATAGATATCGATCTATTCCTAATGAAATTCCCTACAAGATGACATAAATTAAATTTTGATTCATCGAGTCATATGCTTGATATTTAGATAAAGTTAGCGGTAAACTGAATTTACCACATGGGAGCGAGCGTTTTGTTTTGAACACGGTACGTTAAGGGTTAATATGTGCGAAAATTTTGAAGAAACAAAAAAGCTTGCGTTTCTCAACGATTGTGAAAGTTTTAATATATGCATATCATAGCAGATGTAAATAATCTCTGCACACATTGCTCATTATAACAATGAAAATAATCCTTTATATACAGGTCAGGGGTGTTAAACAAGATTCTACACAGAATTAATATTAAAATTTAGTATGTAAACGTTGTATGATAGAATACCGAACGATGAAATGAGAAAGAAATGTAAGGCAGATGACTGCATCATGGATTAAATTTAAAAAAAGATCCCTGAAATGGTTTGGACATATGGAACGAATGGATGAGAGTAGAATGGTTAAAATGTTGTACACAAGCAGCGTAAGTGGAAAAAGAAGCCGAGGACGACCGAGGAAAACATGTCATGACCAAATTAATTAATTACTAAAAGGCGGTCACATTCGAAGTCGAAATAATCGACGCACGTGCATGGTACGATGTATGAATGTAGATGAATCCCGAGAGGTATGCCAGGACAGAACATTGTGGCGATCCATCCTCTGCCTATCCCTTCGGGGAAATGGCGTGATGGTTAGTTAGTTAGTTTGTAAAATATACTTCATTAAGATATTTAGGTTATTTAGAATCTTGATTATCACTCCTGATCTGTGTGTTTAAAAAGG
The DNA here is from genome assembly GCA_022606425.2 of Lepidostoma basale. Taxonomy (NCBI): domain Eukaryota; kingdom Metazoa; phylum Arthropoda; class Insecta; order Trichoptera; family Lepidostomatidae; genus Lepidostoma; species Lepidostoma basale. Next base: position 538,423 of record JAHDVF020000363.1, on the reverse strand, counting down.
AGTAAGATTATAACAGTGTCACAGGTCTGTCGATGCCAGCGAGCCTGGCGAAACCGGTCGCTGTCGAAATAAAGACAAATGTGGTAGTAGTTCTTAAAAGAAAACATCGTTCATTAAATTATTATTTACAATGAAAATATACTTGAAGAATCGAACAAAAAAATCGATACATCGTTATCTTTCGTTAATCTTATGCAAGTTGTTTCATGTTGAGAAATTTATACTGCCCACATTTTTATGCATCGCATTAAAATTACGTAATGCTATTTCGTACAATTTCGTTTACATTACATTTTCATAGATGAATCAAGACTCTAAAAATCTTTAATACCCGGCCGTTTGACCCAAATTACTCTCCCCCGTACGTTTTCGTCTCGTTTGCCAATATTGTATCTAAGCAGAACCCCGTGCCCGTCCGAGGTTTGAGGCTTTCTTGGCAATTAAATTAATGACCCACCCCGTCCCCCGCTCCCATCTTGACCGTCGAAGGGCGTCGCGAGTGACGGGTGACGTCAGCGCCGGCGGCGTCACTTGCCCTAGGAAACCCCGACGCCGGTGGCCGAGTAACCGAGTTGTGTTGTGACAGACATAAACAACCACCGGCCATGTCAGCGGTCGGTTTCTACCCGGCACATGGATGGATGATGTATAATTTTATTTTCTATATTTTGATACATAGAATCCGACTCTAAAAACAAACCATTAAGACAGGCGAAACATGTCATTCACATAAAATATAATAAAACTTTTACAAAACAGACGTTTATGCAGCCCCAATCTGGGGCTATGCAGCTTCGAGTCACATACGAAAACTCCAAATCCTGCAAAATAAGGCTATCCGTTTATCGCTTGGTGCGCCTTCAAGGACCAGGATCACGATAAATGCACCTAGAATCAGGAATCCCGATGATAGATGAATTCGTTCTGAAACTTGCCGAACGTTTTTACAAAGGACTCCCTTCACATCCTAACCCCACAATAAAAGACCTCTCAAATTACGACCCAAACACCTCCAGCCGCCACAAGCGTCCAAAATCGATCCTCCTTCAGAGGAACACTCCGGGCCACACAAATGATGCCCCCGCATAAACTAACAACCCACCAAATCACCTTCCAACAATGTTCCCATCAGACGTAAGAGGAATAGCCACATGAGCTGAACCTCTGTAAGACAGAAGATCCAAGTCCAATTCGTATTAATTTAATGATGTGAATGGCAAGGCGATAGAATTCAGCCATTCTACTAAGGTGATAGAATTCAGCCATTCTACCAAGGCGATAGAATTCAGGCATTCTACCAAGGCGATAGAATTCAGCCATTCTACTAAAGCGATAGAATTCAGCCATTCTACCAAGGCCATAGAATTCATTCGTATTAATTAATAAAATACTGTTTTAATTCATAAAAAATGTTATAGTTATGGAGTTTCAGTGTTATCACCTTAAGTTTTTTTTTTTAATTAATAATAACATTGTTTTAAATGCTTGTAAAACAACGTAAAAACATCGTTTTTATCTGGAATGTTTCATGCGAGACTCCTCAACTAATAAAAATCTGTAATAAAACAAGTTTATACTGTTATCTCGCAGCTACAAATATTGGTTTCCCATCAAAATACTTTGTCCAAAGTAGAGTGGCAGCGCACAATGGAATTTTGGTATCAAGCGATTTTATATTGCAATGTAACACATGACTTGCAAATGGTGGATAAGTTATAGCGGTAGATATGACGTATCATATATAGAATACCAAAGTGAAGGGATGAATTGATGAAAGAATCACTCGTATGACAATCATGTTTATGCCGTCTTGGTATACCGTTCTAATGAAATAGATTGATGAATCGAGAGATCGCGTTTAGTTTAGAAGGCAAGAAATAAAGTAAGATATCGTTTTTAACAGATGCCGATTTTTTTTTATACAAAAGATATATAACAAACAAACATAATTTAAGCGAATCTTTTGTACAAATATTTAGAAAAATAAATGAATTAATAGGATATTAGGAAAATGTTGAAAATTTGTTAATAAAACAAGTTTTAAATTCAAGCAAGGATTTCAAAAGTAACGAAATATTAAAGGCTGCTATTTTTCCAAAACTGATTTTAAAATGTTGCAACAGTCCCACTGACTCTTAGATTGTCCTCATCCGAGACGATGTCTTCTTCTTTTTCATCCTTTCTGTAGACCTATGTGGTCTGTTCTCCAGAGGGTTACTCCTCCTGTGAGGTGGATCCTCAGCTGTCCTTTCATATTTTAGGTCTTCCACGAGGACGAGTCCTGTGAGACTGATTATGTAGTGCAATATAGGGGAGTCTGGTGGTGTCCATTCTTTGGACATGATCGTACTAGTCCCTACTTTGCTGTCTACTCCATCTTATAAAATCCCCAGACTCGCATATCTCTCTTATTCTGGTGTTCCTGACGAAATCTTTCAGTGTCTTGCCTGCCATCCGAGGTGATGTAATTCTATTTATTTAACTGCTCTTCGTATCAGTATCACCAAAGGCATGTTGCTTCTATAATGTATTTTTGCTCTAGAACGTGAGGGTTCTCAATAGAGTTATCGAGATAGGCTGACTACTGGCACCTCAGTCTAAAATCCAGTTAAAATTTTAAGTGTTGCCAGCAATCAATTTTCCTGGTCACGAATGTTTTACGCGAAATTCACTGCGGATGCATTGCGGATAGCGCAATGGCGAAATCGTGGGCAACTTACCAACTTTTTCTTGCCGTACATATCCCCGATTCCTCGAGTATCACATTGCACAACACTTTTCGATATTTTCCCCATATTTATTATCCACGTATATATTTTTTTCGGGACTGAAACATGACTGTCCTTTAGTACACATTTGATTACCTTTATTGCTCCATTTGAACCGTCCTAAACATTCTTCTTCTTCTTCCTCAGCCTATTCCCGTCCACTCCTGGACAAAGGCCTCCTCCATTTGCTTCAATGTCATTCTGTCCTGTGCAGACTGCATCCAGGTTATTCCGACGTGTCTGTTTAGATCATCCTTCCGCCGTAGTTGCGGTCGCCCTGCACTTCTCTTCGCCGTCCATGGTCTCCAAGTCAGCAGTTTTCTTGTCCATTTTTCATCTGAGCTTCTGGCTACGTGACCCGCCCATTGCCATTTTAGAGTCGCCACCCGGTGGATGAGGTCAGTGACCTTTGTTTTTTCTCTCACCGTATCGTTTCTCACTCTGTCTCTTAGGCTTATTCCTAACATGGCTTTTTTCATGGCTCTTTGGGTCACTCGTAGTTACTCGACACCTCGTCACTCGACACCTAAACATTATTATTTCTCAGACAATGGTGTAAAACTCCATATTTTCCGACTTCGTTTTTTTATATTAACAACTTCCACTTATTGGTCAGGCTGTCGAAACCGGTCGCTTTCGAAATAAAGCCAGTGAGTGGGAGTAGTTAATATAAAAACACCGTTTGTTATTTAATTATAATTTAAAATCAATAAATGATGGGTTGCGAACCTCATTTCAATTAATGAGGTTCGCAACCCATCACACCGCGTCTCCCGCGGAGCGAAAAGAGAAGGATGGAGTGCCGCATCAGTAAAAGTGTGACAGTCCTTTCTTTCTGCCTACCCTTTCGGGAGACGGCGTGATGGTTAGTTAGTTAGTTTTTTTTTTAAATTAACTTCTTAGCTTTATCCCACATTCATACAGTCAACACGCACGTCGACATCGCGAATTCATTTTTCAAGCACCCGCATACAAAGTGTTAACTCCGTCAACTCGGTGTAAGTGATGAGAGATGATTACCTTATTTTATGCTATTAATTAGCAAAAGGAAATCTCGTAATGCGTAAAAGTATACGCGGCACGAGAGCGTATGCCGACGCGATGGAATATTTTTCCTTCGTAATCTTACTTTTTTTTTGTCCATCGCACTTTCTCTAATAGTCTGGACACTCGATGTACGATAATCCTAGAATAGCCATTCCCCAATTTCTACAGAATTAAAACACTCGCGTGTGTACTGTTCGTTTTATTATTATTGTTTTGCGGAATTTTGCGCCTACTCGCTGATTTTAAAATAGTCCAGTTTTGCAGTTACCGGTGTAAGAGATCATACTAAAAAAACGGACTTAAAAAACTAACTAACCATCACGAAGGGGTAGGCAGAAATAATGGACTGCCACACTTTTCTTTCCTGACATATTTCTCTCGCTTCGTCAACATTCATATATCGTGTCATGCACGCGCGTCGATTTCTCTGACTCCTCACGGAAACGGACTTATCATAATATAAATAGTCAAAAATCCGCATGTCGTCAAGAAAGAGTACGAGAATATTTTGAATACAAGAGAGCGATAGAGAAATACTACTTCGATTCTCTCCGAAAGTAATTTGGTTAACACTGGAATTCCATAATGACGAATTTTTTTTTATGAATTAAAACACTACCCATTTTTTCCACCTTTGAGTTTATTTTTCTCGACTATGTTTCGAAGGTTTATATCGTTCTCCCGATGATGACGGTGTAAGCCTTCGAAACATGTCGAGAAAAATAAACTCAAAAGTGGAAAAAACTGTTAAATTCCATAATGAAAAATGTTTTTTCCATGAAATCAAAAATTTTTTTTTTTTTTTTACATTTTTGAATTTATTTTTCTCGACATATTTCAAAGGCTTAGAGCCTTCATCATCTGGAGAACGATATAAAGTATTATCGTTCTCCTGATGATGAAGTATTATTAAAATAATTAAAATACTCGTATTATTTATTTTACATTTCTCTATAGTATTGGTTTCTATTTGACGTGTTTATTGCACAGAGAAAGAAGAGTGCACCCAAATCTCTAGTTTCCTGTGCATTCTCGTTTCGATTTGGAGGAGGAAATGCCCGCTGACTTATCGCAGTTGAATATGTACCGGCGACAGACAGTGGGGAATGGCGCCCGGGGGGTTCATTAGCGCGACTTGTCGGGTTGCCAAAAGTTCCCGGGGCGTGGAGGAATTCACATTTTTCGCTCTGTTTTTCACAATGACAGCATTGTCGACTGCACCCACCTCCAGTCTGGGGACGAGCACGCCCGAAACCCAAATTTTGCGCTTCTCTTGGCGATATTGCGCGACAATATTCCGATAGAAAGTCTCGCCACTGGTGGTCACGTCAACATTTTATTTTACAAATGTTTAATTAGGCACTGGAGGACCATCACGCTATTTTGCATTGGCATTCGGTCCCGTTGTGGGATATTTCAACAACTTTTAAACACTCGTTTTAAGGCTAATTACACGCACGCCTATTAAATGAAGAAGAATGTGCGGGAAAACGTTGTATAATAGAATACCGAACGATGAAATAAGAAAGAGATATAAGGCAGATGACTGCATCATGGATAAAATTAAAAAAGGATCCCTGAGATGGTTTGGACATATGGAACGAATGGATGAGAGTAGAATGGTTAAAAAGTTGTACACAAGCAGCGTGAGTGGAAAAAGAAGCCGAGGACCACCGAGGAAAACATGGCATGACCAAATTATTCAATTACTAAGAGGCGGTCACATTCGAAGTCGGAATAATCGACTTCGAATCTGACCGCCCGAGAGGTATGCCAGGAGAGAGCATTGTGGCGATCCATCCTCTCTGCCTACCCCTCCGGGGAAATGGCGTGATGGTTAGTTAGTTAGTTAGCCTATTAAATAATAGATTCTATATCAAAATTTTATTTTTGCCTAACTAATTAACCATAACGCCGTCTCCTCGAAAGGGCAGCCAAAAAGAATGGAACCCCACAATTTACTTTCCTTACATACTTCTCTCGATTCCTCAACATTCATTCACCGTGTCATGCACGCACGTCAATTTCTCTGACTCCTCACGTGCTATTTTTTTCAATTTTTTTTTATATTCTAGAAAACATACATTTACTGGATTTAAAAATATATATGTAATTTATGGGAGTGGAAAAAAAATCATAATTTAAACTTTTGTAGGTACGTATAAAAAAATCGACAGTTATTTCAATATTATCCGAAACTACAATTTTCTTATCCCCTAATTGATGTATTTTAAATATCATATGGTATTGCACAATGGCTTTCTTGTACTAACCTTTGTTGTATGTAAGTGAAGCATGAAGCTGGAAAAAGAAGGATGAAAGTCGAAATTATGCAGTGTAAATGAGGTATGTTAGACGAATGTGTGGTAAATCATTATATTAAAAGGTGTCGAATGCAGAAATAAGATGTGAAAACGACACCAAATAAAACGTTATGAACATAATTATGAAAGGTACCTACATTAAGAAGGTTAGGACATATGGAAAGAAATAATGGTAAAGTATGTATTGTACTGCCACCTCCTTCGGCTGATATTTTAAGAGAATGGACAGGAAAGAGCAGAGTTCAAAACCTGTTCCAAGTGGCGCAGAACATAGATTCCATCGCTGCAGTGATTGCCAACGTTGGGTCGACCTGACACGGCACCGGAAATAGAAGATGTGTAAAGGAAGGTATTGGAAAACATGGTTCCATCGATTCAATCAAATTTAAAATGTTGGCCACGCGAGAGCCCCAAAAAATCGACATTGCTTACGTGACTCAATGTGTGAATGAATGTTGAGGATGCGAAAGAAGTGGACCATTATATTTGCCTACCCCTTCGGTGAAACGGCGTTATGGTTAGTTGGTTAGTTCTTAATTGAAGTGAATTGGTCAAATAATTGAAACTCGAGTAGGATGACAATACGGGCTGCCCTCCAAAGTTTCCCAGATTTATCTCGTTAAGTAGGTACTATAATATAGTGCATACTTAACAATATACTAGGGGAGACACGTAAATTCAATCACATGTCGTTGCATTTAACTAGCGTCTAAAACACTTTACTCGCCATAGACACGTCCCTAAAAATTTCGTTTAAAAACAACTACTTATCTATTGGTTGGTTCCAAACTCCTGATCCAGGAGGCTTAGGTTCAACCCAGACCACGACCTGATTTTTCCATAGTAATCAACTGTTTTCTGTCCGTATTAGAGATTAGATAATGAATTCTAATACAATAGATTTCAATCCCTTGTGTCCTTAGTCTTTAACCGCCCTACCTACAGATAATTTTCCGAGAAACATGCAAAAAGCAGGTTTTTATTAATTAAATTTAATTATTAATATTAATTTTATTTTTTTAAATTATGAAAACGTCAAAGACTCGACCACATACTTCGCCTGCCCCTAGTTAAATTATCATATTTGTGAAGACTTGTACTCAAGTGTTGTTGGCACGCGCGCGTATCCCTAACAGTTTGTACATTACTTTTTCTCAAGCGCGTACGTGATACGGGATAGCGCAGAATGGTACAGTCAAAGTGAACGTATAATGTACGTTCAAATACGTAGGGTGTTAAACTTTTTACTATGTACTATTGTTTTACTATATTTTGTGGAACGAACTTCAAAAATGCAAAAAAGTGCAATATTATGAATTATATTATTATTATTTTGTTGAATCGTTTATCATTAATCTATTATTACTGTAATAATTACAGCGCGAGCCAAATCGATGTAAATGGAATAGCTACCTTATCGATTCTCGTGACATGTGATAGGTAGCTAATCTATCGCCATTTTATTGTCACGTGAATTCTTCACCAGATCAAAGACAGCGTGACAATCACACTACCATCTTCGGGAATCGAACCCGGGACCTTCGGTGTGGCAGTCAAAGCTCTTCAATTCAAACTGTCCATCGTGATCCTTCCACTGTTAAACAACTCCAGCACTCCTGTCAACAGTTAAATCTATTAGGACTGATCGTCAGACCAGTTTTCTAGTTTACTGGCCAATGTCCATTTGTGGTTTAATATCTGCTCATGAGTGTTCCAAATATGGAGATTCTCGTGTAGGATCTAGGCGTCCTCCTCTACCATAACATTGTATTTATTTATTTCATATGTAATAAAATAAGTGAGCCCGATTATATAATATTCATCTATCAGACTTATTTTTAAATGTGCATTTGTTTCTCAAATGAAAAAAATAATTCGCAATTGTTCGAACGTCTATATTTAAATATTTCAAATTAACGTGTTCATTTGAAAATGTTGCCATAACAATGAAAAAATATATACAATTACGAGATGCCTGGCTGGAAATTAGGCAGTAAATCGGACTTTACAGGTGAAGTAATTTCAAACGTTATTGCTGAGAGATATGAATACTTACTTGCATGGCTGGAAACTGTAATCGTACATCTCTTACGCTATAAATCGCGTCTACAGCTTTTAATATCAATTTTATGTAGTTTTCAAAGTTATTGTTTCGGAGATTACTCTAAGTTTTATCACCCCTGTTATTAACACTTGATCGCCATTGCAGTCACTTGTGATAGATACAGATTTATATTTATTTAAAAAAAAAACATGTTGCAGGCACGTTCGCCATCAACATATAACTAACTAACTATCCATCACGCCGTCTCCCGAAGGGGTAGGTAATGTAAAACTAAATTATATGTTAATAATGTTATTTGGTATCGACCGCTTTTGGCAGGTCGCTGCCTTCTTCTGGTATCTACATCAAAGTTTGTTAGATTTATATTTATATGGCATGCTACTAGTGGGGGTTAAAATTTAATGATTCTATATAATCCATTACTTGGACTTGGATCTTCTGGCTTACAGAGGTTCAGCTCATGTGGCTATTCCTCTTACGTCTGATGGGAAGATTGTTGGAAGGTGATTTGGTGGGTTGTTAGTTTATGCGGGGGCATGATTTGTGTGGCCCGGAGTGTTCCTCTGAAGGAGGATCGATTCATATTAAGTGATTTTAATAGTTTTTTTTATGTTAACGAAATTATTTGTATTTTCTACGTAACAAAAAAATTAATTAAGAGTGTGAATAATATTCATAATGATTCTTATACAATGGTAAAATTCAAAGGGATTCGTCGATTTTATGTGTATTTAACTAACTAACTAAGTAACCATCACGCCGTCTCCCCGGAGGGATAGGCAGAAATAATGAACCGCCACACTGTTCTGTCCTGACATAATTCTCTCGATTCCTCTACATTCATACATCTTGTCATGCACGCACGTCGATTTCTCCGACTCCTCACGTAACCGACATTTAATATTTTATTAATTTGATCGTGCCACGTTTTCCTCGGCCTTCGTCTATTTCTAGCTCCGTTCCCGCCGTTTACGTATACCTTCTTTCTGTGAATTTAATTATTTCAAATATTTTGTGCCTCTGTCAATGGTGTTTGGAAGTACCTGTAGAAGCCGAAACCGGTCGAAACTATAAAAAAATCATTTAAAAAAACTAACAAAAATACCTACAGTGTTAATATTGTATTTTATCGTATAGGCGATATTTCATTAGTTCCATTTAAATAAATCTCGTTACACTTATTTAAAATCCGACTTGTTTTTTTTCTAACTGGTCGCAAATATCAGATGCAGCGTTTATATTCGTTTTTTTATTTAATTCAAAACACGTCTTAATGCGTCCTTGAGGTGATTGCATCACAAAAATGGCGCATTAAAAGTTACCATAATATTATTAAATACAATGTGTTTCGCTCGATATAATTATCAGTACGAAATTCAAATATTAAGAGGCAAGAGTTTCCCCTACATTACTAGGTGTGCTCGGTAAACATGAAAAAGTTACCAAGGTAACACCAAAGTTTTGATAAAGTAAAGTTAGGTTATGTTAGGATAGTTTAGTCCAGAGCAACATTGGTTTAAGTTACCTGTTTCACTCTGTTGTGTTCATTTTGTTTTGGGCAAATCCTTCGTATCGCGTATCGGAGATCTTGTGCGGTGCGTCACTCTGAACGGTTCATTATGTAATATCGGTTACGCGAATCTTATCTGCGATTTTATTTTATTTGCTACATATACCTACATACATTTTACGTTGCACAAGTCCAGAGTTCGACCCGCTAGCACTTCATTTGATTCGCCTACATTACTCGCCTTGCAATTATTATACTCTAAGATAAGGAATTACGTGCACGAGGGTTGTCGTAAAGCTGAAGATTTCATAGATTTTTAATTGCCCCGGCGTGCTATAACCTGCCGAAGAGGGTATGATGGATGCGAACTTCCTTTATTGCTCGCTTCCTCGACAGATGATATGGGTTGTAAACCCCACTGCGATCTCGCCATTAAATATGTACCTGGACGAAAGGGGTCCGGTATTTTGATTGGCCATTTAATATAAATGTACGTTCGTACACTTGCTATGCAATCTTTCTAAATTTAAACTGTTGCAAAAGTAAATAATCGTCATGTTGTTTCCACGCGAATTAAGTATACCTAGGAGTAGTAATAGGTAATTAGTACTTTTCAGTACACCAGCATACAAAAAAAATGTAAACTTTGTAAGATAATGACAAATTAAATATTTTATTATATTTATTATGGATGGTGGTCTAGGGGATAGAACGCTTGGCTCCTGATCTAGGGGACATGGGTTCAAGCCTGGACACGACCAGATTCCTTCTTCATAATAATGAGCTATTTTCTGCTCTCATTGAAGATTGTAAATAAAAATTCTAATATCATTGATATAAATCCTTGATGTTAGTCTTTAAAAAAAATACATGAAATGTTTGTTAATTCCTTAGAAGGGCGAAACGAAAAAAGACTCCTAGAAGACAAACGTTCTCATTTATATTAATTACATAGAGTATAGAGATTTAGATGTTCAAGAAACAATATACTCGTATACAAAATACGTGTATATTTTTATGTCCTCCCCGGTTTCGCTTGTAACCGCCATGCGCCATAATGAAATATAATTTTATTTTTTTTATTTTTTAGTATATTGTCGTTAGTTAAGTGAAATAATATAGGTAATGTTTTAAATAATGCTCGTATATATTGTATTTTTATAATACGTGTTTGAGGGGAAAGGCAGTACTGAAAATTTGTACAGTATTTGAGATGAGTGTGCAGGATAACCCACTAATGTTATCTTCACCCTCTGAACCGCATTATAAAGGGGACAATCCCATGTGTAATACGGGCGCGAGGCTGGGGCAGCCCTGGGTATTGTGTGAATATAATTAAAATTATCTGTGGAGCAGTGTACCAAACTCCTAATGAGCTATTGCGTGTACATACGTACTTTGTCGTAAGACAGAATATTATATATGTATATACCCCGCGATCTCTTATCTTACTTATCAAATGATAAGGTTAATAATTAAGGAATACATTCAGATAGTGATTTCCAGCTACTTGTCGCTCTTTGTATTTGCTTTTATGCCAATATAAAATGTGTCGTTCATGTAATTTATTAAATAAAAATGGTTTACATATATTCTGTTATTTGTAGATTTTTTTTAGCCTATTCTAAATCGACGTCTCTAGGAAAAAAATATCTCGCTGATCAGTGCGCCATTCCAAATGTTTCATATTATTTACTGATTCAAATTAATTTTCCAATTTCGCTTTTCTCCGGCGAAATTCTATCGTTCGCCGCCTGGCAACCCGAGACGATACTAGCGCCTCTGGCGGCAAGATTGCGCAGTGCGCTCTCATGGCGGCCGCGGTGGCTCGCGGAACGTCTTTTTACTTATACAAATTGTGACTTTATTATTAGTTAACGTTTTAAAAACTCATACCAGTGATATTTGTGTTAGTGTTTATGTGCCTTTGAACTCAGTTTCTATACTAAACTCTCGCATCATTGCTCATATTTCCGGATTCTTGGACCTCGCAATATGTTTTTTTAGAACACGGATTTTTGACTCCAGGAAAAACGAAGCCGGTCAAATTGTGTCTAAATTTATTGTGAAAGTTCAAAATCAGAATTAATTCAGAGGTATTGATATTCGAAATCGTTTTGTTCTTGACGCATATCTGCAATTATTGGATGATGACAATACTGTTTCGATGGCGGCCCCTGCAGTCTTTCCAACTGACCGAAGACAACAGGGATCCAATTACGTCACGAAAATGCATTTTAATTTATTTCCTCACCTTATTTCGGGAATGATATTTGCACCACTCGTTAAAATTGCTCTACTCTTCCGCTTTCCAAACATTCTTTGGCAACTGATGTCATCGTCGAGGAGCCGTCGGAGCGAACGATAAAGTCTTCACCTCATTCGGCTAATCAAAAATGTGCTGTCATCATTTCACCGATATTATCATCTTTTGTGTTGCTCGTGAATGTTTTGCTGTTTATTTTTACTTAATCGGTGGAGAAACTGACACGTTTAGACATTTCATCTGTGACTCGTGTCCAGGGTGCCGCTAGGCTGGCACCAGCTCGGCTCGATTATTTAATTAATGGCTTGACCGACTGAATAAAACGGCCCGGCACTGATTTATGTTTTTTAAATGCACCGCCGTGAATCGGCGCTTTTACGCGGTGCATATGCATATATGCCAATGTTTCTCTATGCCTGCATTTTCATAATCAGCTGTAAACTGAAGGTTTTCTCAAAGGCGTTAAATTAATTGCCATCTATTTCACATTTCGTTATCTGTGGTGCGGTGACTGGATACTTTTAAACTAGATGCACTCGATATGTACTTGTACATTATATTGTTTAAAATTTTGTTCGCATTCCATTATTTAAAAATAAATGGGTATTGTTACAATATTACTCATCCAGGTGACGACAATAAACTTTTTTTAAGTGTAAAATTTTACAGTGATGATGTGAAAGAATGCGAAACATGCCTGAAAGTTAGATCTATAAATAGATTGAAGGAATGTAGGTAAGGTTGACAATGTGAGACAGTTGAATCACTTTTAATTTTGTTTTGTACTTTTGTTTGGTTCCGTGGATAATACAGTAATTGATGTTGCCATCACGAAGGTAGCTATTTTTTGTTGCCAATTTTACAACCAAATTAAAAGTTATTAATTTTTTTTTTAATTGTACATGATTATAACATACGAGTACATTTGATAAAAAAAAAGTTTATGGTCTTTACTTGTCCTAGACATGGGCTGTATCGTGACAACTACGTTGTTCTAATACTTTTTTAATTTCAGTTTTAAAAAACCTGTTTTAAATTATATTTCTATTTATTTTTATTATCATGTTGCTATCGCACAATTTTTTACGTTCTTAAGGAAAAAAGTTTTACACTTTATTTATTGCTATAAACTTTTATAAATAATTTCAAATTAATTATTCTGTAAGATATTTTTCTGTGATGTGAATAATTATTGAAATGTAAGCGATCATGTGATCCTCATCAGTGTGGCCACCACACAATGAGCTAATACATGACAAAGATGTCCCATTCTCGTTAAGGTCAGGGCCCGTGGCACTGGCAGTGTTTACCGAGCTCTGCGGTTAAAGATTTCATAACAACTTTTACCCTGTCAAAGTTCACACTCATTATTCAGTCTTGTGTCGACTCCCGTATCTGCTAGTACTCTTTCCACCACGTATCTATTACCTGATAACTAATTCTAAAACCTAGTCAATTATACTGCAATACTTTAATGTTATCTATTCATTTATATCACTTCATGCGTTTGCACTAGTTTTTTTTTTTAAGTTGTATACTTAACCTTGTGTTGTCATTCCGTTTGCCCTTTCCGACGATATTTGCAACTGCCGTTAGATCGTTAACTTGCAAACACCAAGGTTTATTGTGCGGTATTCGAGTCGTCTTCAAAATGATGTCTCCGACAAAACCGCAAAGACTTTGATTTCTCTCTGACCAGCCATGAAAATCTGTAAAATTACACGCTTGTGTAATGTCATACGATTGATTAATTACCTATTGTGTTATATAATAAGTTCTAGAATCGGCGCTAATATATGTATTTTAATTTAAGGACGCCACTATCAAACTGTTTCAAAGTTTTTCTTGTGATAACTTTTTTGTTCTATTACGTTTATTGAACCGCAGTGAAATCTGTAATTTGTATTTTGAAATTCATAGTTTACCTGTAACATTGATGTATTTGTGTACAAATTCTCCAACGTATAGTGGAAGACTCCAATCCAAATGCTTTTCTTTGTTACATATACGGTGAGTGATGCGAGCTGTCTGCATTTTTTTAAAATTCATTATTTTTTCTTTCACTTCACCGTTTTCATAAATATTTACGCAAATAAAATAATTTCCTGTGTAGTTTGTACAGTTACAATTTTTTCCTCTTTAGGACAGGTTTGAGACTGTTGCAAGAATTCTTTGCAATGCAAGTAGCATTCTTCACGTCTTCTGTTGTGAATTTATAATATTTATAACTACTGGGACCCAATTAGATGTTTATAATTGCTAATATATTGAAATTCATGTCTTTTTGATTAAAATATTATTTAACGTCTAGATGTGATAATGATGCAAACGTTTGTATTTGTTTTTGATATCTAAAGTGGCATAAATGGCTCTGAGCTGTAAACATGAGATAATTTAGAATATCACTGGCACACTCATCTCTATATACTTACATTCCTAAGACATTTAATTCATATTCTCACTCCGTGGCCCAGTTCCTCTCCGTGGATTGTTGAGTGATTTTTAGTTTATGGACATTTTTGGCTGTGAGGGTAGTGTCTCTAGACTGTCAGGATAGACGGTATACATGCGTCCAACATTTTTCTATTTAGACAAATTGAAATCTGCTTGTTTTCACAAACTTCTTTCATATCTTGATTTATGACCCTGTGTAGTTATATAATCTTTAAAAATTAATTCAGTCATTGCTAGACCCATGAGTTTAGGGATAAAAATATAAAATATTTATTTAATCAGTTCAGTTTTATTTCTTTAAATTATTTAATATTAATTAATGCTTCAGATTTCTATAATACATACTGTATTTTACATGAGTAACATATTTTATCTTATTAGGGTTTCTAATGTAATATGTTTGATAATGCCCCAGTAAGACGACACATTTCATTCTAACAAAATATAATAAAACTTTTAGAAAGGTGATGTTTTGGAGGATCAAAATCTTTTGAAAATTGGAGGATTAAAATCTTTCGTGATATTTTCCACAAAATAGAAAAAATCGGCAAGGGGTCGAAGGGACAAAAAAAATTGGGAACCTCTGATTTAAATTTTATTTTAAATGAAATCGGTAGCTCTGCATTAATCTTGTTTCTTTTCATCGTTGCGATGTCATAATCATTGTTTTAATAGTATCTTCTCTTCTTTCCCTTTGCCATTTCCCATCATCTGGGGTCGACCCTCCTCATACGAAGATGCCAAAATTTTCTGTCCTGGCTCATCTCATTACTGTCAGGTTCTCCTGAATTTAATAAAACAGTATTTTTTAAATAACTACATCCACTTTTGTCTTTATTTCAAAGTGGAAATTGTTATTTAAAAATGTTGTTTTGTTTAATTATTATTTAAAATTATCATCCATTAAGAGATTTCAGTATAATCATTAGATTCTATTTTTTTTTTATATACTCGTATATAAAATTTCTTTTCCTAGAATGAATATATATTTTTTGCTAGATCCCTGTATATTTCTTGCTAAACAGGATATGGTGGTCAGATTATATTCCCTAAAGTCAATAGCTTCTAGTTGGTTCTGTGTCCTGTTGTTGGCCGCCTCTACGGCACTACTGCTGATAACTTCTCACTTCATTCACCATGTTTTACCGACTATACTCCTTCCACCACCTCGACTATACTCCTTCAGTTGCTGCTTGTGTTGCTTCAGTTTTAAATTAGTTTATTTTTATAATGGGTTGCCCAATGTAAATATTTAAACTCTTACTAAAATATACTGTGTGGTTGGTATCACTCGATGTAATATTTTCAATAATACCAAAATGTGTTTTAGGTTGACTTTTATGGAGCATTTGGCAATATAACATAGATTTTGGGTTACTAGTGTTGGATCTGTAGCCATAGTGTGAGAATAAAGTGTAAAAAAGGTAGTGAAATCTAACCAGATTCTAAAAAATCTTTTAACCCTTAATTGGGCACTAGAAAAGTGTTAAACAATATTACCTGTGTCTATTGAAACTTGGATAATATCAAGTGGGAAATATTTTCATTCGATCCAATTAAAGGCTTAGATTCCCATATCCCATTTAAATATATTTATTAGTAAAAATAATTTTACATTAAAACTTCATTATATTTTATTATTTATTTCTAATTCTGGTGATTTGGTCCCACTGATGATGTAATGGACTACTTGATGAAATTTTACGCATATCTTTTCTACAATGTTTAAATATTTTTAGCACCTCGCAATCTGCTCTCCTAGAGGAGGTTGATGTGACTAATAAGAAAAATGTATCAATTTTTGTATTAAAAATGTATATTTTTTTTACATTTGAATTTATTCTTCTTGGCATTTTTCGAAGATATTACACTCTCATATCACCAGGAGAACAATGTAAACTAAATACAATATGAATATTAATCTTAAAAGCTATAAGAGTTTAAATTTCTGATCCTAATAAATATTACACAATATCCGAGTCAGGTGTTATGCTCTTCGGTCAATCTAGGAGATATGTAGCTACAGCGGAATGAATCTATTTACTTTGTCATTATACTATAATGCCGACTATTTATAGATCGCAACACAAGTGACCCCGCCGTCTCCGGACTAACAAAAACATTGCTTTTAATTCCCATTGGAGAATTCTCCTTTTCTTAGCTTGCATTATAATATTAATTTAAGTGTGGCCAATGACTCGATCAATAGCTATTTCTGATTAAATTTCTTACTCACTAAACAAAAAAACCAAGAGATTATTTTATTCTTTTTTCAACTAGATTGATTCTTGATTCACAACTAACTGACTAACTAACCATCACGCCGTCTCCCCGAAGGGGTAGGCAGAAAGAATGAACTGCCATACTTTTCTTTCCTGACATATTTATCTCGCTTCCTCAACATTCATACATTGTGTCATGCACGCGCGTCGATTTCTCTGACACCTCACGTGGCCGACATTCAATATTTGATTTATTTGATCGTGCCACGTTTTCCTCGGTCTTCCTCTATTTCTGGTTCCATTTACATCGTTAACATATAATTTTTTTACCATTCTTTCTTCATTCATTCTTTCCATATGTTCAAACCTTGATCCTTGATCCTTTCATTATTTTTTAAACTCATAACACCATCATTCACAATGAGTTGTTAATTTAATTTCTATAATTATTCTTAGCTTCTTCATCACCAGATTCCTTTAATATTAAGTTTAATTCTACTTAGGTTTATGTTTTCGACCGGTTTCGTTTCAGATTCTTTGGACAGGTTTAAATGTATGATTTCCACAAGTAAAGCACCAATTGTATTTATTTGCAGGAGAGCGGGCAGTTGGAGAGTTTGGACGAGGGGCAGTTGAGAGCCCTCCTTGACGAGGCCGTCACCTACAAGAGACCCAAGGACCGAGAAGGGAAAAGCTCACTCTTCAAGGTACCTAACCTTTTCTACTATTACATCTCTTATTTGTCGTTTTAGACATATTTATAGACAACGAGCATGAACTACAATCCCGGATGCCTAGTATGTACAAGGTATGCAAGCAATACAATTTGATGATGAATGTGTATAAGTCCAAGGCAATGATTTTCAAAAAAGAAGGAAACATGACGGTCTGCAACATTAGTGTGAACGGTGAAAATCTGGAACAAGTGGATGAATTTGTTAATTTAGGATGTATATTTACAAAGGATGGGAGAGTGGAGAAGGATATTGAAAGAAGGGTTGGGGCAGGCAACATAGTAAATGGTGCATTTAAATTTGGCATTGCAAACAAAAGCCTATCCAAAAAAGCTAAGATGGCATTGCACAATGGTGTTCTTGTGCCGGCCCTTATGTATGGAACTGGCAAAAGAAGGATAAAGGTAGAATAAATGCAGTAGAAATGAGATGTGTGGTAAATCTGTATATGCGTATGTATGTGTATGCGGTGCAAATGAAACTAGAGTCGTTAAGATGGTTTGTACACATGGAAAGAATGAATGAAAATGTGAACGGATTTAGAAATAGAGACAGGCCGAGGAAAACATGGTTTGATCAAATCAATCAAAAATGTCGGTCACGTGAGGAGTCGGAGAACTCAACATTCGTGTATGACATGATGTATAAATATAGAGGAACCGAGAGAAGTATGTCAGGACAGAACAATGTGACAGTCCATTCTTTCTGCCTACCCCTCCGGGAGGTGGCGTGATGGTTAGTTAGTCTTAACAGTCTCAATATAAAATGGATTATTATTTTATTACATATTGAATTCTTTTGAAGTATCATTAACCGCCAGAGACATTGTTTTTATTATTGCGATATTGTAAACATTTGGCAGCTGACACGAGCATATTTAAAATGTATTTTCCAATTAAATAATTGTGCCTCTGCACATTTTATTATTCTCTACTTTTTTTTTGTCACAATGGTTGATTTTTCATTGTTCACATTTATTGTTTTTCTGCATATAATATAATGACCTGATTGGTAATTAATTGACGTGAAAGTCTATTGTTTCCAAGAATATTATAATTAATTTTGAATCTTCTTTCTCTTGCCATTGTGGTCTTGCCGTCAGGTGTTGTATTTTGAATAACACAGGTGCCTCCACACGAGGAGGTATCCTTCTTTATTAGTTTTCATTGCCTCATTGTTTTGATATTTAGTACAAAATTCACGATTCACACTTTCAGTGGTATATTCAACTCTTTATTTCATGTTGTAGCAAATTTGTTGCAAACTGAAAATTCTACTATTATTTGTATAGAATATTTGAATTTCATACATATTCTTGTTGCACCCTACACTCTACATTCCCATCTACCTATTAAGGTACACAAGCCATCGCTAGTGGTGCTAATTTACAATACAAATCAATTTTACTTCGACATTTGTTTGACTGTTTAAGTTGACAAAATATTATCTTCAAATAAATAAATAAATTAAGAAAAAAACAATATAAATAAGTAGAATAATTAACAGAAGACAGTATGAAATTGAAGTTAAACCAATACAAACAAAATATTAAAAACAGTTAAAAATAATAATAATAATACTTATTTATTATTTCTTGAACAATTATGTAAAACTCCATATTAAATAGTTAATACGGATGAAAACGTCAATTTTCTAGAAGTTTTATTATATTTTATGGGAATGACATGTTTCGCCCTTCTAAGGCATTATCAAATGTGCCATTTGATGCTTGTAATATTTGATAATGCCTTAGAAGGGCGAAACATGTCATTCCCATAAAATATAATAAAACTTCTAGAAAACTGACATTTTTATTCGTATTAATAGAATAGTAATGTAACATGAATAGTAATGTAACATTATAGTCTACGCCAAAAGATATGCGAATTTTATTGAAATTTTGCTCATTCTGGTGGACCACATCGATATCTCCAAAACACTCATTATAGTTATTGAAAATTCGGTACATTGCCGCGCTCATAGTATAGTTAGTGCGATAAGCATGAAGGTGGAAAACTTGGATCACGATGTGTCTTGTACAAAACATAAGGCTATTGAGTGTCATTTGCAAAGAAGTATGATTTTGTGAAGCAATATCATATCATTAAGCGTTCGTCTACGTCATACAAGTAACAAAAATAATTGAAAGAGGCATTAATATGTAATAAAATGGTGTCCCTCATTGCAGGAGCTCCTCCTGGAGGTGGAGCAGGACGGGGAGCAGGAGCTCGCGTGGGCGGCGGGGCCAGCGCGGGTGCGGCGGCGTGGCGCGGGGCGGTGGCGCGCGCGCGCCCGCTGCTGGCCCACTCGGGCAGTCTGCAGGACCTGGCGGGTGAGGGCGCGCCTGGCGGCCTGCCCGCCAGCGCCTCGTGTCGGCGCGCACGCAGCAGGGGGGCAGCCTGCCCGCTGGCGTGGATCAGGGCGGGCGCTCGCTGGAGGGCGGGGGCGGCGGCGGGGACTACATCGCCACGGTGCACTGCGTCAACCCGCTGCCCCTGCCGCTGGGGGAGCGTCTGCCCGACTACATGCTGGGCCGCCGGGCCGCCTCGCCCCCCTCCAGATACTACGCTTCCGACAATCAGGACCCCAAGTAATACCCTTTCTATCATATTTTATGGCTCTGCAACTTTTGAATAAGTACCACATATAAGTATTAAAGCCTACTAAACTAAACAGTTATATTTTTATAATGACAATAATTAGCAACACTATATAATCAGCACGTGTGTACGGCGGGACATCGAGGTAAATTAGCGTAGCTCATATGAAGACTACAGGGGGAAAACAAGGAATGTTAGTAGAAGGTTAATTTGAATAAATTGAGAATAAAGCTAATCAAAGTCTATATATTTCTTAGCAATTAGCAATCGATTATCTGGCCATAGTCGATGACACACATGATTTTTAAATATGAAAATTTTACTGTGGATAGATGCCTGTACAAATGCCGCTAGATGGCATTATTATATTTATTTTGAATTTTAACTGACATTCCTTGTTTTTCCCCTGTAGTCTTCAAATGTGGTCTGGGTCCCCCATGGTTGCAAATATACATATATTATTATTATTTTTTAACGTAAGTCCCGCATGGACGGGGGACGGGCCTAGGGAGTGCATGAGTGAAGCTGACGAAAGGCGCCGCTGCGCCTATAACAGCTTCGGCTAAGCCGAGAGAGCCCTCTATGGCTCGGTCATAATTAAAAAAAAACACTATAATGTCAATTAATTTATTAATTGCAATAGTCGATTCTATTGAATGTAATGCATTAATAGAGAAACAGAATCAGCACACTGAAACCAGTTCTCATTCTCACGGTTTTTCTCATCCTAAATAGTGTAACTTATATGCGCTCCTTTTTAGTGTATGTGCATGCTCCCAGCTAAGAGCGAACACTGCTTAACTACACTCTTATGTATGGAGCTTGGAGCTGGCAGAAGAAGGATGAAAGTAGGATAAATGCCGTGGAAATGTGATCACTGAGAAGAATGTTAAGGCTTTAAATAATAGCTATTTGGGGGAGTGGTGAGGGTTGAAAGACGGTGGATGGACGGCGGCGTAATGTGCAGGGTGCAGATAGCAGCGGGGCGAAGTCAGGATGGTGAGCAGCTGAGGATGATGTTACGCTGGGCGGTAGTGTCGGTCAGCTGAAGCGAAGACTCGCCAGAAGCTGCGTCACGTAGTCGAGTGGCTTCGTAGATTAGCGGGAGGGAGTCTAAGATCCCTTGTGATGTAGACTCGTGTCGATTAGAAGTCGTATTAATGACTGGCGTGTAGAATGGTTTATATGCTTTGCTTCCTTTGCACACGATACTCTGCTGGACAACCTCTAGTAACCTTTGTGTATGAACCCGGGCCCTGATTCATCATTTTTCGCACTCGGTCATCGGCTTCGTTCGGCTGAGAATCTACTGTGTCAGGTGTTTTGATTGTCCATGCAATATATTTCACCATTGTAATATGCTGGTATAGCAGACTTAGTCCATTGGCTCCACTCGTGTGGTCTCAAAGTCCTGCATGGTTTGTTAACCCCACAGCTATAATGATGAAATAAGAAAATAATGAAGGGCAGATGATTACATACTAAGTAAAAATTAAAAAGGATCACTTAGATGGTTTGAACATATGGAACAAATGCATGAGAAAAGAAAGAATTGAAAAGATGTACGTATATAAGCAGCGTGAATGTAAAAAAAATCATTCGAGGAAAACATGTCATGACCAAATGAGTTACGGTTTTGACCAGTTTCGGCAGCTTTTTCTGATTTTATTAATGAAAATAAATTATTTTCACTACTAAAAATTTTTAGATTTTGGCTGCCATCTTTTGATCCCCACATCTAAGTTTGTTAGGTTTATATCTTATAGAGGCGGCCTTCGTGACAGAGTGGCAACAGCTATGACTGCCACACCGAAGGTTCAGGGTTTGATTCCCGGCGAAGACAGTGTGAAATAAAACTTGCTGTCTTTGATCTGGTAGAATTCACGTGATAATTAAAATGGCGATAGACTAGCTATCTATCACATGTCATAAAAATCAATAGCTGAAAACATTATATGCAGTAGTAATTCAAAGGTTCAAATAACTTGTTACAAAAATGTGAAAAGCAATGGAAAACTGCCACATTAAATGTCGCAAGTGGCACCCCAAGAACTAGCAAGAAATGTTGCTGACACTTTGGTCCAAACCAATCCCTAGGATTGAAACTAAAAATAATCTTATGTGCGTAATAATCAATGCGCTATATGGCGGTAGCCTTTCACATTGCGTTAAACAGATATTCTGCTTAATGCTTAAAATACAATCTTCATAGATGGCGTTAGTGTGTAGATTGAATAAACTACCATGCAAAGGTTGGTGTTGCCGATTAACATACATACAACTTCCAAAAATTTGTCGGACATGATGGTCATAAGAAAAAATATGGAATGGGGAATGTTGTATTACATAAAGCGGGTGCTTAACCCAACCAATGACAGGTCATAAGTCCAGTAAACACCTCGATCAACCATATTCTGTTTCCAATTTGCTTCTTCGTCTCTATACAGATACAATTGATTCTTAAATATAATCTAATATATGAAATGATAATGGTGATTTTTTGTTTAATTGACAACATTAATATTTTAAATACTCTTACCATAGAAATTGAATAGAATTTCTTTATTAAATTTCCAGCATGATCTACAACTCCAGCCTGGACATGGGGTCCCGCTCGCGCAGCCCCCCTCTGCAGCTGTGCTCGGCGCACGGGGCGGTGCGCTCGCTCATGGGTGGGGACGGCCCCCTGCCCCCGCCCACCTCCATCACCACGCAGGCCGTGGCGGCCGCCGTCACCACCGTCGCCTCCGCCACCACGCTGCCCATCACCACCGCCTCGCTCACCGCCGCACACCAGAGCTTCATCAACCTGACTTCCGCCAAGTCCAGGTTCCTGGCACACGACGATGTCAAGGTACACCCACAGCAAATACATCGAAACATGCACACTTGTCCATTTTCAAAATGTGTGGGAATCTGGTAATGGTTTTGAAAAGAATCTAAGCGATATAAAGGGAACTAGAAATAGATGAAGACTGAAAAAACAATCAAATAAATCAATTAATATTAATGAAAACGTCTGTCTTGTAGGAGTTTTATTATATTTTTATAGAATGACATGATTCGCCCTTCTAGGGCATTATCAAATGTCATCGTCTTGGACTTGGACCTTCTGGCTTACAGAGGTTCAGCTCTAATGGGTATTCCTCTTACGTCTGCAGGAAACATTGTTGGAATGCGATTTGGTAGTTGTTTTATGATGGGGCTATGTATGGCCCGGAGTGTCCCTCCGAAAGAGGGCGAGGGGAGATTTAGGGTTTATGATAAAGTCTTACATTATTGTCAAGGAATGGAAGACCAGTTGGGGTTGGGATTATCAATTGATAATGTTGGGCGAAACATTTTCATTCAAAAAGGAGTTTTACATCATTGTCGAAGAAACAATAAGCAATCAATTATTAAATGCCAGCCACACGAGGAGTCGGAGGAATCGTCGTGGCGTCCACGAGAGACGGCGTAATTGTTAATTGGTTGGTTAGCCATTTTCTGAAGATATCAGAGAAACTCGTAACTCAACATACGATAGGATTATCATTGCCGATTGTGGTCACAAGTTGACGATTACGTGCACATTTTTCTGTACCCAACACACTTTTCAGCTCATTGAATGAAATCACTCATTTGTGACAAGGAGTTAAATTTTTGTGATTTCTTATTTTCTATTGCACTTCTCACAAATCAATCTAGTTCGATCCTCAATATTCTCTCTCCTCTTTTTTTTTTTCATTTTGGTGGAAAGCTTTGGTTGCTAAGAAGTTGCCTTCCTTCTCTATGTGATCAAGTATTTTTTCGAAAATTTAATGTTTTCACTAAAATCTCTTGGTCAAATCCATGTTATATGTAAATTTAATAATATATTTCCTTAGTTCAGTCTCCTAATCACATATGAATGGTTTGCTTGGTTTCTTTTTTCTAAAAATTGTAAATAATTGATTTCAGAAGTCAGTCGATGAGAATGGTAACTCTGTCCAGACTGTCAACAACTCCTCCGCTCTCCACCCGAAGAAGCCGAAACGAAAGCAGAAATGCAACGAAACTCAATTTACTGCCGAGCAAATCAACGGCTATCGTGGCCGTGAAAACATTGTCAATATCCTCAAGTTCATCGAATCCAGCGAGCCCAAGGATGGCAAGCACAAAGGGAGGCCGCCGCACGACAAGGCGGGCAAGAAGCGCTCGACGGAGCGGCGCACCAAAGACTGCAAGATGGACAAGCTCAAGAAGTCCAACTCCATGGAGGAGCTCTCGAGGAGCAAGCTCGATGACTTTGCAACCGGCCCCTCCAAGGACAACTTAAGTCTACGCAAAAGTAAAAAGCAGTCCACTTTTGACCAAGCCGATGATTCCAAACGCAGCGACCGGAGATCATGGGGCAACGATGGATCCGATGTTTTCTATACCGACCACAATATTAGCCGCGATAGCTTTTCCGCTGATTTATCCAACAGTTCTTCCGCCCAATCTTCCGTCTCGGGCCAAACTCCCAAACCCAAGAAGCCCAAGTCTGCCAAGACATCCGAAACGGATGCTGCCGATCCACCGACCGAACCTGTCACAGAAACATCAGATTTCCAAACAGTCACGAATAAAAAGAAAATTCGAAAAAGACACAGTCCGTGCGATGAGAATCACGGCAGGTCAAACAACTCCTATCGTGGGGATAGCAACTACGGCGGGAAGCACGGCGGGCGCTTCAACGCCGGCTTTTCTCTCAACGACCGGGAAGCTATCTACAAGAAGATCGGCCTGGCGGGCTCGGCCGAGAGGAGGCACACCTCCGCCTCCTCTCCTCCTTCGGACAAAAGCAACGATTCCAATGACGATCTGGACTCGGTGTACTCTCTCCCAGCCGAGGCTTCCGGAGAGCGGTTACAGGCATCGTACGCGGACATGGCGCGCGCCGCCGTGACCATGGCCCGGCCCCCGCCACCTCCATCCCCTCCCCCTCCGCCGGCTCGCCACCGCAACTTCCCCGACCTCATAGAATCCTGCAATTACTACTCCAGCGAGCGGCCAGCCCCTGATAAGTTCCTGGATGTGTCCACAGAGAACACCAAGAACCTGCTGTTGAAGGAGTCTGCCCAGATGGATGCAAATAGGAATAAGTTGACTAAAAGCAATATTGCGGAGCAGAGCACGAGCCCCCGCGCCGAGGGCAGCCCGCCGCATCCACTCTATAGCCACGAGCAGTACCCGGCCTTGGAGCCCCGCGCGCAGAGGCCCTCCGATAAGAATAATGCCAAAATTAAATTAGATAACAAAATTACTAATAATGTAAATAAAAGTAGCAATAACAATAGTATCTCCAAGATTATTTCCGGAGACAAGAAACCGGGAGTTCTGACTATTTGTAATAAGTCTTGCGAAGATGACGACTATTCTACACAAACCCAAATGAGGCTAACGGACCATTTAGAAATCCCTGCCGATCATTATGTGGCCTATGTGAAGCACAGTGCCACCAACAGTCTCCCGCATTTGGATGACGGCTATACCAATCTTGAGGACAACCAGATGAAACTTAGTTTCCTGAGTAAACCGCCGGATGTCGTCCTACCGCTGGCCGACATGAACCAGACGTCCGACAACCGCCCGGCCGTCATCATCCTCAACGAAGAGCTGAAGAAGTCATCGGACAACATTCACAATATAGACGGAATCACATTTGGCTTTGACATCAACGAGCAGCTTCTCAACGGCGACGCGAGTTCAGACACGAGCTGTGAGATGGCCCAGGATATGGACAGTAAAGGGGACACTACGCCCGAAGAATCGACCACTCCGGAAGTGTGTGATTCTTCGCATTCCGGAACCATTATTTACAATTCTAATGTGGAATTTCCGATTGCGGAGCTTGGACTCGAGGAGCCGCCCAGGGTTGTAGGCGAGGACGCGGATGAGGAGGAGGTGCGCGTGGGGCAGCTGAGAGCCCTCCGCTTCCTGGCCCCCGCCGCCCGCCTCAAGGATGCCTACAACTTGGAGAAGATTGTGCACTATGTCGGGACGGGTAAATAATTCTTTTAATCTATTTCATTTTTCTGTTAATAGCCAAACAAAAGCATTTTTGTTATGATGGCACCAGTGAACTTCTGACATTTAATTGCTTCATGTATCTGTATTGTGAGCTGGGTAAGAGTAAATTAAATATTGTTTAAACTTACTTTACTTATATACAGCCGATGTTGTCCACTGCTGGACATAGGCCTCCCCCATACTTCTCCACATATTACATCTTTGGTCTATCATGGCAACATTTCCCCTGGAATTTTTGAACTTCACCTTGTTTATAGTTTTAATGTGTCCACAAAGACGACCTTCGTGGCCAAGTGGTAAGTGCGTTGACTGGCACCCCGAAGGTTCTAGGTTCGATTCCCGGCGAGGGCAGTGTGATTGTCACACTATCTTTGGTCTGGTGTAGGATTCACGTGACAATAAAATGGCGATAGATTAGCTACCTATCACATGTCACGAGAATCACTATGATAGCTATCAGTACCTATTTGGCAAAAGGTCCCAACTGCTTTTTTATGAATTTTACAGGAGAGCAAAAATAAGATTTTTACATTCTTTTGATTATTTATAAAAATGTTATTTTTGTTCCAAATTGTTTATTTCAAATGTCAATTTACGCAGCAAAACATTATCTACAAGATATATCAGTAACTAAATTAAAAAAATATGTATATATTTAAAAAAAAAAGGGGTTGAATGCAATTGTACATAATAAAATACATTTAAAAAATGTAATAAAAAAAAGTACAGTTTTGTCAAAACATAAAGTGTGCAAAAATAATACTGATGGTATATTTAACTCAATTTCACAAAAAACGCATCTGGGACCTTTTGCCAAATAAGTACCGCTATAATATCCTTTAGATCGATTTGGCTCATGCAATGTATGAATTTAGGAATCATTGTGGTTAGAATAAAACTAGTGCATTATTATTCCAACTTATGCCTGTGCTAATGTTGTGGTTTTCCATTCCAGCTTGGGAGGACATCGTCAAGTCTCCCGGCGGAAAGGTTCGCTACTTCAGCGAGCAGCAGTGAGAGTAGTGCCCGGACGCTCCCCGTCCAAAGTGGATTCACTCAAACAATTGTGATAGAATAACTAAGTGAAAACTGTTCTCCTAACCTTATGAATATGTTATAATTATTTCAAATAAACTACCGTTGTTGATGTGCGATGGAGCGGGCCTGCGGATTTAAAATGCGCGGGTCGTGTCGGTGTGTACATTAGTGGACGATTTTATCGTTTTGTAGATAGGAAATGGCCCGAATGCGTCCGCAATTGCATTTGGGATCGAGTGACTTTTTGAAATTGGACTTTGGTGCAAGATTCGTAAACGGCTGTGTTTGTCCGGTGACCGCGCGCGCAATCGGACAAGTGAAAAGACGTTCTGTTTAGTCTCGGATAGAGTTGAGGTGCGTTTTAAAAGATTTGAACACTTTGCGCGAATAATAAAAGACCCATTGCTGCGCCCATCTCGGAGATGGCGCTGGACCCTGTCTGATAGACGTGTCAGTGCGGTCCAGAGAGAGGAACATTTCAAAAGGGACTGAAGAAAGTTTTTATTGTTATTAATTTTTTTTTATGTTAAATATTATTTTCCAAGCTGTTGTTGAGTTTTGTTTGTTGTTATTAATATTTTGAGTACAATATTACGCTGAAAGTACCAGAACCCTTTTTATCGTGTACAGTTCTATTTTTGTTTGTAAAGTTGAGACGGATAAACGTTTTCTCCGGCAGCACTCTGTATGCATTTTATAATCAGTTATCGAGCACTTCACGTGTAGCGTTAAGTTTTGCCGCTTCAATAATCCGAGGCGGTCGCGGTTGAACGGAGAGGCTGCGCGAGATGCGGGCTTATCGTATCGTTTGTAAAAGTTGAATATCAGTTCCTCAATACTTGTACATGGTGTATATTGGACGGAACCAGGTGTGTACATAATGCAGATTACTAGGCTATCCGAGAGAAAGGAATATTTTCACAATATGCCTGCGTATATATTCTTATATCGACAATAATACGAGACATATATATTTATGTAAATTATTGCAAATATTTTATCCCACATTAATTTATCAAAAACAAAAGTGTATACCAAAAAGAACTAAGTGACAATTTATACGAAAGGAGGTCTGCGCCGGAAGGACGGCACCAGCGCCGCCGCCGCGCGGCTCCGCAGCACAGAGTGCAGACCTTGGTGTGCGTGAAATTGTGTTTTTGAAGTGAACTCTGCTCAGCTATAGGAGACGAGCGGATCTCGGGGCTGCGGTGGGAAGTGCGCGAGGCTGCCCGGGAAATGGCCCGTACGCCACCGCGTCTGTGGCTCCCGCCCCGTGTATATTTAAATATTTATTCTTGTAAAAATATCAAACTCGCTTCCCTCAACGTGGAAGTGACGTGTTGATTGTTGATCCCTGAACGGATTCTATCCACCAATCATTCGGTCAAACCGACAATCTAACTTATTAAACTAATGAAATGCATATTAATATTGCGAGAATCAAGAAAAAACATAAACCTACAAAAATATATGCTTAAATAATGTGTGCGCTAAGTCCTACCCCCCACCCCCTTACTGTGTATTCTTTGTTTAATCCAGTCAAGTTTCTGCACTCCGCATCCAATGTGACTAGCATAATAACCGTGGGTTCTCATTGCCCACAACTTTGGAATTATAAGAACTGTTCCTTCAATCAATTTTATATATTTGTGTGTACAAAACTCAATTCCATCAACAGATTATTTCATTTCCGTAATATCTCCATTTCACATAAACTACAGCAAACTGAATTGTCTCCTCCCCGGGTTGCTGTTGGAACTGAATGCATTGTTTGCTTGATATTGCATTTGATTTTAAACCTTTTTTTAAGAATTATTGATATAATTACTGCGGGAGAACGTCGACTCGTATGAAATGTGACAATGTAGACGTTTTATACATTAACTTTGTATTTCCAATGTAAAGCCGCGGGCGCAAGCAAATGCCTCGGGTATCATATTAACATGTGCATAAGTAAGCGGCTTGTATTCTACATTGCTCTAGAAGAACATCCGTGGCATTTTCTTACGACCGCTGCTAAATGCTGTCGGAAAATGTTTACTTCCGACTTACAACAGATCTCAATAGCGTTTCTCCAATATTTTTTGGAGTCTATGTATGAACCCCCTGTACATAATGAAACCTTAGTCAAAAATTTTATGGAGGGAACGAAATTAGCTGAAATATAATATATAACTGCTCCGCTGCCGGGAATTACCCGTCCGCGGGGCAGAGTAAGGCTTATCGTGTTCTAGCAATACAAGCGATATCAGGATATATCAGGGTTAACCGGTTTCACTTCCCTTCTCCTCCTTTGTCGGCAACCCCGTGTCAGAATTGCCGCCGCAGCTCTTCGACAAAAGACAACCAAGGAAGTATCCATTTCATTTCTGCAATATACAACTTGTCTGTGATGAAAATGTGTGTTTAATGTTTAGAAATGTGTAAGAAACATGCAATCGACTAATGGAATAATAGCAACATAATTTCTACTGTGCTTTTAGTTTTAAGTGCTAGAATAATTTTAATTAATGGTGCCCCACTGTAAAGCAATCATTTGTCTTAGGAAATTTTACACTTCTCGTCAGTTGAATTATTTTATACTAACCATTCTAAAATGTTTTAATAATCCCTTTATTTCTAAGCATGCAATGCGCTGACTTGCAATTGTGGCATATGTGATCCACCGTTCAAATTAGTTCCCCCCGAATTGGAAGAATGATGTAGTCTCCTCTCTGCAATGCTCCAGTCATTGTACTTTTGTTCGATATATCCGATGAAATATATTTTCCTTGGTTTTTGTCGCCAGAGATTTGCGAGTGTCTTAATTTTTGTATTGCTCCGTTTCAACTTCGAGTACTCCTTCAAAAAAAATTAACAAATCATAATGAAGATGTTGGTGTTAATGTAATTTAAATCGATGACTAATTGTAAGTGAAATGTAACTTGTTTACATTGCCAGAAGCGGCTTCAATGTTTGCCCCGCCTCTTCCCGTTGCTGGCGACCCCTCACTCCGTGCTAAGGCTGTCTCACCGTAACCGGGATTAAGTCTACGGTGTAAAGATGAAAGGGAACAACTTGTTTAGCATTTTAACCCCTATAGTGCGGCTGGCTACATTTGCTGTCCAAAATAATTAGTTATGAGTTGAGGCAGACTACATTTGCACCTCACACTTTAGTTCCTTACTATTAAATTGTTTGTAATATTATGATGAACTGGGGACTATCTCTCTGAGCTGCAAATGTAGCTAAACACACAGTGGAGGCTAATTGGAAATATTTATTATTATCAACAGGGAACCTAGTTTCCGTGCATAATACAACTCTTTTAAATCGGCTAGCTATCAATAAACAATAAACCTTGAAAGTGTAATAAAAATCCTTCAACTCGCTGACGATTCATGAACTTTGTAAGGTATTTACAAAAGGCAAATGACAATATATGTACATGCAAGTGACCAGTTGTAGTATGTAACAAATGAGTTGAATAAATGACATCAAAGATTGAGACGCCTCCATTTTTCTTATGTGCTTGTTGTACATAGGCAATCTCGGATATCATGGCTTTGGTATATTTAACTTGTTCTCCTTTCATCCCATCACCACAGACGTGTATTTTCCTATTACCGAAGGGGTCCTACCTGCCACATTAGTCTTAATTTGTAATATTATTTAACAGGTAAACATTATTTTTACGTTTAAATTTTCACCGACGACTGAAAGAATTTAATTTTAATGTAATTAAAAAATTAGTTTATCATACTTTTCTTTTAACACATGATGGCAGACTAGTTTACTAAAAACTAATAACGTGTATATATGAT
Source organism: Lepidostoma basale (assembly GCA_022606425.2). Taxonomy (NCBI): domain Eukaryota; kingdom Metazoa; phylum Arthropoda; class Insecta; order Trichoptera; family Lepidostomatidae; genus Lepidostoma; species Lepidostoma basale. The sequence continues at coordinate 507,558 of JAHDVF020000363.1, read as the reverse complement.
TATGTAATTTAAAACTAAGAAATTCCTTTAACTATTTTGATTCATTTAAGGATTTATAGAAATATTTCCTACAATCTGAGGATATTTTCATGTGGCAAGCTTTTAGAATTAGATAGAACTCCCCGAGGTCAGTACGCGGTTTTGCCGGGTGTGTGTCGGTCCACCTGCAGCGGGAAAGGTCTGCGTTCAGTTTTTGCATCTAAAGAACGTAATTAATTTGTTGAATTTAATTCTAAGTAATTTTTGTATCACTTGTGTAATTGACATTTCGAATTGTGTATTTTTCCTGTGATTGATATTCTGAACGTCTCCGGAACTAAACAGTTTTACGCTGGTTCAGATTTTGGTTCAGCCCATCCAATATACAGCTGAACCCATTAATTGTAACACCCGTCACAGTTAAATATATGTTCATCGCGATTGATTTATTTTATGCCTTTATTTTTGTATTTTGATTCTTGTAATGGAGCTAAATGGCTTAGTTTTAAGTTTTCACATTGATTGATCCTTTTTCCGCATGTTCAGTCGTTATTCACTTTTTAACTATCAACAGATTACGACGCACAGTGGATTGTGATACAGGGACTGGGAACAACGAGGCTTAGAAGATTTTAAAAGACATTGTTTTACACACTGTATCTGTTGACGTGATCAGTAGTTTTCTCACAGATTATCGATTCCTCTTTTTAAAGTAGCGACATTTGTTTTACTGTTGCCCTCCAAAGTTGTACATAGGAAGTTGAATTTATTTGTATATTTCTTATAATAAGTATTATGTAGATTCTCTGAAAATAGTGAAAGGGATCGGCCTTAGTAGAGAGGGGAGTGGTTTTAGTCCGGAGACGTTTAGATTTAGAAGTATTGTAGTTGGGGAGACAAGAGCCTCCCGTGTTTGTATAGAGATCAGAGTATTTATGGCTGGAAACTGTACCACCGGGACTGCGAGGAGGGCCGGTTATTGTATTTATTTATTATTATTGTGTCCCGAGTTTTCTTTCCCAAAGATGCCGGTCCTGTAATGTTGTCTGGAGAGCATCCCCGCTCACCCTGTACATCCCGTACACCTCTCCTCGCAACACGACAGACTTACTCTTAATTTGTCTATCTAGTAATGAGATATTGTTCCATTTTGATAAGAAATATTATGTAGTGATTTTTTAACAAGAAGAACACAAGCAATGTTACCAGTAATCATGGGAATTGACAAAGTGGATAAATTATAATAATTGTTGATATTTTTGAACTGTGTAAAGATTAAGAGTCCGTATAGTGTCCTCCCATCGTCTTAACTGTCGCATGCTTGGGGGTCTAAATTGTAAAGAAAGATGTTATCTTAGCTTTCTGTTTTAAGCTGGAACGCCTCACCTGACCAACTGCCTTCGAGTGTGTGCTCCCATATCTTCCCGAGATCAATTATAATACACTTTAAATGAATTCCGATGAATGATAAATTGGAACATTTCGGCACATTCTCCCGAATATGATAATTTTACATTGTTTTTTTTTTTACAAAGTCTCCGATTATGTTTTTATTTACCCCACCACACTCGAGACGGTGACCGTCGTTTGGTGTTAATTTTGCATATCATTAAAAATGCCCTTTCACAATAGGTTATATAAACAAAATATATTAAAAAATATATATATGATTATTCAAATGGACACTGGATTGTGTGAACTGCTCGCCCCGGCTATAAGGACAGCCGCGGGAATTGTAATTGTTGCGTTCTCGAATAAATGTTTTTATTAGAAATGGACCCTCGCTTCCCGTCGGCACCTCGCAGCCGGGGCGGAGAGTGAGGACTAACACCCGAGGAATAAAACATTATGAAGGAAACCATTTGGTGGTTTTTATTTATTATTATTATTGCTACAAGGCTGTGCTGAGCTCTCAAAACACTTGATGGATGTAAAGGAAATTTTTGCTTATGGGAAAAATAAAAAATACATAAAAATTTATCATTTGTTTCACACATTTTAAATTCAATAGATGTACTATTCACGAGGCTCGGAGGTAAGGGCTCATACAGGTGGACGGCTGAACTCTCCCGCTGCCGTTTAACATGCAGTAGCTGCTTTACTAACTTGGAGGATATCTTTTATGCCGCCTCAACAGATATATTTTATAATAGTTCAAAATTTTGTGCAAGGTATTTTCAGCAAGTCAACTATCAGGACACAATAATCAGACATGAAGGTTTACAATTCACACCCCAAGAAACTTCAACTAAAATTATATTAAATTTATACTAACTAACTAACCATCACACCATTTCTCCGGAGGGGTAGGCAGAAAGGATGGATCGCCACAATGCCTTGTCCTGGCATACCTCTTAGGCTTCCTATACATTCATACATCGTACCATGCACGCACGTAGATTATTCCGACTTCGAATGTGGCCGCCTTTTAGTAATTGATTAATTTGGTCATGCCATGTTTTCCTCGGTCGTCGGCTTCTTTTTCCACTCACGCTGCTTGTGTACAACTTTTTAACCATTCTACTCTTATCCATGCTCCATATGTCCAAACCATCTCAGGGATCCTTTTTAAATTTTATCCATGATGCAGTCATCTGCCTTACATTTCTTTCTTATTTCATCGTTCGGTATTCTATCGTACAACATTTTCCCGCACATTCTTCTTAGTGATCTCATCATTAAATTTATTGTGAGGATAATAATAATTTGGCAGCCTCTGTAGCAGAGTGTCAACAGCTATGACTGCCACACCGAAGGTCCCGGGTTCGATTCCTGGCGATAATCGATAACAGTGTAAAATAACAAAAACTCGCGCTGTCTTTGGTCTGGTAGAATTTACATGACAATAAAAATGATAAAGTAGCTAATTATCACATGTAATGAGAATCAATAAATAAAAAAATGTATATGGTAGCTGGGTTCAAATGACCTGTTGTATTGAAAGCAAATTGAAATAAGATCAAAATTAAAATACTATATGAATGGGGCGAGAAATTGAGATGTAAATAAGAAAGAGAAAATGCTGTATAATTTTATGCCACATAAATAATGGCAGATAATAAATTTAGTACTCTGTTCATCGGGACCTGCAAGCAGGCAAAACTTCCCCACTGACTCATCGTAATAATTATAGTTTGGGGCATCAAAAACGGCGAAAATAATTTACCAAACAGAACTGAATAAATATATTGAGAATTGTATAATCTACGTCTGGGCTGTCCAAACCAGATACATTTGACACTATTATATAATATAAAACAAAAGAAGGATGAATGTAGAATAAATGCAGTAGAAATGAGATATCTTAGACGAATGTGTGGATACTCTGTGTATGATAGTGTCGAATGAAAATATAAGAAGTGAATGCGGTGCGAATGATGGTGTCATGAACAAAATAATGAAAGAATAATTAAGATGGTTTGGACATATGGAAAGAATGAATGAAGAAAGAATGGTAAAAAAATTATATGTTAATGATGTAAATGGAACCAGAAATAGAGGAAGACCGAGGAAAACGTGGCACGATCAAATAAATCAAATATTGAATGTCGGCCATGAGTCAGAGAAATTGACGCGCGTGCACGACAAGATGTATGGATGTTGAGGAAGCGAGAGAAATATGTCAGGAAAGAAAAGTGTGGCAGTCCATTCTTTCTGCCTACCCCTTCGGGGAGATGGCGTGATGGTTAGTTAGTTAGTTAATATAATATAATATGATGATACAAGCGTGATCAAAAGTATTACAACTAGTGCCAGTGCGGGACCTATAAATGATAATACTGAGAAAATAAGTACGAATGAGATGGAAAGATCCGTGAAAGCAATGAAAAGTGGAAAAGCCGTTGGGTTTGATTGTATTGCCATAGATTTTATTAAAAGCGGTTGCGAAGTTGTTTCTGCATGGTTACGTAAAAGTTATTTAACCAGTGCTTGGAGGAAGGATATACACCGCTAGACTGGAGGAGAGCAGTAATTATGCCCCTGTACAAAGGAAAAGGATCGCGTATGGAATGTGGAAACCACAGAGTTTTTAGTCTTTTGTGTGTCGTTGGTAAAGTCTATGGCCGAATTTTTATAGAAAGATTAAGAAAATTGACGAGTGACAAAGTTTGGGATGTGCAAGGTGCCTTTATGAATGGCAGAGGATGTATGGATCAAATTTTTTGACTTCGTATAGAAGTTTCTGGCCAAAAACTGCAAGTTTTTCTGTGCGTTGTGGAAAATACTCTCTGAATATGGAATAACTACAAAACTGAACACGGCAATTAAGTCACTATACACAGAAAGCACTGCTAGTGTCAGAGTAAATGGAGATCTTACAGCCTGGTTTGATATCAATAAAGGTGTCAAACAGGGTTGCGTAAAGTCCCTGTGGTTATTTTTTAATCTATATATGGACAAGTGTATAAAAGAGCTGAAAAGGTTGGATGTAGGTGCCAAAATGAGCGGAGTGTCAGTAAGCTGTCTCTTGCATGCAGATGACGCTGTCCTACTTGCAGACAACAAGCATGAACTACAAGTCCTGGTGAATAGTATGCGTGAGAAATGATCTGATGGTGAATGTGAATAAGTCCAAGGTAATGATTTTTGAAAAAGAAGAAATCATGACTCTGTAACATTAGTGTAAATGGTGAAAATTTGGAGCAAGTAGATGAGTTCGTGTATTTCGGTAGTATGTTTACAAAAGATGGGCGAGTGCAGAGGAATATTGAAAGAAGGGTTGGGGCAGGCAACAAAGTGAATGGTGCACTTAAAGTTGTCATCGTAAACAAAAACCTATCCAAAAAGGATGAAAGTATAATAAATGCAGTAGAAATAAGATCTCTTAGACGAATGTGAGATACTTTGTGTATGATATAGTGTCGAATGAAAATATAATAAGTGAATGCGGTGCGAATGATGGTGTTACGAACAAAATAATGAAAGGATCGTTAAGATAGTTTGGACACATGGAAAGAATGGTAAAAAAAAGTATATGTTAACGATCTAAATGGAACTAGAAATAGAGGAAGACCGAGGGAAACGTGGCACGATTAAATTAATCAAATATTGAATGTCGGCCATATGGATGAGTCAGAGAAATCGACGCGCGTGCATGACACGATGTATGAATGTTGAGCGAGAGAAATATTTCGGGAAAGAAAAGTGTGGCAGTCCATTCTTTCTGCCTATCCCTTCGGGGAGACGGTGTGATGGTTAGTTAGTTAGTTAGTAAGTATACACTTTTTTCTACTCTAGCCAGCTACCGAAACCGATCTGACTAAGAAGACTAAGTATAGTAAAACGGTGAGTTAATAAAAATAATATTGTTTTATTTAATTATTATGTAGTAAAAGTAGAACGGAATTAAGAATGAGTAGAATAAAAACAACATGGCGAGTAACTGTTGAAACTACAAGAAGAAGCCAAGTAAAATTAATTGTAATTTTTTATTATTTTCATTATTTGCAATGAAGTTACCAATAAATTTCAATAATAGACACACATATTTATTGTTTCTCGAACAATGATGAAAAACTTCATATTAAATTGCGAATATGAATGAAAATGTTGGTTTTCTAAAGTTTGATTATATTTTATAAGAATGACATATTTCACCTTGATAAGGTATTATCAATATTTGATAATGCCTTAGCAAGGCGAAACAAAACATTTCTATAAAATGAAACTTTAGTAAACACATTTCCAATCATATTAATTAATATAAATATATAATTTTTGATAAACTCGAAGCGCTAACACGGGAGTTCCATAATCATGATGTTTTTTTATGAAATAAAACACCTTTTTCCATTTTGAGTTTTTTGACGTGTTTCGAAGGTTTTACACCTTCATCATCGGGAGATCGATATAATCTCGTTTAAACGATCTCCCGATTATGAAGGTGTAAAACCTTCGAGATGTGGAGATAAATAAACTCAAAAGTGAAAAAAAAAGAAATGTTTTAATTCATAAAAAATTCGTCATAAATGTACATTTTTCTCAGAATGTTATTAGATCGTTCATGTTTGAAAATGACTATTTGTAATTCAAATGGTGAAATAATGCCATTATTCAAAATAGAGATTTTTTTCACTCTGCTTTTTAGTATCTGCAGTCTAATACGCAGATTATGCGATGGAACAAATTTGTTTTCATTATAATAAACCATTATTTCAATAGATGGCGATAGCATTCATTATTTTAAAATTTATATTTAATAATTTGGAAAAGATCGTAAATCCTTCCGTAACGAAAATACGTTTAAAATCTTATTTGGAAATTGCGAGATAACTTTAAAAAAATCCGAATCGGATTATGTAACTTAAACACGTATATACTCGTATTTTGGAAGCCAAACTGTGTGAGGTTCCGGTAAACTTTCGTGTTTCGATTAAATGAGAAATTCAGAAAAGATTACGAAGTATTTTTATCACAAGTATTTCCGTGTCTAACCTGCAATCTATACCGATAGATAAGCCTGGCTGATAATCGGCTAAATTAAATTTCAACATGATGAGACGCTTTTGCAGATTGGCATTAGTGGTACCGGCGGCCGCCAGACTCACGCTCCCGAACTGTCATTCGTTTACTTTATGCACGGTGAGCCTGTCTCAAGATCGATTATATTATTTGATAATTTAGCAAGCGTGACATAAGTATAATAAGGTCAATAATCACTTTACGGTCACAGCCGCAATTCGCCTTGAGCTCAACGAAATAGAAAGTTAATTGTGAAGCCAGTTCCATTTTCAAAAGTCTAGAACTAGACTGCACAAAAATATGATAATAGTTTATTAAAATTCTTTGAATGGTTAAAGTCATATTGTCAGTTTATACTTGTGTAAACGCGGCTACTTTTCGTGCAAATTTGTGAATCACATTCATAAATACTTCCAGTGCCCGACACCTGTTGACAAAACTGGTTTTTCACACGGTTTTGACGTATGTTTTGCGAAATGTGTTATTGACGTTTTCTAACTAAATCGTTTGTAAATTGCAGAGAATGGGTTCGTCAGGTTCAAAATCTTTTTCCCCCAAGAACTGTGGGGGATCTTCAACAAAACCCCCCAAAAGTAAGTAAATAAAAATTAATATATCATTTCCAATTTATCATCTTTTCAATGACAGTTTTGAGGTTAAAGTAGAAAAAAAAATATATGCGACGGCGTAATAAGTATGTTTGCACGAAAAAGGCTAATTACATAATAACAGATCTAGTATTCAGAGTCTTGATTTGGTATATCCAAATTCGAATAAAATTTATTCGCCACCTCAAATTGTAAATTGTTTTCTAAATCTAGACATGTTTTTATTTATTACTATCGTGAGATATTGTATCTATCTAATACAGGAAGCATACTGTAAGTTACCGCAAGCCACAAATAAATATTTTTCCATAATATTAATCTAGTGAAGTGGACTGAGTAGGGGTGTGCCCGATTTTGAATGTAGAACTTGCAAGGATTCTTCATTCGTTCCACTTCCATTTCATTACGCACAAGGCGTCCGACGCAGAACAACGTACGGTATTTTACGTCTTAATATTTGGCTAAATAGCAATTATTTTGCCAGGTAAGCCGTACCTTAAACATTCCAAGGTTGTTATCAATGTTCTTTAGCCTAATGGATATTGTAAATTTATAAACCAATTATTCTACAGATAATAAGTTCATGACTCACTACAAGGTAATAAATCGATTCAATTGCACTCTCTTGAAATATATTACCAATATCAATTTAAATGCATTGTCTTGGATAGACACATTTACAAAAGTTTTAGAAAGATATGTATATTTATGTTTTATAGAATATTATTTACCACTTTATGTGTTTTGTTTATTTATATGTGTAAAATTTTACTACTTGAATTATATTGTTAAAGAATTTTATTTTTATGTTATTAAATCTTAGTAACCTGCTCTACTAGTAAATTTTAGCATTTGAACAAAATATGCCCAATCAGAATAGTATTTAAAAAACGGAATTTTGTAATATTATTGCCTTCTAAGTTAGGTACTTACCAGTTAAAATGAGAGTATTTTTAAATTTGGAATATTATCTACCAGACAAGGCACCTGAACAACCTACAACTAGTGAAACTAGCAAGATGGCCACCCCAGTGGACGAGTACCTCGAGGCTGTGGTCTGTCAGACCTCAGATTTGCAGGAGAATGAGATGAAATCCCTGGAGATGGGTCCTGGTGGCCCTAAGGTTAGTGTTAAATTCATCTTCACTGACATGTTAACATTTCTTGGTTATTAATTTAAGAATAATTGTTTTAATGAAATTTCTGCTGTCTATAAAAGTATATTACAAAGGCTACAATTAGCCTATTTGTGATATACTTTTTAATATTATGTTTTTTTTAAATTATTTTATTTAAAATTATTCTTCTCAACATATCAATACTTTGCATTGTAACAGTGACTAAAGTCACTTCAAATGTTTATTCTTGAAGTTTTTTTTTTTTAATAATGAAAATAAAATAAACATTGCCATCTTCTGGTGGCTTGACCAGGATGGCAGCAAGCTGCCAAAACCGGTTGACGTTAAACACAAGTGGAAGCTCACTTAATATGTAATAATAAATAAATTGTCATTTTTAAAATTTATATTCATTATTTAACCGCCCAACCTTCAGGTAATTTTCCAAGAAACATGCAAAAAATAAGCAGGTTTTTATTAATTAAATTTAATTATATATTAATTTTATTTTTTAAATAACGAAATGTCAAAGACTCGACCGCACACTTCGCCCGCCCCTTTTAAAACTATCATTTGCGAAGACTTGTACTCGAGTGTTGTTGGCACTTGCGCGTATCCGTAACAGTTTGTACATTTTAGGTACATTACTTTTTCTCAAGCGCGTACGCGATACGGGATAGCACAGAATAGTTCAGTTAAAGTGAACGTATCACGTACGTTCAAATACGTAAAGTGGTTAAAATGAACTTCTACCAACAAATTACAATTAAAAAATATTAATTCATTTTTTAAACATGCTAATCAATTTTAAAAGACATTTTTTTTGGTTGTTCCATTTTATTTGCACAATTGGTTTACATGTTATAAGTTTAATGTTTCATTAAAGTTTTTAATTGTAAATAGCAATTATCATGTCTTAAAATATCAACAGTTCCAATTGCTAAATCAATAAATAACTAAAATAAGTAAATAAATAGCTTTAGTGTAATAAATCACCCTCAACCCAAAACTCCCATTTGAAAAATCCTTTTTCAAAACATTAAAAAAAGTATGAACCCGTAAAGCTCTTGTTTGTTCTGTCCTTGATACTCTGTCCAATATTAACTCACTGCACTCAGAACAATATATTATATGCCTTATCAGCCAGAATATGTAAAACGGTGTCCGTGTGTCCAAACTGTCGTATTTATAAATCTAATTTTAAAAGAAAGAAAAAACAGTATTTTAACTCTTTAGATTAAATATATTGTTTGTGCTAGGATCTCGAGTGTGTGTTTATTAATTTCACGATATTTAAGGAAGATACTGATATAATAAATTATTCCAATAATGATTTGATTTATAAGAAAATATAATTTTAAACGTGACATTTTATTCAAAATGGATTCACGAATAATGTGCTGCGTCAGCGATGACAGATTATTTATAAAAAGTTTGCAAAAATAAAATTTGTGACTAACTAACTAACCATCATGCCGTCTCCCCGAAAGGGTAGGCAGAAAGAATGAAAGAATAAATCTAAAACACATAATATAAAATACAATGATATAAAATAAAATAACAAAATAAAAATAATTTAACACAAAATGTTCTTTTTAGATGGTGCACATATTGTCTATTTAATTTATGTTCCACGTATCCACCGTTTTTTTAATTTAGCACATAATGTAATAACACATAATATTTTTTTCGATGTTGCACATGTTGACATGGACGATCCGGACTTTTGTGTTTATTTAATTTTTGTTACACGTATCCACCGTTTTTTTAAATTAGCTGTAATTAGGCACCAGCAAGAACTTAAAAATAGTATTGAAGAAATTATTCAAATTGTCATTGGAACAAATGAAAATTTTATTTGTACACCTGTCAAAATTCTTTATAAAAACGAAAAAACTAATATAATTTTAACAGCAAAATAGTACAAAGTACAGTCACAATTAACTATTATAAAGTGCGGCAACAATTAAATTGACCATAACAATTCACTTATACACGAAATATCTCCAAATTTACAGGAGCACCACATGAACCAAACCAAATTTTCAAAATCAGAATATAATATATAATGTGCATTTTGTTAAATGAATCAAAATTATAAAAATAAATTAATTTGTCTCCGTTAGATCCTGGTGGTTAAGCAGGAGGGTAGGATCACGGCAGTGGGAGCCAAGTGCACCCACCTTGGGGCCCCACTAGCGACGGGGGCGCTGGGGAAGGGGCGAGTACGCTGCCCGTGGCACGGCGCTTGCTTCAACATCACCACGGGGGACATTGAAGACTTCCCCGGCCTGGACTCGCTGCCCTGCTACCAAGTCTCCGTGGAGAGTGATGGCAGTGTCAAGGTCAGTATATTTCTAAAGTTATTAACTAACCATCACGCTGTCTCACCGAAGGTGGAAGCATTTCTGCTTTCTTTCGAATGGATGCCACACTGACATACTTCCTTAACATTCCTATATCGTGTCATGCACGCGCTTCCATTTCTCCGTCTTCTCATGTGGCATGATTGCATCACAATTTCCCTGGTCTTCCTTTATATCTTGTTCCGTTTTCCTCGTTTACATACACTTTCTTTATCTGTCTTTTCTTTTTTATGTACTTTGTATATACAGTAATAACTTTAAAAAAAATTAAAATTACATATCAGAAATGTTTTGGACAACCGGTCCTTCTTCAGTGATACATATTTAAAATATTATAAAATTGTTTACAAATTTGATCAGTTTTAACAGATGTTATAAAGATTTATTTTGGAATATACAAAGTATATAAAAGAGAAAAAGACAAATAAAACATCTACAACACAAAGTATGGCGAACATAGAAGAAACTTTCTTTATCATTTATTCTTTCGTGTAATATATTTTTTCCGTATTAATTTATTAATTAATATGAATAAAAACATGTAGTTTTTAGAAGTTTTATTATAGATTATGTGAATGACATGTTTTGTCTTTCTAAGGCATTATCGCATTTAATAATGCCATAAAAAGATGAAACATGTCATTTCCACAAACTATAATAAAACTTCTAGAAAACATGTGTTTTCATTCGCACAAATTATTTAATATGAAGCTTTACATTATTGTTCATGAAACAATAAATATATTCATTTTAACTTAAAAATCTTGCGAAGTATTTCTGGTGTTGGTGTTCGTATGACCAGGGTAATTAGGCGTATCTGTACTCGACTTCCTATCCCCTGATGGTCTCATGCATATTGTGATTATCTGATTACCTTCACCCTATTTCTAGGCAGATTGTGCAAACCGTACGAATTAAAAACCATTATAAAACCACAAGCATGTTTTGGTAATCGCTTGCGTACTGAATTCAATTATCCACGCATAATTATCTTGCCTTTTGAAGTTATGATTTATTTATCTTTGGGCTTAGACGATCGCAATCGGTAGAACACTATTTTGGTTTTATAATGTATAAAACATTTGTTCAATGGCACACACACTTCACGCATTCTTATCATTTATGGAGACTGCAATGATATTTGGAATGTCAGCAATAGAAGAAACAATGGGACTTGCATTTGAAATCCAAAAATAAATATTTTTTAAGTAATTGTTTTATTTTACTTTATGGAAGTGACATGTTTAGTTTGCTAAGACATTAATCAAATAATTGCTACGGCATTACATTTGATGATGCCTAAGCCAGGTAAATATGTTATTTTCAAAAAATATAATAAAACTTCCACTTTTGAATAATAATGAAATAAAACAATGTTTTTTTATTAACTCCCCTGTGACTTCCACTTTTGAGTTTTTTTCTCTCGACATGTTTCAAAGTTTTTACACCTTCATCATCAAGGAGAACGAGTTTTGTTTTATATTATTCTCCCGATGATGAAGGTGTCTCTTCTTCTCAGCTGTATTCCTCATGATTGAGGGTCGTGTCCATCTTGTAAACTATTGACCATGGCATACTTACATGGCTTCCTCCTGTCACCCTTCAGTCTCCAGGCTGCAGCTAATGAGAGACCAGTCAGATCCCTGATTTGATCGGACCAACGGTTCGGTGATGAAGGTGTAAAACCTTCAAAACATGTCCAGAAAAATAAACTCAGTAGTGAAAAAAAACCAGTGTTTTAATTCATAAAAAAATCCTTATTATGGAATTCCATAGTGTTAACGCCTTATGTTTATCTTCTTCTTCTTCTTCTTCTTCTTTTTGTCCTGTCACACCTCCGTGGTGCATAGGGCCTCAAGGAATCTTCTCCACCCGACTCTATCGCATGCCTGATGCTTAACATCGTCCCAAGTGAGACCTGCTGCCTTAACTTCATCCTGCAAGGTTCTTCTCCAGGTGGCTCTAGGTCTGCCTCGCATTCTCTTTCCCCCCATAGGGGACCAGTCTAGTGCGCCCTGAGCGATGCAGGCTGGGTTCCGTCTCAGAGTATGACCGATCCACTGCCATTTGCGCCTAGCGACTTATTCTCTAATTGGCTTTTCACCTGCCATGGTCCAGAGAATGGCATTTGACACTGTTTGGGGCCAATAGATTTTGAATATTGAGCGAAGGCACCTATTTATAAACACCTGGAGTTTACCAATAACGTCTGCGGTAGATTTCCAAGTCTCACATCCGTACAGCAGTACGCTTTTAACGCTACTGCTGAATATTTGGAGCTTGAGCTTTCTCGAAATGATACCGGAGCGCCATACAGGGCGAAGCATAGCGAAAGCTCCCCTTGCCTTGTTAAGTCTGCTGGCTACATGCTCCTCCGTACCACCTGAGCCTGCTATCATACTACCGAGGTAGCAGAAGATGGTCGTGGTCACAAGGGGGACACCGTGGAGCAAGATTGGGGTGGAGTCATTTATGGACACTCGTAGGTCTACTGTCTTGGACATGTTAATCTTGAGACCTACTTTTGCCGCTTCCTCGTGAAGTCTACAAAGTTTCCGCTCCGCATCCACCCGGTTTACCGAAAGCAAACAGAGGTCATCAGCATAATCCAGATCCTCCAACTGGGTATCACGTATCCATGGAATGCCACGAGGACCGTCGAAAGAACGGCGCAACACATCCTCCAGAACCACTATGAAGAGCAGGGGTGATAGTAGACATCCCTGTCGCACTCCCGCACTCAGTTTGATGGCCTCGGAGAGTTTGCCCTGGTGCACTACACGACAAGAACAACCGTCATACATTGCCCTGATGACATTCACAATCTTCCGTGGGACTCCTTTGCGAATGAGAGTTGACCAGATTGAAGTCCACGATAATGTATCGAAGGCTTTTTCAAAGTCGACGAACGTTAGGTACATGCTGTACTGCCATTCAGAGGTCTCTTCAATTATGATGCGGAGTGTATTTATGTGCTCAACGCAAGACCGGCCACTTCGGAAGCCAGCCTGTTCCTCTTGCATACCTTCTTCGAGTGCACTAGTCATTCTCCTCAATATAATTCTCGCAAGGATCTCTTTGTCACCACGGAAAGGATAGTGATTCCCCTCCAGTTGTTACAGTTGCTCAGGTCTCCCTTTTTGGGCACTGTTACAAGGAGTTCTTCCTTCCAGGCGGGTGGCAGCCTCTCTGAGATCCATATGCGTTCCAACAGAGGGGCCAGGATGCTCGTTGAGGAGGTTTCGCTTGCCTTGAGCATCTCAGCTACAATCCCATCACTGCCAGGAGCCTTATGTTTATAAATAAATAAAATTACGTTATATTAGGTCCTTACATATGAAATTGGCGTTTTGCCGTACTGGCAACTTTGATCTCAAATATCATCTCTTTGGTTAGGAATACAAAATTCAAATTTATACAGCTATTTACTCAAGTATTTGTGTTTCGAAAATTATAATTCATTTGTTTTTTCCTCAATTGTTTTTTTTATTTGCGTCACTCAGTTTACAAAATGGAAAACTTGAAATATCGCGTTATTTACGAGTACGAGTTCCACCGTGGCACCAGTGCTGCAGAAACGGCTCGAAGGATTAATGATGTGTATGGCGACGGTGCCGCAAAAGAAAACACAGTGCGTTTTTGGTTCCAACGTTTTCGTTCTGGAAATTTCGACCTGCAGAACAAGCCCCGTGGACGGCCGGAGACCAAAGTTGATAATGAAGAATTGAAGGCTATTGTGGAAGCGGATCCATCGCAAACCACGTCCGAGTTAGCTGCAGGCTGCGGTGTTAGTGATAAAACTGTTTTAATCCACTTGAAGCAAATTGGGAAGGTGAAAAAGCTTGAAAGGTGGGTACCTCACGAATTGAGTGAAGCAAATCAACAAACGCGCGTTGACTGCTGCGTTGCATTACTCAACCGGCACAATAATGAAGGGATTTAGAATCGAATCATTACCTGTGATGAAAAGTGGATCCTGTATGATAATCGGAAGCGCTCATCGCAATGGCTGAACCCTGCCGAACCAGCCAAACCATGCCCCAAGCGAAAATTGACTCCAAAAAAGTTACTTGTGAGCGTTTGGTGGACTAGTGCTGGTGTCGTTCACTACAGCTTTCTTAAATCTGGCCAGACGATTACGGCAGATGTCTATTGTCAGCAACTGCAAACCATGATGGAAAAGCTAGCTGCTAAACAACCGAGGCTGGTTAATCGCTCTAGGCCACTGCTGCTTCATGATAACGCTAGACCACACACTGCACAACAGACGGCTACCAAATTAGAAGAGCTTCAATTGGAATGTCTAAGACATCCACCGTACTCTCCGGACCTTGCCCCAACAGATTACTATTTTTTTCGAAATTTGGATAACTTCTTGCAAGGGAAAAAATTCAACTCCGATGGGGCAGTCCAAACCGACTTCAAAGATTTTATTGATTCCCGTCCGAATGGTTTTTTTAGTAAAGGGATCGATGAACTACCTATGAGATGGCAAAAGTGCATAGATAGCAATGGTACATACTTTGATTAAATAAATATATTATATTTTAAAAAATTGACCTTATGTTCCTCCCATACAAAACGCCAATTTCATATGTAAGGACCTAATATTATTGGGAAAACGATATAAAAGTTTATATTGTTCTCTTCAAAGATGAAAGTGTGAAACCTTCAAATGTGAAAATAATTGTGTTTTAATTCATAAAAAAATCTAAATTATGGAAATTCCACAGTGTTAACATAATAAAACATACATTTTCATCACAGACACATGGAATGAATGAATGAAGAAAGTACAAGTTAACAATGGCAAAATTGAGAGGAAAGAATGTTGCCCGATCCAATTACTTAACTAACTAACCATCACGCCGTCTCCCCGAAAGGGTAGGCAGAAAGAATGGACTGTCACACTTTTACTGATGCGACACTCCATCCTTCTCTTTTCGCTCCGCGGGAGACGCGGTGTGATGGGTTGCGAACCTCATCGCCACCAATGGTCATCTCCCGCGCACACTTCGATCGTCCAACACCCACAAAATAAATCTAAAACAAAAAATATAAAATACAATGATATAAAATAAAATAAAAATAAATATTTTTGTGAATGTATACTTATACTTGTATACCTTATACCCAACCAATGACAGGTCATAAGTCCTGTAAACACCTTGATCATCCATATTCAGTTTGCGTCTTCGTCTCTATTGAGATACAATTAAATTTAAAATAAAAATAATTTAACACAAAATGTTAATTACATTTTAAATTATGGCCATGTGAGCTGTCCGAGAAATCGAAGAATCAAGAGAAGTATCATTTCTGCCCATCCTTTTGGAGAAACTGCGTGATGATCAGTTAGTTAGTTTAATATGAAATAATGAATTGTTCAATGAACTATTAACCGTCGCGTTGCCATGTGGTCAATTGAGTTTCCACTGCCAATTTAAAGTTGATTTTCTTAAAACCTATGGACCCTAATATTATAAAAAAAATTGTAATCCTCCATTGAAGTGTTCTCAATATTTCGTAATAAAAAAAAAAGCAAAAAATTACTTCCTTCATCCCAAAAAAAATATTTTCTAAGACTGCCCCTCACCTTCATTCGTGTTAAGGTAGAATTTGTTTTGCTAATATTTACAACTTTATCAAAAGTGACAAATACTTACTCGCTGTTTTGAACGTATTATAAATATATGTTTGGCCTTTTCAATAGGTACGTAATAATACCGACTGTAGATGGAAACGCAGCACGCAACTTAATAATATCAGAACTGTGAAAATATTAACACTTTACCAAAGGGACAAATATTAATACGTACTCGTTGTCTTGAACGTACTATACATTTTGCCTAGGTGCCTTTATCATACGTAAAATCTCGTAAAGTCTCGCCCCGCCGGCCGCGGCGCGGAGACAAGTTTATACTTGGTGTCCAGTTGCTCGTATGTTGTGACGCATTCCATATCAGAAATCGCATGGTTCCAGAAAAAAATTAATAATGATATGTTTTTCAAATAATCCATGTATGTTATATATATCGATCTATTCCTAATGAAATTTCTTACAAGATGACATAAATTAAATTTTGATTCATCGAGTCATATGCTTGATATTTAGATAAAGTTAGCGGTAAACTGAATTTACCACATGGGAGCGAGCGTTTTGTTTTGAACACGGTACGTTAAGGGTTAATAAGTTTATATTATAAATAAATTTGCGAGTTTTACATAAATGCTCAAGCAATAATTTTAAAATCATTACTCAATTTCCCCAAGAACGTGAGAGGATTGAACTATCAAACTTTATCAATAGATTACAATAATAGGATTTATTTTTCAACTCAATTACTACAACTAGTTATGTAGTCTAAGAATATAAGAACTCTTTTTTTAACAGCAACAAAGGTTCATTCTCATTTCAAATCAATCTAATAACGTTTTTCTTTTGTTTTTCAGGTGCGTGCGAAAAAAACTGATTTGGAATCGAATCGCCGTGTCAAGACTGCTCTGGGCCGGTCCTCGCAGGACTCTGCGGCCTACATTGTTGTCGGAGGAGGGGCGTCTGCCGCCGCTTTTGTGGAAACTCTGAGGCAGAATGACTGCACCGGCCGCGTCATCATGATCGCTAAAGAGAACGCCCTTCCCTACGACAGAACCAAGATATCCAAATCTCTGGATGCAGACGTTCAAAAATTACAACTAAGAAATGAAGAGTTCTACGCTCAAAACAGTATTGAAGTCCACCAGGGTGTGGAAGTTACTAAAGTTGACACGGTCAAAAAAACCATCTCGCTTTCTGACGGAGAAAGTTTAAGATATGCACAACTGTACATTGCTACAGGCTCCAAGTCCAGATTGTTGCCCATTGCAGGTAACGATCTGAAGAATGTCTTCACACTCAGAACTATTAATGACGGAGGTAAAATTCACAGTGCTCTCGGAATCAATAAAGACAAGGACGTGGTTATTCTAGGAGTTAGCTTCATAGGCATGGAAGCGGCCGCTTATTGCGTGGGGAAAGCAAAGAGCATCACAGTCATCGGCAGAGACAATGTTCCCTTCTTGCCGGTGTTCGGTGAGGCCATCGGTTCCAGTCTCATGAAGCTGTTCCAAGACAAAGGAGTGCAATTCAAAATGAACAACAATATCAAAGCGTGTCACGGAAAGGGTGGTGTGCTGAGTACCGTTGAGTTGAACAACTGCGAACAGTTACCCGCAGACATTCTGTTGATGGGAGTCGGCTCGCTCTTTAACACTAGCTTCTTGAAGGACTCGGGGATTGCGCTGGAGCAGAACGGATCCGTTGCGGTCAACGATAGACTGCAGACCAATGTGGAAGGGGTGTACGCTGGCGGGGATATCGCGTACGCTCCCGTGTACTCGCACGGGGGCACGCGGGCCGCTATCGGTCACTACGGCCTCGCCCACTATCATGGCCGCGTGGCAGCCCTAAACATGCTCAAAATTGACACTCCACTCAAATCCGTCCCGTTCTTCTGGACACTGCTGTTTGGAAAATCTGTAAGGTATTGCGGTTATGGTAGATTCCACTCCATTAGGATAGAGGGCAATGTGAATGAACTGAAATTCGTGGCTTTCTATTTTGACGAGGCCGGCAAGGTTATTGCCTTGGCTTCGTGCCAGAGGGACCCCGTGGTGGCGCAATTTGCGGAGCTGCTCGCTCAAGGCAAGTCGCTTCACTCGTCGGATCTTGAAAGCGACCCGTTCGCTTGGACCAAGACTTACTTAAACTAGTGTTCAACGGCTCCGTTCATATTGTTCCGGTCACTCCCTGGAAATGTGCGACACATACACTGGACTATCTTTATCTCCACCATATTACTTAATACATAGTATATTAATTGGTTACAAATTTTAATTTTAGGTTGTATTACATATATTTATGTAATAATATCATTGTGCGCTCTAAGCCCACAAAAATTGTATTTACAAATTGCCATTATCTACTCGTTGAAAATACATAGAGAGGACAATTGAAAGCTGGTTATTATAAATGTGCCAAGGGGTTTAAACATACAAAAAAGAAATGGAGGAAAAAGTGTTTATTGCAACATGTGCCATCTCCAGAATGCAAGTGTACTGAATTTTTGTAGATTCCAATTTTTTTTATTTAAACATGTAGTACATGTGTAAGCTATTTTTTGACATAGTCGCCATTCCTCTCAATGGAGGTGGTGAAGCGGGGTATCAACTTTTTGATGCCTTCCTCGAAGCAGTTTCCCGCCAACCCCTTCGTCCACTTCTCAGGCGTGTAGTGTGCAACCCAAGTTTCATCTCCAGTAACGATGGAGCGGAGCAAATCATCTCCATGGAGTTTGCAGCGCCTCAAAAACTCTTGCCCGGCTCCGCTTATTTCGCACTTGGCGGGAGATTGGATTGACATTTTTCACGAAACGTCGACACTTCTCAACGTACTGACCTCGAACCGGTCTCGTTGCGGAGGCGAAGGGTCAGGCTACACGGAAGTGTAGCCAACATGTCGAAAATAAAATCCATCCGGTCGTGAGAGCCTCCGTACACTTACTTTCTAGATATGCCTCGTACTGCAGGTGGCATCTATATTATTCAATCACTTTAGTCCTGCTGCGAGAAGATACTGGAACTAGCATGTCTTCCGTATGCAAATAAATAGGATGGCAAAGATAGGTCAAGACCATTTACTGGAAAATTCGCGACCACCGAAAAGATCTACTTCCCAGGACGGAGAAGCAACCAATAACAGGTCATCAGACATATAAGGAGAAAAAGACTTTTCTCCTTCGCGCAGTTACTGGCCTTTATGTTTAACACCAATCGGGATCATAAACTCATTGTTACTTGGCACATTTGTAATGATCATTCCTCAATTGATGTCACCTTAGCAACTGGCATATCTGTCTGGTTACTAAAGATTGTACAATATAACAAAATGTATTTCAGCCCAAATTTAGCTTTGCCTACGTGTTCCACTACTCCAGGTGGCGCAGTGACTAGCACGAGTCCATTGTGATATTTTTATAACGAACCTTAGATTTTTTTTTTAAAATTAAATTCACGAAAGTATTTTTATATTATTTAAGGTTATATACACTGTATAGGCGCTAGGCTGTTTGAATTTTAATATATTCACGTTCATTTGCAATACACGGGACCCCAACTCTGCTAGTGAGTGACGAGGAATACTTCAGGTACATAAATACCTACTTCCATATTGTATTAAACATGTATTATAGCTTTAAGATTATAATATTTCAAGTCTGTACACAGAGGTTCCTACTGTTCAAATTCAAACGACGATTCTACACCATAGATAATAAGACATGCTTATCTCTGTGGTCACACGTGAACTTCATAACACTCCGATTTATATATTTTTTGTTTTAACCCTTAGACCGCTAAGCAAACGTTACTCTATATCGCTAAGCGGCACATTCCTGTTCAACGCGCATTTAATTCT
Organism: Lepidostoma basale; assembly: GCA_022606425.2. Taxonomy (NCBI): domain Eukaryota; kingdom Metazoa; phylum Arthropoda; class Insecta; order Trichoptera; family Lepidostomatidae; genus Lepidostoma; species Lepidostoma basale. The sequence continues at coordinate 487,571 of JAHDVF020000363.1, read as the reverse complement.
CGATTTTAAAACAGTATTTTCTTACAAACCAAATCATTATAGGAACACTCCGGGCCACACAAATCATGCCCCCGCATAAACTAACAACCCACCAAATCACCTTCCATCAATGTTCCCATCAGACGTAAGAGGAATAGCCACATGAGCTGAACCTCTGTAAGCCAGAAGATCCAAGTCCAAGTATAGCAATAATTGATTATTTTAGTATCTTCTTTCGAGATCAAAGAATCAATACACTCGAAATCCTGGTTATAACTAACTAACTAACTAACCATCATACCATTTTTCTGGAGGTGTAGGCAGAGAGGATGGACTGCCACAATGCACTGTCCTTCAAATCAAATCAAATCAGTTTATTTTCTCAAAAGACATTACAAACATTTTTTATAGTTTAAGGCATCTATTGAGAACAGGTAAAACATAAGGAATATATAATACCAGGAACGCATGAGAGATGGTTCGACATTAGGAATACAAAATACTCTCCAAAGTCAAGAGTATTTGTCTTCTGAATGTACTTTCACGAATATGAAAGACATCGATCTCCGAAGCGATCATGTTCAGCAGTTTGATTGCTCTCCCCACCGGCATCACCAGAGGCAGGTTGGTTCTGCATGCTGGGAGATAAAACAGTCTGTGCTGACGCTGTCGAAGATAGCCATCCGGAACATAAAGATGGATAGCCTCCAAGATGACGGAGTTCTCAAAGAATCCCCTGATAAGTCTGAAGAAATGGGTAAGTGTGCACCCATCCCTTCTTATCTGTAAACTATTGGTCCCCAGCATGCCCAAGAGGAATGCAGTGGGATAAAGCCACGGATAGCTACCAAACTCCCTCATGTAGAGATATCTCAGAAATCTTTTCTGAACCCTCTCTAACATGAGCGAGTATCTCGCCTCGTGGGGACTCCATATCACCGAGCCACACTCGAGCCGGCTCCGGACCAATGAGTTATACAAAATTCGCAAAACATAGGGATTCTTGAAAACTCTACCAGTTCGGAGAATAAATCCCAACATTTTCAGTGCAACTCCACATATTCTCTCGATGTGATCCTCTACATTCGTACATCGTAACATGCACGCTTGTCGATTCTTCCGACTTCGAATGTGGCCACCTTTTAGTAATTGATTAATTTGGTCATGCCATGCTTTTCTTGGTCTTCCACGGCTTCTCTTTCTACTCACACTGCTTGTATAAAACATTTCAACCATTCTTCTCTTATTGATTGAAATTTCTTGGTAGAAGTTCATTGTAAATAATGAAAATAAAAAAACATCATTCTTCTCTTGTCCATTCGTTCCATATGTTCAAACCAACTCAGGGATCCTTTTTTAATTTGACTTAGAATTCAATCATCTGCCTTACATTTCTTCCTTATTTCGTCATTCGGTATTCTATGATATCTCATTTCTTTGGGATTTATCCTACTTTCATCCTTTTTTTGCTAGCTACAAGCTTCAGTTCCATACATAAGGGCTGGCACTGGGACTCCGTTATATGCTGCCATCTTTGCTTTAATAATCCTGGTTATTAATCCGACTAAAGTCAGTCGCCACGGGTCAGGAGTAAACCGTTATGGAATGTTAACGAGCAGATTGAGTGAGTAGATGGTCCTGACCGGAAAGTATTGAAATTGATAGATAACGAAGGGTTAAAACTAAAAATATATAAACCAATGAGTTCTGACAGTACAATTACACTTTTTCACTTTGTAAGGTTGAAATATGAACCTTTGTTCTGTATGAGAAACATAGAATCTTAAAATGGAAATTTAACGGTGATACCTTTCATTAAAAGTTAAAGGCACATTATCATACCTATTATGAACTTTAAAAACTGTACAAATATTTCATTTTATTTTTTAAATACAGTGAAACCCCTATTTTACTTTTTTAAAAGAGGTTATGGGGGGTATTGAAAAATACAATATCAATTTTTTTTTTTAATCACGTAGATTAGTTTTCAAAATGCGTGAACCAAAACAGAACGGATGTAAAACTAACAAATCATCACGCCGTTTCACCGCAGGGGCAGGCAGAGATAATGGACCGCCACACTACTCTATCCTGGCACACCTCTCTAGCTTCCTCCACATTCATACAGCGAATCATACACGCATGTCGATTCTTCCGACTTCTAACACGACCGACCTTTAAAATTTGATTAATTTGGTCATGCCATGTTTTCCTAGGTCTGCCTCGACTCCGTACTCCATTTACATCATTAACTTATACTTTCTTAACGATTCTTTCTCCATCTATGCGCTCCGTATGTCCGAACCAACGCAGCGATCCTTTCATAATTTTGTTCATAATACCTTCATAATACGAATGTAAAAAAGAAGAAAATATTGTAATTAAATTAACGAATAAAACAAAACAAAAAACGTAAAACCTGTATGTAAATGATGATCGCGAATAATGTCAAAAAGAACGAAGCGTTACAAATCGAGTCGAAAATCGAATAACAGAAGGACAGGTGTTAACCGGCGAAAATTGAAAGATATTGGCCAATCACCACATTGGGCGCTGTATGCCGACCAATCACAGTCGAAGTAATGTGTCTATTGCGCCAACTGATTGTCAAGCGCGCGTAACTCGCATATTTTGAATTTTTTTGACGTAAATTGCGGGTAAAAATGTATTAAAATATATCGGGACTGAATTAATTAAAGGGTTTGGCGGGAAAATGTTAAATACGGGAACGTAAAATCCGGGTTTCACTGTATATAATACAAGTGTAATTAGAAAATACACAAATATTCTCACTTACAGACGTCCAACAGTGTATAAAATATTGAGCATTATTAGAGTTTCATATTAGAATAGCCGCGATCCTTTGTATCGTTCCATATTTGTTATGTTTATCTTGAATTGTTTGTGTCGTTGGTTAGATGAAACTTGACAAAAGACCAGGGCTATAACCACAAATATCATATCAGTAGTACAACAAAATATGCACTTGTGGCTTTAGTGATAACAACCATTTTTAATGTGTTTTGACATTTTATTCATGTGATTTAAAAACATGTTTTGTTTTTCTGAAAATTTCAATCACTCGACATGTGTTTGACATCAAGATTGCCACCGATACATATTAAGCCAAGTGTTAGTGCCTTATTAATAATCTTGAAATGTTTGTGGATGTAATGGCACTCGACTTTTTATTATCAGTAAGGTTTATTATTTATTTTTTTCATATGAAGCACTCACTTTGCAGTAAGTTATTTAAAAGGAATAGATTTAAAATAATAAAACACTTTGTATTTAACCATGGTACGGTTATTATAATTGATGACTAGTTTCGCTCATACCTAAGCTTCATCAAATTACAATATTACAACCAGTCTTGTCCGTTAGCGTTTGGCCGGTTGATCCGAGGTTCCCCAGAAAAATTTAACTGTGAAAAAAACGAGACGTTAGCATTCGCAGTCATCTTTACTGGCGATATTGATTATTTCCTCATCACTAAAAAAATTGTTTTCGAGTTTGCTATCTTTTATATGATAGGCCGGTTAATCCGAGGACGGTTAAGAGGGGTATTATATCGCCCAGATGTAGCTTGTATACAAGTGAAACTAGTTGGCATTAATTATATGTAATAACAATATTTTTTGGGTTTCAGCCTCCCCCAAGAAACAAATTTCTTGAAGTTTTCGTAACGTTGGTTGTTTTATGAGGTTAGGTTGGGTGTTCCTTCCCTTAGCTAGGGGTGACCGGTTTTGTGGCCCCGAAAATCGCCATTCGCCCTCTCTCTGTTAGCTGTGACACATCAACATACAAGTACGTCCAATATGCCACACCCAGGGTTTGCGGGATCATTAAGATCACACGTGGACACCAGAGAGTCGGACTAGATGGTAGTGTTGCTGATGTTATGCAACTATGGCGTTTCATGGCATTTACTGGTACACATATCTTTCAGCACGATATGTCCCCCCACGGCCCTAAAAATCCATTCAAACCCCAATTATAATAACCATCTTCTTCTTAAAGTGCCCTGTCAGGTCCCCCCGACGTTGGCGATCACTCTGGTAAACTCTTCCCTATCCTGCGCTGTCCGGAATAGCTCCTCCACAGTTCCGATTCCCGTCCATTCCCTCACATTGCGCAGCCAAGAGATCCGCCTTCTCCCTGCCCCCCCTGCGGCCCTCTATTTTTCCCTTCAAAATTAAATGCAGCAGGCAATATTTTTCTCCTCGTAAAACGTGATCCAGATATGAAATCTTGCGGACTTTGATCAATGTCAGCGCTCTCTATTTACTCCTGCACGATTCAGGACTTCTGTGTTCGTCACTCTGTCTGTCCATGGGATCCTGAACATTCTTCGGTGAAGCCACATTTCAAATGCCTCTAACCGGTTCATTGTATTTACTTTTAATGTCCATGTCTCACACCCATATAACAGAACAGACCACACATAACACCTTAACATCCTCTGTCTTAGTTGTAAGTTGACATTGTCATTGCAAAATAATGACTTCATTTTGTTACATGCTGTTCTTGCTGCTTCAATCCGACATTTCAACTCTACATCTGGGTCAAGGGTGTCTGTAAGCAAGCTGCCGAGGTATCTGAACTTTTCCACCTTTTCAACATTGCAACCGTTAAGTTACATCACCGAATCAGTATGATCTAGTCGTCCGAATGTCATCCACTTAGTTTTACTGATATTAATAGTTAAGCCCAACTGTTCTCCGGAATTATTAACCATATTCAGTAGGTCCTGAAGATAATATCCATACCGTGGTTAAATACAAAGTGTATTATTATTTTATAACTATAGGTTTATTATTTGTCTGATATACTGTTGCATTAATATACAAGACAATAAATCAGACTACAGTGCTATCCCTGGCATAGCATATAGTATAATACTTGTATTGTATCATCATATTAACTTATTGCCAGGTGCTCCTTATAAGAGACGTCTAATAATCGACTAGTGATGGAAATTATCTTGAAAACTAAATAACTGTTTAATGTAGGGTTAGGTTAGGAAACACAGCGGAGCCCTCGGTTCCTGATTCAAGAGACATGGATGTGATCATTTTAATAACAAAAAAATTCAGCTCACATTTTGGATTGTAGAAAAATGTTATTAGCTAGTTAAAATCTTAAAATAATATCATACTAGTTTTTAAATGTTATTTCATTATACATCGATGATTTTAACCCACTGCACCACTAATAAAGATGACATAATTTGTTCATACAACACACTATTTAATTTTGACTCATTTTTTTTATTACAATAACATTAAGACTAAATTACACACAAAATAAAAATGGTAAAACATAAAAGCATAATTTTTTTTGTTCGAAAGCTAGATCATTATGGCTCATCCCCAGGTAGTTTTGGAAGAGTGTGATAAGCTTTAAAGCATTCTGGCATGTGGAGAGCCAAAACAAATGCTCCAAAACATTGTTCGAAGGCGTAAAATCACTAGAATATTCATCAACTTTATTCGCACTGCCACTTTCCAAAAGGATTCGCTGTATTTCATCCTCATTTGATGAAATATTACAAGCGCAGTGTCAGTTGTGAGTCAGTGACAAATTGACCTTGGCTTTGTGTTGCAATGGGTTAAATAAGCTATTTATTGGTTCTTTCAAATGATTCTCTCAATTAGTAAGATATTAGTGACATTAACGAAACATTGATTTGTCTGTTTGTAGAACATGTAACTAGACGATTAGTTATTTAATTTTGTGTACACCAATAGATGACGCCGGTAGTCCAAATTTTGGCATAATCTGGGAATATTGCAGAAATTATAAATGAGCCCCAAGCATGGGGCCAAATGCTATCTGACCATGTATTCAATGGCTTCACTGTTGAAGGGGGGGTGCACGGAAAGGTTAATGCCATGGAGTCAATCTTTGGCCCCAACTGGTGAATGTGAATCCCAAGAAACCAAGTTATATAAGTTTTTATGTATATTATTTATTTTTATTGATAAATACATATTTTAATCAATTATTACTTATTATTTTACGCTTAATAGGAGGTCTCCACAAAAAGATGGCATTAACCGCCCTACCTTTGGGTTATTTTCCGAGAAATGTGCAAAAAACAAGCAGGTTTTTTATTAATGAAATTTAATTGTATACTAATTTTATTTGTTTAAATTACGAAACGTCAAATACTCGGACGCACACTTGGGCTGCCTCTTGTAAAACTATCATATTTATGAAGACTTGTGCTCAAGTTTTGATGGCACACGCGCGTATCCCTAAAACTTTGTACATTTTAGGTACATTACTTTTTCTCAAGCCCGTACGTGATACGGGATATCGTAGAATGGTACAGTCAAATATCACGTATCACGTACGTTCAAATAGGTAGGGTGGTTAAAATCAAATATTTACTGCTTTAAAACATTTTTCTTTTCTTTCAAAAGCTTGGATTTCTTGCACATATTTTGCAAAAGATGCTAGTATTAAAAGAGTTATGTTTAGATGAAAATAAAATTTTAGATTTATTAAAAAATATTTAGTTTTATTCTACTTATTTGTATTAGTTCCAATTGGTTTCGGCGGCTTGCTGCCATCGTCTGGTGAGATGCCAACGGACTATGGCAATGCTGTCGAAAGCAGTCGGAACTATTGGAATAAAATTAGATACTAAAAATATAAACTTTGTATTAATAAAAATTGACTAACCAAGGAATTTTAATAACATTGACATTTTAAAATAAGCTATTTATTGTTACTTTTACAGTGATGCGAAATTCTATTGTATCCAGCAAAGATTTTTTATGTTTGGGAATGTCTTAAGAGACTCTCCTTAGAGACTGAGAGACTCTTCTTAGAGACTTAAGGGACTCTGCTTAGAGACTTAAGATACTCTTTTTAGAGACTTAAGATACTCTTCTTAGAGACTTAAGGGACTCTTCTTAGAGACTTAGAGACTCTTCTTAGACACTTAAGAGACTCTTTTTAGAGACTGCGACTCTTAACAATGTGAAACTTGTCAACCATGGAGAAACTTTGAAATACGATATTCAATATACTTAATAAAATAAGATATTTAAATAACTTTATCGTTTTTGACCTCCTCAGACCCAAGGTAGTGACTAACATTTGATATAGCTAAAAACATGATTTATTTATAGGATGGCAACATTCCGTAGGAAGTGCGAGCTGTATATTTTATTACGTTAACCCTGATTGAAAAGTAGTTTAAAGGAGTCTACTTGACAAATCAGCACTTGTAAGAACAGTCTCGATTGATTATTCCAAGAGACATCCAGACGCGTTGGATTAGTTGAGTAAAGATTTTGTTAGATTCCGGTTGCGGTGGCTGAGCCCCCCTTCACCGCTGATATGAAGAAAACTAGAGGAAGGACACCTCTTGTTCCCCAGCTTTGTAGAATTCTTGATTGGTTGATTATCCACTGTTTTGTCCATTCCTGCCAACTTCTGTTTTATGCTTATAAGAATATAGTTCTTACTCTACTTTTTATATGAAGTACTTAATTTGAAATAAATTAAAACTTTTATATATTTTGTTTTTAAAACCACCAAAAGATTTCGCTTCACCGGATATTCTTTAAAAAAGCCAGTTGGTAAAAAAAAACAAAATACATATGTGTTTTCAACTGCTTACTTTCTACAAAATGTTGTGATTGAAGAAAATTAAATAAATTTATATACAATTTGAATTACATTAAGCTCATATAAGATGTATCTGAATATATCACATTAACAGCTTATTTTTAACTTACATGAAATCAAATAAACGAATGACATATTTTTTTTACATTTCATTTGTCTAAATAACAAATGTAATGCGATAGACAATGTAATGCAATTCTTCAATTATATAGAGACATCTAGTGGTATTGTCATATAGAGACATCTGGTGGTATTGTCATATAGATACATTTACCATATAGAGACATCTAGTGGTATTGTCATATAGAGACATCTAGTGGTATTGTTATAAAGCTGTTCCTGAAGGTTGTATTTTAACTATGATGGATCTTAAAAGGTTATAACCACCTAAAACAAAATACTTTTTATATAGTGCAGATATATACAGCACACAGCGGTAAGTAAGACACATCAGACATAAGAAATAGACTTTCTGTCATAATTGGCAAACTTTGGCTTTGTAAATTGTTATAACTGTCTTTTATAAATGTTTAAAGGCAAACAGTTTCTTATTTATCGCCGGGTACTGTATATGTTGCTTTGGTAGCATAGAACAGACCAGAAAACTCTTCCATTCAAGTGTCTGAACATCGTGCCTTTTCGTATGAAGATTTTTATAAAAGAATAAAGTGTTTTATTTATATCAATTCAATTATTTTTAATAGTTTGTTGAGTGGCTCTTTACATCATAATTGCGCGAGCCAAATCAATGTAAAGGGTATAGCTATCGTATTGATTCCCATGACATGTGATAGGTAAGCTAATCTATCGCCATTTCATTGTCTCGAAATTTTTCTAGAAGTTTTATTATAGTTTATGGGAATGACATTTTTTGCCTTTCTAAGGCATTATCAAATAAACTATAATAAAACTTCTAGAAAACAGATGTTTTCATTCGTATTAATGCTGTATAACTCCTATTTAAATTTTGTATAGTGTTTGGAATAACCCTACATAGAGATTAGAATTTTTTAATGTTTGTATTGGGGATGTGCGGTCCGCTCATGAGTTAACTCAAAGAGTCGACTCACTTTGGTGAGCGAGTGAGCGATGATTCATAAAAAAAGAGCGGCAGCTCAATGATCCGCTGGATGAATCGTAAATTATTGCAAAAGAGTCGACTCTTTTTACTGAGCTCTTTAAGGGATCTGAGCTGAAATGTTCTTAATAATTCATGGTTCACCATTTTGAGTCGTTTGTTAAAAATGAATTTCAGATGTGAGCTAAAAAAAGGTTGCAAAATTCAAGGATGGAAATCGTTGGCGACCTTTTTTTTTTTTAGCTTATATCTGAAATTCATTTTTACCAAACGACTCAAAATGGTGAACCATGAATTATTAAAAAGAGTCGGCTCACTTTGCTGATCGGAACCGTTCAGCTCAGATCCCTTAAGTGATTCATTCTGCCCATCCCTAGTTTGTATTGAATATTGTATTATTAAAATGTTAATAAAAAAAAAGTTTTGTAATATTACCTAGTTCAAACGTTCTCTATTTGAGTACATTCTAAATATAATTTATATTTTGCGGCAACACTCTTGTCAAAATGTTCTAACTTAAATTATTAACAAAAAGTTTGTATAGAGAGCGATGTAATTGTTTTTTTTTTTTATAAATAAATTGATTGAAATTGATTTTAACAAGCTCAATAACTTGTATTAATTGTAAATTGTCTGTTTTATACGCTGTTGAATTCAAAACCTGCTGAATACAAATGAAGACTACAGGGGAAAAACAAGGAATGTCAGTTAAAATTTAAAATAAATGTAATAATGCCATCTAGCGGCATTTGTACGTATCTATCCACAGTAAAATGTTCATATTCAAAAATCATGTGTGTCATCGACTATGGCCAGATAATCGATTGCTAATTGCTAAGAAATATATAGACTTTGATTAGCTTTATTCTCAATTTATTCAAATTAACCTTCTACTGACATTCCTTGTTTTTCCCCTGCAGTCTTCAAATGTGGAAAGCAACGGGAAACTACCATGTTTAAAAGGTCCAAGTGGCATCACACGAACCAGCAAATATGTTTTTATTTTTGCAGCAAATAAAGTTTGCTGCAAACCAATCCCTAGATTATTGAAAAAATTTGCTATTGGGATTTTTCAATGTATTGACTTTCTCGTTTATCGATAATATCAAAATAAGTATTCAAAATGCTCCCATTCTGTCTCTAATTGTTTATTTTAAGTGTGTGTAAAGAAAATATTAATTTGTATGTGCTACTTAGCTATGGACAATAGTATTATGTGCGCAGTGTTCCCAACACCAGAGATGTTAATTAATTAGTATTATTTTCAATTTGTATAGCAGTATTTTGTATATTTTTTTATTGCACCTAATAAAAAATGAGATTAAAATTTTGTTTTTATAATTCCTTTGATTTGGTATAAAACAAAATAAAAAACCATCACGTCTATTCGTCGTAGGGTAGGTACCACCACACTACTCTATCCTGATGCAGCTCTCTAGCAGTGGCAGTACTCCCTTAGGAACCCAGAAGCTCAACTTGCGTATGAAATTTTGAATCAAAACCCCCAAATCTAAGAAATCGTGCCCCCGCAAAAACCAACGACCCACCAAATCACCTTCCAACAATGTTCCCATAGGACGTAAGAGGAATAGCCACAAGAGCTGAACCTCTGTAAGCCAGAAAGAGGTTTTGATTCAAAATTTCTTACGCAAGCTGGACTTCTAGGCTTCTATGTCATGAATGTAAAAGAGGCGTGAGAATTTTTGGCAGTTCATCCTCTCTGCGTACTTCTCCGGAGAAACGGCATGATGGTTAGTTATTGGGAAATAAATGTAAACTTTTTCTCCTTGTTATCATAGACTTATGTGGTCTGTTCTCTAGAGGGTTGCTCCTCCGGTGATATGGATTCCCAGTTGTCCTTCCATCTTTTAGGTCTTCCACGAGGACGAGTCCCTTGAGGTTGATTAAGGCCGTGCCACACTGTTTGAAACAAACTCTCCACAGGGGTGACCTTGGTGGAGAGCTGTGGAGCCCACGGTTGGTGTAGCGTCCACAAACTGTTGTAAACAAGCTCTCCACACGTGGAATGCGTGTTTAAACGCGCGTCCGTCCACAAAGTTTGTTGAAGGTCAAAAGAATTTTGGTTTCAAACAAGTGTCTACACAGTTTTAAACTGCCGGTGGAGACCGATAGCTTGTTTAAAACAGTGTGGCCCGCCTTTTATGTAGTAAACAATGAGGAATAAATAAAAATCGCATAATAAAAAATAAAATTTAATAAAATCATTTACAAATTATTTTTACAGCAATGAAATTTGTTTAGACTTGTGGAATTATAACTTAATTAAACAACTAAAAATGGAATGCGTGCAAAGCGTTTTATAATAAACTAATACTGGACACCCTATATAAAATATATATACATTATATAAAATTAACAAATTAGATCATACGCGGATATCTATATAAAAAAAAGGCAATGTTCATTTGTGTGTGCCCTATAGACTCAAAAACTACTGGACCGATTTCACTGTTTGTTCTTATTAGTATCAGGAGTGTTTACAGAGTAGTTTCAATCAAATCCAATCTTAGGGTTAGATTTTAATTTTAGTTTTTTGTTTACAATTTATGAATGAATAGCAAAAAAAAGTTGCATTTTTTAAACTTTGAGTTCAAATAATAATAACAAATAAACACTCGCACGGATAAAAAGATCTTCGTTGAAACTATTTTGCTTTTATATATAGTAGAACGTCATTTATCCGGACTATTGGGACTGGAGGTGTTCCGGATAATCAAACAGGCGTTAATTCATTTATCAAAATAAGGTGTAAAAAGATTTTTTTTCCTTGGCTCATTTATTGATTATGAAATTACAAATTTGACTGCAAAAACTAGTATGTATGTAGTACATGTACATAAAAAGGCTTACATTACTCTACAGTACTTCTTTGATTGTGACTTATATTTATGTATGTCCCAGATGGACGGGGACAGGCCTAGAAAGTGTACGAGCGAGGCTGAAAGGGTGCCACTGCGCCCTATAACAGCCTCGGGTATGTGGTGGGAACCCTTCTGTGTTCCTCTTCTAACTACAGTACTTCTTTCATCATTCCAAGTTTTCTCTCCCATCCCTCACTCTGTCACAATTTTATAATAGGCCATAAAATCATGTACCATATTTTGCTTTGTTTTGTTAGATTGGGACATAGAAGTGGATTGAAATTAAACTGGATTAAATGTGGCCTAGATACCCTTTTGCCTTTTGCTTTTTTTACTGGAATGGTGCATTCTCCAGCTAATGTAAGTCCTGCGTGGGGATGGGGGGCGGGCCTAGGGATTGTTTGAGCGAAGCTGACGAAGGGGCGCCGCTGCGTCCCATAACAGCTTCGGGTAAGCGGTGGGTAACCTTCTGTCTTCATTTAACTGTTAGTTTGTTCATTTGCATTTGTATTAACAATCACTGTATGTTACCCTACAATAAATAAATACAGTACTGGAAAAATAATCGGAGATTTTTTATATAATTTAAAATAATCGAATAAATAGATTCTTTTGCAGCTAAATCGCGGATTCATTTTAATAAAAGGAATTGAGTTGAGCTGCTTTTCTCTCGCTCTTCATGATGCTCATGCGTAGGTCACGGTACAGAACGCTTCATCACTTGTCCATTTTTTTTTTTAAACGAGATTTCCTCGTCTTTTTTTTGCGCTTCATTTCTCGGTTTGTCCCGATAATTGACGTTCCGGTTAACTGACGTCCGGATAAACGACATTCTACTGTAATTTAAAAAAAAAAATTGATAATCACAGGGATAGCCGAGGGGTATTTGCTTGTTCTAAATAGAGATTAATCTAGAACCGACTTTGAGCCTGTGTTACTAGCATTCCCCTCATTTCTTAAGCATTTGGCAACACTTTACCATTCTTGAATATAGCTTAAACACATAATTCACCCTGATGATGAAGAAGACAGTAACAATCTCTGGAACTGGGGTTACGAAAGTTTCAAATTAACAAAGAAATGATCTTGTTAAACCCCGATGATCTACACTCATTTGTAAACATTTTGTTCAAATCAACATAAACAAAAATATCAACTATCAAGTGAAAAATATTTCATGACTTGATGAATGATCGCCGAGCTCTTTGGATAATATATAATATACTAGAAACTGACCAACACAAATGCCAAAATTTTTTTTTTTTCCTGTATACTCAACACAGTAGAACTCCAATTATCCAAACTCTGAATTGCTTTCAGAATTTCAGAAGAAGAAAATAATCGAGACGGAAACATACTGGAATTTGCAAAATAATGATTCTATATCTGACCAAGATTTTCAGCAAGCAATGACTTTAATTTACAGTACGGTACATACATGCTGCACTTGTAACTATGCTTAACATGTAAAAGTGTTGCCATTCATTTAATTAATTAAAAGCTCCTTTTCTTTAAAAATAGTTTTTTCTCCCATTTTCAATATATGTACATACAGTACTTAATTAAAATAGATCCTTCTTTTGGAGAAAAAAACAATTATCTGAATTTTTGATTATCCGAATGGGGTCCGGTCCCAATTGATTCGGATAATTGGAGTTTAACTGTATTAAAGACATCACCAACATTATTGCAATGACATCAGCAACATTATTGCAATCACATCAGCAACATTATTGCAATTAAATCAGCAATGTTATTGCAATGACATCAGCAACATTATTGCAATCACATCAGCAACATTATTGCAATTAAATCAGCAATATTATTGCAATGACATCAGCAACATTATTGCAATGACATCAGCAACATTATTGCAATGACATCAGCAACATTATTGCAATTAAATCAGCAATATTATTGCAATTAAATCAGCAATATTATTGCAATGACATCAGCAACATTATTGCAATTAAATCAGCAACATTATTGCAATGACATCAGCAACATTATTGCAACTCTCTAACGTCTGTGGCAGCTACGTCACGCTTCGCTCCCCCCACCATGACATTTTCATACCCAGATAGAGTAACCAACTAACAATCAGTCAATAAATGCACTAACTACAGAACAGACGTGTCTTTAATATTACTCCCATTGTTACGCTTCCCACACATAGTATACCTTACGTATACCCTAAAAGTCCACGAGTGGTCTCTTAGACCCGTGCAATGTGTCCATGACATTACCATCAGTGTCACACAAAATAATAAGTGGACAAATATAGGTAAGGGTAATAAAACTCGCATTTAACAGGAAATTGGGTAAAAAATGCAAATTTGGACAAGAGAAATGAACAGTTTTGCACCATTAATTCAACTTTAAATATTTGCAGACTTGCGCTGGTCAGTTTATCAGACATTCACTCTTCTGTAACAAGATTCTAATCATTTTTTTTTTTTAAACATTGCAAATAGAAACATTGACATTATTGTAAAATACACTTTTATAAAAGATGGACGGATATATATATCTTTAGAATTTGAATAAAAATAAACTACACATTAAAATACAACGATTATAAATGCTTATATCTACATTAATAAAAATAAAAAAATACTTAAAATTACATGATTGGATATGACAATAAATAATTTGAAATGTAAATTGAAAATCTCACCTACAGCCAAAGATGACATCCATAACAAAAAAACGGCATTAACATTTCATTGCAAAAGAGATAAGAATTTTCAAGTGACCAATGAGAGCACTGTAATTTTAAATACCTCATTTTCAAGATGGTCACTAAAAATAAAATAAGCTTGGAGCAGTTTTTTTTAAATAGAATATACAAATGGATTGGACATGGATCTATACAGCATAATATATGGAAAATTTAACAATAAAATTATAATAATGAATAATAGATGCCTTCATTATAACATTTATTTCATTATTTAGTCAAGAAATTTCAATTAAAAATATTAATAATACTAAAATGATTTTGTTGACTTTTAAAAACTAGAGTGAAAGATTACACACTTCCTCCAATAGTATAATAAAAACAATAAATGTTGAATTCCATTGTTCATTTGAAAGGAGAATTTGAAGCACCATAAAACATCAAACCACGAACAGCAATGCACTTAAATGGAACATTGTTAAATCTACTATCTCACATTCTGAAAAATACTAAAACAGACCAGAATTGAAAAATTCATCACACCTTTTGCAAAGTATACATTTTTGAATATAGAATATTAATTAATTTTCAAAAAATAGTATTTGCTAAGAGGGCAGGCGAATATTGCTAGGGGGCTCTCGTGGCCGTCAGAGCTCCACCTTGTCAGACTTCTTGTTCTTGCGACTGCGGCGGCCCTTGGTGCTGGACAGGATCTCGTAGGCCTGCTGGATGTCGAGGAAGCGCTCCTGGTGCGCCTCGCGCAGCTGCGGGTCCCTCTCCTTGTCGGGGTGGAACTGGCGCGACAGCTTGCGCCACACCGCCGTGATCTCCTGTTGGCTGGCGTCCCGAGACACTCCCAACACCTTTGACAACAAATACACAGTGATAACTAACTAACTAACTAACCATCACGCCGTCTGCTGGAATGGTAGGCAGAAAGAATGTACGGCCACACTGTCCTTTACTGGCATACTTCTCTCGCTTCCTCCACATTCATACATCGTTTTTTATCCACGGGCGTCGATTTCTCCAACTCCTCACGTGACCTACATTTAATATTCGATTGATTTGATCGTGCCACATTCTCGGCCTTCCTCTATTTCTAGTTCGGTTCATGTCGTTTACATACACCTCTTCACCATTCTGTCTTCACTCGTATACTTTCTTAACCATTCTTTCTCCATCCATGCGCTCCATATGTCCAAACCAACACACCGATCCTTTTATAATTTTGTTCATAATACCTTCTTCCGCACTACATTTCATCAGCATTTAAGATTCTGTCCTATATCGTTCTACCACAAATACATCTTAGGGACCTCATCTCTACCGCATTTATTCTGCTCACATCCTTCTTCTTCCAGTTCTATGCTTTGCTTCCATACATTAGGGTTGGGACCAGAACTCCATTGTGAACGGCCTTTTTCCTGTCATTGATAATAAACAATACAAAAAAAAATCTATTTATTGTCTTCGGACACTTGCCGTGAGGTGACGTTGATGTTTGATATCGACGCGTTTGCTTTCGGTAATCCTGCTTTGAAAAAGGAATCAAGTTTTGAAAATGCGTATAATATAGTTGAACTTCGTTATCTGACGAATAGTCAATACATGTTATTAGATCGTCAAGATGTGATCTTACCACTGATAACTTCATTTTTGTCGTGTTTTTTCTTCTTCTTTGCTATCTTCACTTCCATCCATGGAATTATGTCTCAAATTCTAATGCTAGATGTATGACGTGATTACCATGGCCGCTTAAAATTGTTTACATGCGGCGACACTTGAATTTAAGCTACACTCAGCAGTAGCTTCTTTCATCTAAGGCAATTAAGATCCATAAAAAGAAATATTCCCGTTGACAGTTTTAAAACATTAATCATTCCTTCGTCGTATCACGACTAGATTACTGCAATGGAGTCTACGCTAACATCCTCAAATAGCAAACTAATAAACTCCAGTCTGCATTCAACGCAGCAGCAAAACTGATAAGAGATGTGCTGAAGAGTTGTCACATAATACAGCATCTTGAGGAGCTCCACTGGCTGAAATGTCCAGAAAGGATACAACACAAGTTTTGCTGGATGGTCTTCAAGGTGATGCATGGAATGGCACCAGCTTATATATCTGAACTCTGCATCAACGAGAACCTGAATGCCAGATAGTCTACATTGCAATCGGCTAAGACTTCCGCGATCGGTAGATTGACTGTGTCAAAACGCTGTCCTAGCACAAATTTTGGCGACTGAGCCTTCACGGTAGCCGGCCTTTCAGTCTGGAACAATCTTCCAGCAAACCTTAAGTGCATTGAAAATCAGTCAGACTCAACTCAGACTTAGATTGAGACTCAAAACGCAGCTTTTCAAATTATCCTTTCCTGGTAAGAAGGGTTGATCGACTGATTTGTGCAGCCCTCATTCTAAATATGTTTATTTTTAACTAGTTCATGAAACGGAGCATTTTCTACAGTGCCCTTGATATGAGACATAATTCATAAAAATAGCACTCTATAATTATCCAATTTATACAGGGCGTTTTACACTTTTTTACATTTGACCGGATTTTTTGTCCGTTATATCCGAAGTTCGTTAAATAGAGGTCAGATATATCGAGGTTTTACTGTACTCGTACTAGTGAAGTCAGAACACTCGGAGGTGTTTAAACTATTGAAATAAAATTTAAAAAAATACCTTGTAAGCGTTCTGCTCTCCCTGCAAATCCGATAGGTCTATAATCTGTTTCCATATCTCGTACCAGCCGTGGTGCTGCGCGTACGTGTACGTGTCGTACAGACTCTGCTTCAAGTCTACCCACCTGCAACCAGACATACCATGAGGATGCGTCTCCAGGAGAATCCAGGAACTTCACCATAAAGGCAGGTATGAAACGATGTACGGAATATGGCCTAAAAATCTAATCAAGAATCAATATCCGGAACATATCTTCTCCTTCTTCTTGTCCTGTCACACCTTCGTTGTGCATAGGGCCTCAAGGAATCTTCTCCACCCGACTATATCGCATGCCTGATGCCTAACACCATCCCAAGTGAGGCCTGCTGCTTTAACCTCGTCCTGCAGGGCTCTTCTCCAGGTGGCTCTAGGTCTGCCTCGCTTCCTCATTCCCCTGTAGGGGACCAGTCTAGTGCACCCTGAGCGATGCAGGCTGGGTTCCGTCTCAGAGTGTGACCGATCCACAGCCATTTGCGTCTAGCGACTTGTTCTCTAATTGGCTTTTCGCCTGCCATGGGCCAGAGAACGGCATTTGACACTGTTTGGGGCCAATAGATCTTGAATATTGAGCGAAGGCATAAACACCTGGAGTTTTCCAATAACGTCCGTAGATTTCCAAGTCTCACATCCGTACAGCAGTACGTTATTAACGTTACTTTTATCCAGAACATTTACATATTTTTAATACTTAAAATCACGCGCATATTAAAGACACTGTCCGATTGTAAGATATGTCATGAAATTTAACTAATCTATGATATAAATTGCCGCACAGAGGCCCTTCGATGTTCTCCTGTATTGAAAGCGATTCGTCTTTTAAATGAGGTTGCAAAAGAGATAGACATCTTTGGATGCAATTATGGCAAATTCGTGAATATGCTTAGACATCTTTGGATGCAATTATGGCGAATTCGTGAATACTCTTACGATAAGGGCAGCAAGGAAATAAACTGGCATATTCCTATTCATAAGGTTCTATGTATATTTCCTTTGATATTCCTCTTTTTTCATCCTTTACATTGATTTGGCTCGCGCTGTAATGATGTAAGGAGTTTTTTTCAAAAAAAAATAATATTATTATTAAATACAAGGAAATATAGAATCTAAACCACACGGCACAAAGGAACAAGCAGATTACGATTGAAAGTAATTAACATATTGTCAATAAAGTTTTCTTCTTGAAACGTAATTGTGTTGGAAGTTATTCCATCCAAAAAATCCTCACCCGAAGGAAAAACATAAAAGAGGTACCATACACAATCCAATTTTGAGGATAGATTGGTTAGTGAAAGACTGCGCAAGTTACCAGGGGCTGGTGAAGAAGTGGTGGATGGCCTCGTGCACCGGGACCTCGTCCCCGTTGACGTCCGTGACCGTCCCGTTGAAGTACAGGAAGCCCACCCACAGGGACAGGTACAGGCAGCCGCACACGCCCAGCACGCCCAGGCGTCTACAAATATATTGCCTACTTTATTATCTGCAATCTTACACTGCTATGATCCTTGATTAATTCTTATGATTATTTTTACAGATGCTCCATCAAGGCTGGTCACATAATATAGGGTGTTTTTTTTAGAAGTTTGGTTTTTAAACTGGCAACATTGTTTCTACAGACTGTCAATTTGACAGTTGACAGTTGATTTGTAGTCAGTACGTTTTGGCATTTCATCCAGTTGGTCAATAAAGGTGTCGAAAATTAAACTTCACGATTGTGTTTCATTCGAGCTAGCCATGGCGCTCATATGCCTGAATATATGAATCATATATCTCATATGAATCATATTTAAACAATAATATCATAAAATTATCTATTAAATAAAGCCAATATCATAGACATTAACATTATTTTAATGTGTTTTTTTTTTTCATTTTGAATTTTTATACCTCTAAAAAAAACACGCTTATACACATTGTTACATAAAGAGAGATATACCCCGTACTCTCTCATGTAGAGGGCTCTCAAGAATTTCTTTTGAACCCTCTCCAACATAAGGGAATACTGAGCCTCATGAGGACTCCATATCACGGAACCTCCCTCGAGCCTGCTTCTGACTAAGGAGTTATATAGAGTTCTTAGGACCCGGGTGTCTCTGTCTTCATGTAAGCATTTGCAACAGTGATCATCAGTGACATAAAATACATTGTGAAAATACTAACCTGATAAGGGGTTTCCTTTTGGGTGGGGCCCTGCGCCAATCTTTGGAAAGGGAGTCGAACGTCAAGGCAGAAGCGAGAGCCATGGCGCCCATCCAGGTGGAGTCGTCCAGCAGGTAGTAGCGCACAGGCATGCACACGGCGGCTGCCCCCAGGCACCACCAGATGGTCCCGCGCTGCCTCCCGATGTTGCCAACTGTCCAAATGCCTGGAATTCACGCGTTGTTACATTCGTTGTTATTCGGTACCCCCTATATGCTCAACTTATCAAAATACAAATTATGTTTGACAGATTGTGATGCTCAATAGGTAGAAAGTTTCAATCCTGGGATTGGTTTGCAGCAATTTATTCTAATCTTCTCTTCCATTTTTCCCTGTCTTGTGCGGCTCTTTTGAAATCTGCATATGATGAGCAGCGCACGTCCACCAACAGGTCCTCCAGGTACTCTCGACGTGGGCGTCCCCTAGAGTTTGTCCCCTCGGTCATACCCTCCATTATGGCATGCAAGAGACCTTCTTGACGTATTACATGGCCGATCCATCTTGCACACCTTTCGGACAAGGTCCTGAGCAGGTGCCTTCCTCCTTCGATTCTTTGGAGAACCTCCTCATTCGTGATGTGGTCTCTCCAGGAAATTCCTAATAGTCTGTAAATTCCTAATGTAAGCGGTCACATTTAGATTTTTAGATTTAAAACATGTCTTAATGCGCCCTTGAGGTGATAACATCACAAAAACGGTGCTTTAAAAGTTTAAATTATTATTTTAATATTATTATAGCACATATTATATTATAGAATTACCTAGGGATACAGCAAGTGGTGTGAGCCAGACCAGGAATTTCCAGTTGACTCCTGCAAACTCATTCTCAGGAATAGCAGAGAGCAGCATGTGTCCCCAAGAGTAGCCCACCACAACGGCCGCCGTGAAGCGGTTCACAGAAAACGGTGGCTGAAATCATATCAATCAAATAGAATTAGGAATTCCATAGGATTATTCGAAGATATGGGTATCTAATAACCCATTTCTTTAGATTAATCAGGGGATTATCTTCGACAGCGTCAGCACAGACTGCTTTATCTCTCAGCATGCAGAACCATCCTCTGGTGATGCCGGTGGGGAGAGCAATCAAACTGCTGAACATGATCGCTTCGGAGATCGACATCTTTCATATACGTGAAAGTACATTCAGAAGACAAATACTCCTGACTTTGGAGAGTATCTTGTGTTCCTAATGTCGAACCATCTCTCATGCGTTCCTAGTATCACATATTTTTTATGTTTTACCTGTTCTTAATAGATGCCTTAAACTATAATTGTTGTTTGTAATATCTTTTGAGAAAAATAAACTGATTTGATTAGATTTGATTTGATATTTCGAGAACTTGGCCCCAATTGTCCCCAATAGATATCTCCGACAGTGACAGATTGTACCGGCCGCCAGAACCAATCTGCCTCTGGTGACACTATGTATGCTAACAAACCAGTCAATCATTGACCAGCTGGGTATCAAGGCAAGACTCTCGCGAATGTGTTCTCAGAGAGTACTGAAATATTTTGGACACATATCCCGGAGAGATCGGGACAACCTTGAAAAGCTCATCATCATGGGCAAAGTGGAGGGAAGGCGAGCACAGGGACGACCACCGAGCCGCTGGTCCGATTAAATCAGGGATCTGACTGGTCTCTCATTAGCTGCAGCCTGGAGACTGACAGGAGCGCATGGTGTGCCATGGTCAATGGCTTACAGGATAGACACAACCCTCAATCGAAGAAATCATGGCGAAATGTGTCATTCCGATAAAATATAATAAAACTTCTAAAAAACTTATATTAATTATTTAATATGAAGTTTGATAGAATACCGAATGATGAAATAAGAGAGAAATGTAAGCCAGATGACTGCATCATGGATAAAATTAAAAAAGGATCCTTGAGATGGTTTGGACATATGGAACAAATGGATGAGAGAAGAATGGTTAAAAAGATGTACACAAGCAGCATGAGTGGAAAAAGAAACCGAGGACGACCGAGGAAAACATGGCATGACCAAATTAATCACTTACTAAAAGGCGGCCACATTCAAAGTCGGAATAATCGACGTGCGTGCATGGTACGATGTATGAATGTAGAGGAAGCCCGAGAGGTATGCCAGGACAGAGCATTGTGGCGATCCAGCCTCTCTGCCTACCCCTCCGGGGAAATGGCGTGATGGTTAGTTAGTTAGCAACACAAAGCCGGCGAATTGCCGGTTGGTTTAAAGTGATTTTTTTTTTATATTAAAACTGAATGACGACAACTTTATTCACAAAAATGGCATAAATAAGTATATTTCGGTTACTGATTTCATAATAAAATGTAATAATCACAATTTATTTCACATTATTTACTAACATTAGCGTGAATGGTGAAAATTTGGAGCAAGTAGTTGAGTTCGTGTATTTAGGTAGTATGTTTACAGTGGAGAGGGATATTGAAAGAAGGGTTGGGGCAGGCAACAAAGTGAATGGTGCACTTAAAGTTGTCATCGCAAACAAAAACCTATCCAAAAAAGCTAGAATGGCAGTGCACAATGGTGTTCTTCTACCGACCCTTATGTATGGAAGCGAAGCATGGAACTGGCAAAAGAAGGATGAAAGTAGAATAAATGCAGTAGAAATGAGATTTCTTAGACGAATGTGTGGATACTCTGTGTATGATAGAGTGTCGAATGAAAATATAAGAAGTGAATGCGGTGCGAATGATGGTGTCATGAACAAAATAATGAAAGGATCATTAAGATGGTTTGGACATATGGAAAGAATGAATGAAGAAAGAATGGTAAAATATTATATGTTAATGATGTAAATGGAACCAGAAATAGAGGAAGACCGAGGAAAACGTGGCACGATCAAATAAATCAAATATTGAATGTCGGCCATGTAAGGAGTCAGAGAAATCGACGCGCGTGCATGACACGATGTATGAATGTTGAGGAAGCGAGAGAAATATGTCAGAAAAGAAAAGTGTGGCAGTCCATTCTTTCTGCCTACCCCTTCGGGGAGACGGCGTGATGCTTAGTTGGTTAGTTAGTTAGTTATTTACTACAAAATATTACGATATTTCAAAATCTGTCAATACCTCCAAAATGGCCGAATGCACTCGTAAACATACTCGTCGCGCTTGTAATATTTCATCAAATGAGTATGAAATACAGCGAATCCTTTTGAAAAGTGGCAGTGAAAAATAAGTTGATGAATATTCTAGTGATTCTAGTGAATATCGATGGGAAAGTGCTTTAAAGCTTATCACACTCTTCTAAAACTACCTGGGGATGAGCCATAATGATCTAGCTTACGAACAAACAAAAAATTATTCTTTTATCATTTTTATTTTGTGTGTAATTTAGTCTTATGAACAAATTATGTCACCTTTATTAGTGATGCAATGGGTTAAGATTAAATCAAACAAATATTTAATGTCTGGCATGAGAACAGTCCTGATAAAATAATAATATCATGAATTGATTAATATTTATAATAAAGAAACCTATCCACCATTATTATATTTAGAATACTTTTAACATTGTATTGTGTGGAATGTCTCCAGAGTCCGGTGTGTTATAAATATGTATTACATAATATAACATAACATATCATTATAAATAAATATTCGTAAAGAAAACACATAATCTTTCTTTTCATAACATTTCTGCATATAAAGTAAATGACAGATAACATTCTGACAATAGAAATGAAGTTACACATCGAATAGTAACATACTTCAGAGTGATAAAGCCCGGCTTCAAATCCATACAAAAAAATGTAGATATCTTCTGGTATATACTCGTATGCACCTAGCTATATGATTACAAGCCAAACATACATAAGTGCGACAAAGACCCTTTTACATTTTGCAAGCCCAATATAAAGCCCATTGAAAACATGAAACAAAACATGTGGACGTAGGCGATTTCACGGGCGTCTCACCTACAGTATGTATGAGTGAAATAAAATACGGCGCGTATGATTGAAACAAAACATACACGTAGGTCATATCTGCGCATGTAGGCGGAGTCATTTCCTGCGCATGTAGGCTCAACAAATTAAATCGCTTTAATGCCCTCGCGTGAAATTCAAAATATTATTTTATTCGTGGAAGGCTCAAAAGCGCAAAAACATCGGTTTAATATAGATTTTTTAAGGCAAGCCCGGCTTCTCGGCTTGTATGGACATATTGCCACTGGATGATATGAAATAAAATATAAGAATGTTCAGTAGTTAACATTAATAATTGTAATTTGAAGATGCAGATAACATATGCCATTTAAAGTTTCAGATTCCAAACAACATGCAAGGTATTGAGTTTCTATAATAATTTGATGAGTGATAAATCCTGTGATTCACCATTGCCCCAAGTTATGGAGTAACACTCCATATCATATCATACCCGTGGCTCTTTCCAACTGATTTCTTGCTAGGGATGCTAGGCTACCAGTCACTCGAGAGGAGACGAGACATTCACTTGGGTGTCCATTTCTTTCGACTGATAGGCGGTTGTATACACAACTCAGAAATCCTGAGTGATGTAGGTCTGTTCGTCCCTGATAATTATCTTCGACAAAGGGGCCATAGATGGTTTTATCTCCCACGATGCAGAACCAACCTGCCAATGGTTATGCCGGTAGGTAGAGCATTATCTTTGCTTAATCGTATCACCTCGGAGTTTGACATATTTTGTGATAGTTTGGCTCATCTGAGGGAAGTACTTTATTATAATTGTTTGGTATATTTATTTTATTAATTTGTCATGCATCTTATGTTTCTCGCTCTTTTTATTAATCTATTATGTATTACTTATTATTGTGTATCTCTAACTTGTATCTTTAGTGTATTGGGAAAAAAATCTGTAATGCTTTAGATATGTTTAAAAATAAATAAATGAAATAAATAAATATCTGATTGAAATTTGCATCAGGAAATAATGTTTTGCTTTTTAACAATGAAATAATTGGACTTGGACTTGGATCTTCTGGCTTACAGAGGTTCAGCTCATGTGGCTATTTCTCTTCTGATGGGAACATTGTTGGAAGGTGATTTGGTGGGTTGTTAGTTAATGCGGGGGCATGATTTTTGTGGCCCAGAGTCTAACTACTTGAATGTTTGATTTTAAATTCAAGAAAATAAGAAAAATTTCACAATCTATAAAAAAAAACATTTTTATAACAGAAACCTATAAAATAATAAATAAATATTAAAAAAAATATATATTTTATAATATTATTATTTAATATTATTTATTAGTAGAATTTATCAATGAAAGCGAAAACGGCCATTCACAATGGAGTTCTGGTCCCAATCCTAATGAATGGAAGCGAAGCATGGAACTGGCAGAATTAGGATGAGAGCAGAATAAATGTGGTAGAGATAAGGTCCCTAAGACGTATGTGTGGTAGAATGATATACGACAGAACTCAAATGCTGATATAAGAAAGGAATGTAGAGCAGAAGAAAGTATTGTGAACAAAATTATGAAAGGATCGTTGAGTTGGTTCGGACATATGGAGCGCATGGATGGAGAAAGAATGGTTAAGATACGTTAATGATGTAAATGGAGTACGGGGTCGAGGCAGACTGACACGATGTATGAATGTTGAGGAAGCGAGAGAAATATGTCAGGAAAGAAAGGTGTGGCGGTCCATTCTATCTGCCTACCCCTCCAGGAGACGGCGTGATGGTTACTTAGTTAATAAGGTAAGTATCCCAAAATGGACGGCAACCAAAGTGTTGAGGTCCATTCTGCCTACTCCTCAACATCATGGTAAGTTAGTTGGTTATTATCATATTATGTGGAAGTCCAAGTTTTATGATTTTAAATAGTCTCGCCACTTTTATCCTTTGGGTGAGGATTTTTGGGATGGAATAACTTCCAACACGATTAAAATTTTAAGTAGAGAACTTTATTTAACCGTTTGAGTGCCATTTCCTATTTCGCCAAAATATTCTAAAATATCAAAAGAAATGTCTATTTTTATAGATAATTTATATTTACAAGAAAACAATGTGCCATTTCTGTAAAAATACACCAATTTTCATATTTCTTTCAACATTCTCTTCACTAGGTTTCACACCATGATAATAAAAATACAGAAATTGAATACTATTAATCTACCTACAAGCGCGACGGCGCTCTTCGGCACTCTAACGGTTAAGACGATGTTACAAGCAAGAAATTACAATGATATAAAGATGTGTTACAAGTAAGGAGTTGCTATTGTATCTAGACGTGTTACTATTAAGGAGTTGCAATTGTATCTGATTTAATCCATGATGCGGTTCAGCTTAAATAGTGTGCATTTCTTTGTTCGATGACACATGTACCTGTGGGAACAGATCAATAAAAACATTCTCGGTTCCAGCCCTTATGTTTACAAAAATATTAATAATATAAACAAATCTTCAATAAGTCGGACGAAGACGTGGGAACAGATCAATTAATGCATCTCGTGAATCCCCAAATGTTTACTTAAAATAATATAAACAAATCTTGATTCAAAATATAGAGACGTAGGAAAGTGATTCGTGGGAATGGGTGGTTAGGTACATAAGGTCTATAAGGTCTATAAGGCGTTGCATGGAATGGCACCAGCTTATATATCTGAACTCTGCATCAACGAGAACCTGAATGCTAGACAGTCTACATTGCGATCAGCTAAGTTTTCTGAGATCGGTAGATTGACTGTGCCAAAACGCTGTCCAAGCACAAACTTTGGTGACCGAGCCTTCGCGGTAGCTGGCCCTTCAGCCTGGAACAGTCTTCCAGCAGACCTTAAGTGCATTGAGAACCCATCAGAGTTTAGATCGAGACTCAAAACGCACCTTTTCAAATTATCATTTCCTGACAGGAAGGGCTGATCGACTTCGTCAGGCGCAGCCCTCATACTTAATATGTTGATTATTTTTGTTATTATTATTATTATCTAGTTGATAAAACGGAGCATCTTCTACAGCGCCCTTGAGATGAGTAATTCATAAAAATGGCGCTCTATAAATTATCCAATTTATTATTTAGAAGTGATAGGTAAAACAAAATATGAATTCCACAAACCTTGGGGTTTTTCCTCATGTGTGTAATAAAATTTAAGATGTACTCCGGGTCTTCGTTTGCATCCTTCACGTACTTGTGTATTTTAAAGAGATCAAAAAACCAGCCCACCCCACAGCCTCCTAGGGTGCTCCACCACACAAAGGCGTGGCGGTCTCGCCTCAAATAGAAGTGATGCAACCCAAACAGGCCGCCAGTCAACCACAGGATATAAGTCAACAGCAAGCTCTTGTCCTGAGACATTTTCGATGTCATTTTAATTTATTTTTTACACAAAGTTAAATAATAACAACACTTATTTTATCACTTTTTAATAATATTAAAATTATTTTAACCAGCTCATTTGCACAAATATAATCACCCATAAAAACAGTAGCTTGTTTTTAAAAGTATTATGTAGGCACCCAATTATTAACATTTAAAAATGGAACGTTCAAAACAAATTTTCAAATGATTCACTTCACCTAAATTATTGTGCAATTGTTTTTTTTTTAAATATTGTTCGAATTTATTTTGAGCTAAGGAGTAAGATTTTAATTTGAAAACAGCGATATTTTTAAATGGTTCATTTTTACTTTATTACTTGCATCACGTTCTGATGGTGAGGTTTTAATTTTCTTTTAATAACTCACGAATGAAAGTCGTAGACCGTGTCGTACCGGGGTAGTAAACTCAATAAATGGTACATAGTTTATGTTGTTGAAGCCGACAAATTATTTACGGAGTTTGATAAAGGTTTACAGCGTTTATTGTTTACGCATTTTAAGTGATTATTTCAGATTAGGTGGTGCAATAAAACCAAGATATGAGAACTGGCTTCATTTAGTTTGCGAAAGATTTAGTTTTTGTTTACATGGTTAGTTGTCATGTTTTCAAAACAAGTCTCCAAAACACCGCACTGGATAATTTTATTTAAACATTAAGAAATAGAGTTGAATGAAATTGTTTTACTTTTTTTAAATTATTTAACAACACGTCAACCAGAACACTCGGAATTTGGATTCACCGACGTCAGATTTTACCGTTGTTTTCTCATTTTCTAACCTACTTTCTGACATAAGTGAACGTAAGTCAACCACACACGCCACACACGTCAAAACTTAAAATTGAAATAGTGTGCGCATCCTCTTATTTATATAAAAAAAAAGTGTTGCCAATAATAAAAATAATTTAAATAATCACAATTAGGAATTTAATGCCACAAACATATTATTATAATAATACGATTGACAAATTTAAAGCAAAGTTTGGCTCAGTAAACATAGTTAATTCGACTAGCTATCATGGTGGATGTAAGGAACTGTTTGGTCAATGTGCAGATCTCTTGATTATTCCTATGCCTTCGAGTTCTTGCTGCAAAACTTGGTCTGGGTCTCGGGGTCATTCGTAACCCTTCGGCTTTCTCGACACTTGGGTTGGGTGATCTGCTTCAATACGAAGTAAGATCAATTTTAAAAATTCCAGTGAATCAATGGGTTAAGGTGATATTCTTGTTGTTCTTTAACTTATCGTTCCTGACTCCAAGCCAAATGCCACTGCTGTCTTAAAGACGATGTTGTAAATGCACAACTTGGTGTTTCTAAACAGAATCTTTGCAGAATCAGAATCGGCTTCTAACAATGCGCTAATGGCGGTAGCCTTTCACATTGTGTTAAAAAGATGTTCTGCTCAATGCTTAACAAACACAAAATCTTCATAGATGGCGTTAGTATGTAGATTATATAAACTTCCACGTAAAGAGTAGTCTTAGAGTTTAACATATATACAACTTCCAAAAAGTTTGTCAGACATGGTGATCATAAGAAGGAAGGTGGAATGGGGAATGTTGTATTACATAAAAGCGTGGGCTTAACCCAACCAATGACAGGTCATAAGTCCTGTAAACACCTTGATCAACCATATTCTGTTTCCAACTTGCATCTTCGTCTCTATTGAGATACAATTAATTCTTGAGAATCTTTGACTTCTTCAGTCGATGGGTAGAGGTCCTATTCTCAAACCAATAGATTTCATTGTTCCTGACTCCAAGCCACATGTCCCTACTGGCTTGACGATGGTGTTAATATTGTGGTGATGCGCAGTTTGGTCTTTCTACACAGAAGCTTTGACTTTAGAAACTTCTTCAATGGATGGGTTAAGGTCCTATTATCAAAACAATAGATTCTTTGTTGTTCTTTGAACCATAGCTCTTAACTCCTAGCCATATACAGGCTTGATGATGGTGTTGTAAATGCACAGCTTGGTCTTTCTAAACACTTTTGACTTTAGCAACTTCTTCATGGAAGCCTTTCTGAACCGTGTGAATATCATTGGCTTCCAACATGACTGTACCGAGATAAATGAACTTTTTCAATGCTTGATTCTGTCCTCCTCCATTCAAATATCTCAGTGGTGAAGTTAGGCCAATATTCTTCCTGATAACACTCGTGCACTTTGTCTTTAGGATATTGACCTACGGACCAATTCAGGCAGTGGTGTTATATCATCATGAAATATTAATAAATGGAGTACTTATTTGGACTTGGATCTTCTGGCTTACAGAGGTTCAGCTCATGTGGATATTCCTCTTACGTCTGATGGGAACATTGTTGGAAGGTGATTTAGTGGGTTTGTTTATGCGGCGGCATGATTTGTGTGGCCCGGAGAGTTCCTCTGAAGGAGAATCGATTTTGGGCGCTTGTGGCGGCTGGAGGTGTATGGGTCGTAATTTGAGAGGTCTTTTATTGTGGGGTTAGGATGTGAAGGGAGTCCTTTGTAAAAACGTTCGGCAAGTTTCAGAATGAATTCATCTATCATCTGGATTCCCGATTGTAGGTGCAGTTGTGTGATCCTGGTCCATAAAGGCGCACCAAGCGATAAACGGATAGCCTTATTTTGCAGGATTTGGAGTTTTCGTATGTGACTCGAAGCTGCATAACCCCAAATTGGGGCTGCGTAAGTGAAGATCGGCCTTATGACCGTTTTGTATATCAGGAGTTTATTGTCGGTTCTTAGTTTACTGTTTCTAGCTAACATTGGGTAGAGGGCTGAGATTGCTCTTGACGTGGATATCTTTGCTTTAGTTAATAAATTATCCAATGGAGTAGGTAAGTACCAATTTGTGAGGTAAAATTAAAATTGAACACATAAGGTAAGGGAACATAATAAGGGTTTAAGTAGTAGGTAAGAGGGCACTTAAAAAAGGTATCACTTGTTATCTGTTTAATATAATATAATTTATTTGTACATATTATAAAAATCTTGGGAAGATCTAAGCTACTAGGGAATATATGACACAATGAATAGTTGCACAACTCAAATATTGAGCTAATTGTACTGATAATAAATTATGTTTAGGCAACCCGCCTTGAGTTGGCTGGATAACTGCGCACTCTGGAGATTGACAGCACTGGATAAGTACTAGTAAAGGCAGCTTATACGTCAGTCATAACCAGTGTTCTCGTTTAGCACATATATATTACAACAAAGCACACAAAAGTTACACCAGCGCTAAGATGCAAGGACATTAAGATGAGAAAAACTGTGAGAACAAGAACTGGTATCTGTACGCTAGTTCTAATTGACTAATGAATAAATTTATTGACATTATACATATAGTATTCAAACTTACAGATTTGGATACATTGTTTAGTTTGAATATGAACCTGGCAAAGACCAAGGTGATGGGCACGGAAAGGCTTGAAATCAACGTGGACGGCAACAGAATTGAGAATGTCCAAGAATATACATACCTGGGACACAATATTCATTGGGCCGAGATAACCAAACCGCAGAGCTAAGAAGAAGAATTGGACTAAGCTGGGCAGCTTTCGGAAACATGAGTTACATCCTTAAAAACCGGAAAATACCGATCAACCTGAAACGAAAAGTCTATGAAGCCTGCGTTCTGCCAGTAG
This sequence comes from Lepidostoma basale, assembly GCA_022606425.2. NCBI lineage: Eukaryota > Metazoa > Arthropoda > Insecta > Trichoptera > Lepidostomatidae > Lepidostoma > Lepidostoma basale. The sequence continues at coordinate 457,447 of JAHDVF020000363.1, read as the reverse complement.
GTACTTATGGTCTTGAAACTGTTGCACTGCCCAAAGAAAGTGCCGAGAAACTACGAGTGATTCAAAGAGCCATGGAAATAGTCATGTTAGGAATAAGCCTAAGAGACAGAGTCAGAAACAATACGGTGAAAGAAAAAACAAAGGTCATTGACATCATCCACTGGGTGGCGACTCTAAAATGGCAATGGCAGGTCACGTAGCCAGAAGTTCAGACGAAAAGTGGGCAAGAAGACTGCTGATTTGAAGACCGTGGACGGCAAAGAGAAGTGCAGGGCGACCGCAACTACAGTGGAAGGATGATCTGAACAGACACGTCGGAATAACCTGGATGCAGTCTGCGCAGGACAGAGTGACATGGAAGCGAATGGAGGAGGCCTTTGCCCAGGAGTGGACGGAAATAGGCTGAGGAAGAAGATATAGTAAAAATTATTGCCATAATTAAAAATTATCCTTTGAATGAAATTATGGAATTCCGTAATGATGAAATTTTAAATATTTTTATATGTTTTTGTGTTTTTATGTAACACGTGTTCCTAGGTTCTTGTATTTAGTTCTCCTGATGATGAAGATGTAAAGCCTTCAAATCATGCTGAGAAAAATAAACTCAAAAGTGGAAAAACAGTGTTTAATTCATATAAATTATCCGTTTCGTTTAATGGGTCTAAATACCGTTATGGCGAATAGTTTTTTTAAATTCCTTTTAAAGTTGCACAGATAATGTCTTTTGCATACATAACCTTCGAAAACTTAGAAGGAACATAGGTCAGGACAGGGTCGAAGATCTTTCTCGAAGACAAGTGCATATATTATTGATTTAAAATCCCTTTGATCCAACCGAGAAATTTGGCCACGTCAGTAAAGACGACATAATGATTGGGATCGCACACAGCATCAGTTTGCCTGGCCACGCTGATAGAAACCACACCCCTCAGATACCACCGTTCACCGCTTCTGTGGCCGCCCTCTGGAAATACCATTCCACCACCAGAATCGCCATTGCAAACAGAAGTTCCTAAAAATCATACAAGGTACATTAGCACAGTTTTGAAACTTGAAAAACTTGATTTAAATTTTTTATTTTAAGATCAAATCAATTTATATTATTAAATTTCCTGCAAGTGAGGAGTCGGATAAATTGACGTACATGCATGACACGATGTATGAAGGTAGAGGAAACGAGAGAAGTATTTCAGGGAAGAACAGTGTGGTTGTCCAATATTTCTGCCTAACCCTTCGGAGAGACCGCGTGATGGTAAATTAGTTAGTTTATTTTTGAATTTTTTTATAGATAACGCAAAAAATATTAAATATTAGAAAATGCTTGATATCCTTCTTACATAATAAATACGAAGTAAATTAAAGTTGTCATCGCAAACAAGAACCTATCCAAAAACGCTAAAATGGCAGTGCACAATGGTGTACTGACCCTTATGTATGGAAGCGAAGCATGGAACTGGCAAAAGGATGAAAGTAGAATAAATGCAGTAGAAATGAGATATCTTAGACGAATGTGGGGATTCTTTGGGTATGATAGTGTCGAATGAAAATATAAGAAGAGAAAGCGGTGCGCAACTGCAAGCCCTGGTGTCTAGGATGTATGAGGTATGCAAGCGATACGATTTGATGATGAATGTGAATAAGTCTAAGGTAATGATTTTCGAAAAAGAAGGAAGCATGACAGTGTGCAACATTAGTGTAAACGGTGAAAATCTGGAACAAGTGGATGAAGTATGTTAGGATGAAGTATGTGGATGAAGTAAGTAGGAAGTATGTTTACAAAGGATGGGAGGGTGGAGAAGGATATTGAAAGAAGGGTTGGGGCAGGCAACAGAATAAATGGTGCACTTAAAGTTGTCATCGCAAACAAAAGCCTATCCAAAAAAGCTAAGATGGCAGTGCACAATGGTGTTCTTGTGCCGACCCTTATGTATGGAAGTGAAGCATGGAACTGGCAAAAGAAGGATGAAAGTAGAATAAATGCAGTAGAAATGAGATCTCTAAGACGAATGTGTGGCAAATCTGTTTATGATAGAGTGACAAATGCAAGTATAAGAAGTGAATGTGGTGCGAATGAAAGTGTTATGAACAAAATAAGGAAAGGGTCATTAAGATGGTTTGGACACATGGAAAGAATTAGTGAAGACAGAATGGTAAAGAAGGTATATGTAAACGGCGTGAACGGAGCTAAAAATAGAGGAAGGCCGAGGAAAACGTGGCACGATCAAATCAATCGAATATTGAATGTCGGTCACGTGAGGAGTCGGAAAAATCGACGTGCGTGCATGACAAGATGTATGAATGTAGAGGAAGCGAGAGGCGTATGTCAGGACAGAACAGTGTGGCGTTCCATTCTTTCTGCCTACCCCTCCGGGGAGACGGCGTGATGGTAAGTAAGTAAGTAAGTAAGAAAGCGGTGCGAATGGTGGTATTATGAACAAAATAATGAAAGGATCATTAAGGTAATTAGACACATGGATAGAATGAATGAAGAAAGAATGGTAAAGAAAGTATATATTAAAGATGTAAACGGAAAAAGAAATATAGAAAGACCCAGGAAAACGTGGCACGATCAAATCAATCAAATATCGAATGTCAGCCACGTGAGGAGTCAGAGATTTTAACGCGCGTGCATGACACGATGTATGAATGTTGAGAAAGTGAAGAGAAATATTTCAGGATAGAAAATTGTGGTAGTTCTGCCTACCCCTTCAGATAGACGGCGTGATGGTTAGTTAGTTAAGTAAATTATAATAGATGAAGAAGATTTTTTAATCTATCAAAGGAAAGTTGTCCCGCAAGGTTTAAATGGTTTGAGTTTGAAAATACCCCCCGCAAGGCAAGTAACAAGTATTTATATTTTTTATATATAAATAAAAAAATCTCTGTAAAATCGGCAGACAAATTGTGTTTACATTATAAATTATAATGGAGTTTTACAACAACTATCAATGAGAAGAAAAAAATATATACCATTCGCAAAACCAGCGCAAAAGGAGTGATTGGACGTAAAATGCGAGAAAAATTCTTTGAATGACCACAAGCAGGTCAGTTGTTCCACCACGGGCATCTTCAGCATGGCCAGCTCCTCGGTCAGGCGATTGCTCTCATCGTATCCCCATCCGACAACCTGAAAAATTATTTGCATAAAAATAAAAACAGCCTCTAATGGATATTATTTGTTTCTTGAACAATGGTGTTAAATTATATCTATATAAATAAAAGGCAATGTGTGTTATTGTGTGCTCTGATATCTCCTAAAATAGTTACCAGATTGTTACTAAATTTTCAACGTTTATTCTTTATACTCCGGTGGTTGTTCATTAACCCTTAACGTACCGTGTTTAAAACAAAACGCTCGCTCCCATGTGGTCAATTCAGTTTACCGCTAACTTTATCTATAAATATCAAGCATATGAATCAAAATTTAATTTATGTCATCTTGTAGGGAATTTCATTAGGAATAGATCGATATCTATAACATACATGGATTATTTGAAAAACATATCATTATTAATTTTTTTCTGGAACCATGCGATTTCTGATATAGAATGCGAGACAGCATATGAACAACTGACACCAAGTATGAACTTGTCTCGCCCCGCCGCGCCGTGGCGCTATAATTTTACGTATGATAAAGGCACCTAGGCAAAATGTATACTACGTTCAAGACAACGAGTACGTATTAATATTTGTCCCTTTTGGTAAAGTGTTAATATTTTCACAGTTCTGATATTATTAAGTTGCGTGCTGCGTTTCCGCCCATAATCGGTATTATTACGTATGTGAAAAGGCCAAACATATAATTTATAATACGTTCAAAACAGTGAGTAAGTATTTGTCACTTTTGATAAAGTTGTAAATATTAGCAAAACAAATTCTACCTTAACACGAATAAAGGTGAGGGCAGTCTTAAAATTTTTTTTTTTTTGGGATGAAAGAAGTAATTTTTTGCTTTTTTTATTATTACGAAATATTGAGAACACTTCAATGGAGGATTACAATTTTTTTTTTAATAATATTAGGGTCCATAGGTTTTAAGAAAATCAACTTTAAATTGGCAGTGGAAACTCAATTGACCACATGGCAACGCGACGGTTAAGGTGAGATTTTTAAAAATTATCTTGTTTCATGTCCACAATACAGAATTGACTATTAAGTAACGTTAGTTGAGGTATTCAGTAAGTTTATTAATGAGTTTTGAGATAAAAGACGAAATAAAGAAATAAGTTGCCGACATCGTGGATCTGCTAAATTGAAGTAGTAATGGAGATGTAGCCATATAGGGCAGTGTATTAGATCCAGAATACTCCAATGGAGGCCTTGAACAAATAAAAGAGTGTCAGGAGGCCACCTAAAACATGGGACTGACGGCATTGCCGAATAGTTGGAACGACTTGGAAGCGGAAGGGACAAGAAAGGGACAAATGGAGAAAAATGGAAGTGGCCTATATCCAGCAACAGATGACCATTGGAGAGTCTTAGCAGTGGCGGTACTCCCATAGAAGCCCAGAAGCCCGGCTCGCGTAAGAAATTTTGAATCAAAACCTCTTCTGGCTTACAGAGGTTCAGCTCTTGTGACTATTCCTCTTACGTCTTGATGGGAACATTGTTGGAAGGTGATTTGGTGGGTTGTTGGTTTATGCGGGGGCACGATTACTTAGATTTGGGGGTTTTGAATATTTAAACTGAACATTTAACTCATTTTCATATTTTGCTTGACATTGCCGCCTCATATATTTCAAGAAATGTCTGAAATATTTTGCTGTAAAGATGATACTCACTGAGCCCTCCTTCCCGATGACATGAGAGAGGTCGATTTCATTCTCCTTCCAGAGGCAAATAGGGCGAACAACATTTGAGTATTCCGCCTCCCTCGTGAACTTCAAGATGGATAAGTCCGCATAAAAATTGGAACCATTATATTCTGGATGTACGTGAATCTTTCGAACCTGAAATTGATACATTTCATGAGCATTTTAATCTCTCGAGTAGTAAAATATAAATGACACGATGAAACATCATTTTTTCAGTTTATAAAACAAGCCTGTAATTATTTAATTTTGGGTATCACCAATAGATGTCGCTAATTGTCCATTTTTGTTATAATCTGGGAATATTGGAGATATTATATATTGGACTTTAACAATAGTGTAGTGATTGAACTTTTACAATAGTGTGGTGATTGGACTTTTACAATTCTGTATTGATAGGACTTTTTTAATTGTGTCTTAATTGTGTGTAGAGCATTTTCTATTGTGTACTGATTGGACTTTTTCAATTGTGTAGTGATTGGACTTTTACAATAGTGTAGTGATTGGACTTTTACAATAGTTTAGTGATTGAACTTTTACAATAGTGTAGTGATTGGACTTTTACAATTGTGTATTGATTGGACTTTTTTAATTGTGTCTTAATTGTGTGTAGAGTCTTTTCTATAGTGTACTGATTGAACTTTTTAAATTTTGTAGTGATTGGACTTTTTCAATTGTGTAGTGATTGGACTTTTTCAATTGTGTAGTGATTGGACTTTTTTAATTGTGTAGTGATTGAACTTTTACAATTGTGTATTGATTAGACTTTTTTTATTGTGTCTTAATTGTGTGTAGAGTCTTTTCTATTGTGTACTGATTGGACTTTTTCAATATTGGACTTTTTTAAATGTGTAGTGATTGGACTTTTACAATAGTGTAGTGATTGAACTTTTACAATAGTGTAGTGATTGGACTTTTACAATTGTGTATTGATTGGACTTTTTCAATTGTGTAGTGATTGGACTTTTTTTAGCACTGCGAGGGAAAGGTTAATAGTGAATAAATGGTGAGACGTGTTTCAAAGAAGCTGGCTAGTAAGAATTTCTTACAAACATGGTTTGCACTCCGTCTGAAGCCTCTCGCAGGTTGAATTTGCCGAGGTAGAGGGTGAGCGTGCGTGCGTTGACCGGTCGCGCTGTGGTCGTGCGTGTGACGCAATGCGCCGCCGTCAGAACGTGCTCCAACGACACCAACGAGCCCCCGCAGATGTACTTGCTGTCCACTGTCTGCAAACATCAACATCAATAATTTATTAAGGTGTAACCATGAAGCGAGACTCAAATGATTGTGAGTGCCTCAGTGGGACATACATGTGCTGGTAGGTATGTTCCTATAAAACTAACTAACTGACCATCACGCTGTTTCTCGGAGGGAATGGTAGGCATAGAGAAGAGACCGCCATACTGCTCTGTCCTGACATACATCTCTAGATTCCTCTACATACATACATTGTAACATGCACACTTGTTGATTTTTCTGACTTCGAATGTGGCTGCCTTTCAATATTTGATTAATTCAGTCATGCCATGTTTTTCTTGAACTTCCATGGCTTCTCTTTCCACTCACACTGCGTGTATACAACATTTCAACCATTCTTCTCTCGTCATTCGGATCCTTTTTTAATTTTACTTATGATGCAATCATCTGCCTTACATTTCTTCCTTTGGGAGTGTCGTCTCCTGGAGAGCGCAAGAGACAGAATGATCAAGAATGTAAGAGCTGCTGCCCGGCCGGACTGGAATTCGGACCTGACGGACTTTTGTAAGAACGTGGACTGATATTTTTAGTTAGGCTGGCACCTATCCGATTCAAATTGCTGCACATAATTGGCATTAGAATCTCGATCACCGGGGCTGCTGCTCCTGGATCGCACTGGTGGGTTTCTCGGCCGACTATCTTGCCGGAAGCCGCCGTCTTGTGTCATACATCCGCCCCTTTGAGGAGGCTTCAATTTTCATTTTAAATTATACACATTAAAATGTTAAGTTCCTTGTGTTCCTGTCCCTAGTTTCCATTACTGTTTTCTCTATTTACTTAGGATTTTTTTTTTTCATCATTCCAAGTTTTCTCTCCCATCCCACACTCTGTCACAATTTTATGATAGGTCATAAAATCATGTACCATATTTTGTTTTGTTTTGTGAGATTGGGACATAGAAGCGGTGAAAATAAACTGGATTAAATGTGGCCTAGATACCCTTTTAGCCTTTTGCTTTTTCCTTCTTCTTCTGGAATGGTGCATTCTCCGGCTAATAAGTCCTGCGTGGATGGGGGGCGGGCCTAGGGATTGTTTGAACAAAGCTGACGAAGGGGCGCCACTGCGTCCTATAACAGCTTCGGGTAAGCAGCGGGTAACCATCTATGTCTTTATTTAACTATATGTTTGTTCATTTGTATGTGTATTATTATAACAATCACTGTATGTTACCCTACAATAAATAAATAAATATACCTGTGATTGGTAGATGGCCACATGCCATGGCCACTGGCCTTGGTGTGCAACCTCTCCGTTCACGATGAGCGGTGCCGCCCGGACAGCTGCCATCCCGCATGACTGAAAAGGGATAATCGCCAATCATTTAAATTGCATTGTAATATCATACAAAGATAAATGATATCACTGAGAAGAATGTGCGGGAAAACAATATATGATAGGATACCGAAGGACGAAATAAGAAAGAAATGTAAAGCAGATGATTGCATTATAAGTCAAATAAAAAAAAGGATCTCCGAGATGGTTTGTAGAAATAGTCATGACGTTGTCAGGAGAGGAACAAGAAGAAGAATAAAAATTGACTTATGAACGAAATCTATTCCAAAAATGTAGTCAATCTGATTGTAAGTTGCAGGTCATCCAGTAAGGCAAGCCTGTCCGACTTTTTTGTGTTATAATATTAGTAGAGGGTCACGATAATGTATTTTTCCAGATATTGATTTTAAATCCCATTTTAAATCTATACAAAAAATAATTATCTGTGTCAGCAAACTCATTTTCTTGTATAATATAATAATGTATTTACATATACAAGAAGAAATATAATTAATAAGAATTAAGTTGTAAATAGAGAAATAATAAATTTGTTAACACCGAAACACGAATTATAAAAAAATAATTGTAAAGAAATGACATAATCTTTCTTTTCGTAACATTTCTGCACATAACATAAATGACAGATAACATTCTGACAATAGAAATTAAGTTCGTGACACATCGAATAGTAACATACTTCAGAGTGTTAAAGCCCGGCTTCAAATCCATACAAAAAATTGTAGATATCTTCTGGTATATATATACACCTAGCTATATGATTACAAGCCAAGAATACATAAGTGCGATATAGACCCTTTTACATTTTGCAAGCCCAATATGAAGTCCATAGAAAACATGAAACAAAACACGTATGAGTGAAATAAAATATGGCGCGTACGAGTGAAACAAAACTTACACGTAGGTCAGCGGAGTCATTTGCAACGAAACGAATTAAATCGCCTTAACTCGCGCGAAATTCAAAATACTTTCTTATTCGTAGACGGCTCAAACGTGCAAAAAATAGTTTTATTATAGATTTTTTAAGGCAAGCCCGGCTTCTCGGGTTGTATGGACGTACCGCCACTGGTAAGTTGGCTTATGAAACAATTTCTATACACATATCAGAGACCAAGTTTGAAGACTGTTATAACTGGTAGTAACACCATTTCATCATGGTTTATTTTTACAATCATCCCACAATATTCGTGAACTTTGAGAAATAACAAGTCATCAAATTTAAGTCACCTGCTCTGATCCATGCCTGGAGCTGGATCGGGGCGGAGTTGGTCGAATCTTTTCTTCGTCTGGCAATCTGTGATCTCCCTGGAAGTAGTCATTCGATGGCGGAGTGGTGCTACGCCTCGGTGCCTTTCTCGTGGTAGGCGCTGCACTGAAAGTGTAAAGAATCATGTTTTATAATTTACTCCGATATGCAAGTTGCGAGTGATCCAAAGAGACATTTAACCCTTTGCACTCGAAAGATATTTGGTATGTGCATACTGCCAAATCGAAGCATTTTTTAGAGAAACAAAAGAAATTGGAATTGAAATACAAAAATTTATAAAAATAAAAGAACTTTTTTTGTTTTAGAAAAATAGATTGATATGTAAGATATAAAATGGACACAACAATTGATTATTTGAAGTTTTTCATTGTATGATATTTTACATAACAATATCCAATGTGAAGTCCAGGAAACAATACGGCGCGCGGTGAATGAAATCAAATTAAATCAAATCAGTTTATTTCATCAACAGACATTACAAAATTAATTTTTAAGGCATCTATTGAGAACAGGTAAAATAATATTAGGTCCTTACATATGAAATTGGCGTTTTGTATGGGAGGAACATAAAGTTGATTTTTTTTAAATATAATATATTCATTTAATCAAAATATGTACCATTACTATCTATGCACTTTTGCCATCTCATAGGTAGTTCATCGATCCCTTTACTAAAAAAAACATTCGGACGGGAATCAATAAAATCTTTGAAGTCGGTTTGGACTGCCCCATCGGAGTTGAATTTTTTCCCTTGCAAGAAGTTATCCAAATTTCGAAAAAAATAATAATCTGTTGGGGCAAGGTCCGGAGAGTACGGTGGATGTCTTAGACATTCCAATTGAAGCTCTTCTAATAAGGTAGCCGCCTGTTGTGCAGTGTGTGGTCTAGCGTTATCATGAAGCAGCAGTGGCCTAGAGCGATCAACCAGCCTCGGTTGTTTAGCAGCTAGCTTTTCCATCATGGTTTGCAGTTGCTGACAATAGACATCTGCCGTAATCGTCTGGCCAGATTTAAGAAAGCTGCAGTGAATGACACCAGCACTAGTCCACCAAACGCTCACAAGTAACTTTTCTGGAGTAAATTTTTAGTTGGGGCATGGTTTGGCTGGTTCGGCAGGGTTCAGTCATTGCGATGAGCGCTTCCGATCATCATACAGGATCCACTTTTCATCACAGGTAATCATTCGATTCAAAATCCCTTCATTATTATGCCGGTTGAGTAATGCAACGTAGCAGTCAACGCGCGTTTGTTGATTTGCTTCACTCAATTCGTGAGGTACCCACCTTTCAAGCTTTTTCACCTTCCCAATTTGCTTCAAGTGGATTAAAACAGTTTTATCACTAACACCGCAGCCTGCAGCTAACTCGGACGTGGTTTGCGATGGATCCGCTTCCACAATAGCCTTCAATTCTTCATTATCAACTTTGGTCTCCGGCCGTCCACGGGGCTTGTTCTGCAGGTCGAAATTTCCAGAACGAAAACGTTGGAACCAAAAACGCACTGTGTTTTCTTTTGCGGCACCGTCGCCATACACATCATTAATCCTTCGAGCCGTTTCTGCAGCACTGGTGCCACGGTGGAACTCGTACTCGTAAATAACGCAATATTTCAAGTTTTCCATTTTGTAAACTGAGTGATGCAAAGAAAAAAAACAATTGAGGAAAAAACAAATGAATTATAATTTTCGAAACACAAATACTTGAGTAAATAGCTGTATAAATTTGAATTTGAAATTCCTAACCAACGAGAAGATATTTGAGATCAAAGTTGCCAGTACGGCAAAACGCCAATTTCATATGTAAGGACCTAATATACGAGGTCTGTTCAAAAAGTATCGCGAATTTTATATTTTTTCAAAAAGTATTTATTTATTCATGAATATCTATTTTGTCCCCTTTAAAGTAATTCCCCTCGGATATAATACATTTATGCCAACGTTTTTTCCAATCCTCGAAGCACTTAACCGTCGCGTTGCCATGTGGTCAATTGAGTTTCCACTGCCAATTTAAAGTTGATTTTCTTAAAACCTATGGACCCTAATATTATAAAAAAAATTGTAATCCTCCATTGAAGTGTTCTCAATATTTCGTAATAAAAAAAAAGCAAAAAATTATTTCCTTCATCCCAAAAAAAAATATTTTCTAAGACTGCCCTCACCTTCATTCGTGTTAAGGTAGAATTTGTTTTGCTAATATTTACAACTTTATCAAAAGTGACAAATACTTACTCGCTGTTTTGAACGTATTATAAATTATATCTTTGGCCTTTTCAATAGGTACGTAATAATACCGACTGTGGATGGAAACGCAGCACGCAACTTAATAATATCAGAACTGTGAAAATATTAACACTTTACCAAAAGGGACAAATATTAATACGTACTCGTTGTCTTGAACGTAGTATACATTTTGCCTAGGTGCCTTTATCATACGTAAAATCTCGTAAAGTCTCGCCCCGCCGGCCGCGACGCGGAGACAAGTTTATACTTGGTGTCCAGTTGCTCGTATGCTGTGACGCATTCCATATCAAAAATCGCATGGTTCCAGAAAAAAATTAATAATGATATGTTTTTCAAATAATCCATGTATGTTATAGATATCGATCTATTCCTAATGAAATTCCCTACAAGATGACATAAATTAAATTTTGATTCATCGAGTCATATGCTTGATATTTAGATAAAGTTAGCGGTAAACTGAATTGACCACATGGGAGCGAGCGTTTTGTTTTGAACACGGTACGTTAAGGGTTAAAAATCATTTTTGTGATCTTGTTCAGCTCCTCCTTCGATGCCGTCTTTATCTCCTCAATCGTGGCGTAGCGTCGTCCTTTCATGGGCCTCTTCAGTTTTGGAAACAGGAAAAAGTCACAAGGGGCCAGGTCTGGGGAATACGGTGGCTGCGGCACCATTACGGTGTTGTTTTTGGCCAAATATTCGCGCACAAGCAACGATGTGTGAGCAGGGGCGTTATCATGGTGCAAAAGCCAGTTTTTGTTCTTCCACAAATCCGGGCGTTTCTGGCGGATTGCTTCGCGCAAGTTGCGCATAACTTGCAGGTAATATTCCTTATTGACCGTACTACCCTGTAGCAAGAACTCATGATGCACCACGCCCCTGCAATCGAAGAAAACTGTGAGCAAAACCTTCACGTTCGACCGAACTTGGCGCGCTTTTTTTGGTCTTGGCTCATGCGGCAGCTTCTATTGGGATGATTGAGCTTTGGTTTCCACGTCATAACCATAAACCCATGATTCGTCACCAGTTATGACCCTCTGGAGCACATTTGGGGCGTCACGGACCGAGTCCAACATCTCCTGAGCAATGTTAACGCGATGCTGTTTTTGGTCGAAATTGAGCAATTTTGGCACGAATTTCGCGCGACCCGACTCATGCCCAAATCATTGGTTAAAATCATGATGAGCCAATCGATATGTTTAGGTCCTCAGCAACTTCTCTAACGGTGATTCGACGATTGGCTAATACTATTTTCTTCACTTTATCAATGTTTTCGTCTGTTGTTGACGTGCTCGGGCGTCCGGCACGCTCTTCGTCGTTCATATCTTCTCGGCCCTCTGAGAACATTTTGTACCACCGATAAACGTTGCTTTGGTCCAAGGTGGCTTCACCATATGCCACAGTCAACATTCGAAATGCGTCCGCGCACTTTATTTTGTTTTTCACACAAAATTTGATACAGATTCTTTGATCCATTTTTTGGAATAGGCAAAAATCGAAGACGAGCCCAAACACATCCAAGCAAAACAGCTGTCAAAAATTAACTAAACATTCAAAATGGCCGACCTTGTCAGCATAAGTAAGGGACATGAGTACCAACATAACGCTACAAAAAAATCAAAAATCAAATATACGTAGCCAGCGGAAATTCAAAATTCGCGATACTTTTTGAACAGACCTCGTATGTATTGTGTATAGTGTAATACCAGAAACGCATGAGAGATGGTTCGACATTAGGAAGACAAGATACTCTCCAGAATTAAGAGTATTTGCCTTCTGAACGTACTTTCACTAATATGAAAGACGTCGATCTCCGAGGAGACCGCGTTCAGCAGATTAATTGTTCTTCCCACCTGTGTCACCAGAGGCAGGTTGGTTCTGGTGGCCGGTAGGTAAAACAATGTGTGCTGTCGCTGTCGGAGATATCTATCGGGGACAAAAAGCCGAACACCCTCCAGTACGGCCGAGTTCTCGAAATATCCCCTGAGTAATATAAAGAAATGGGTTATGAGATGCCCGTCTCTTCGAAGCTGCAGAAAGTTGGCCCCAAGCATTCCAAAAAGAAATGCTGTGGGATAGAGCCACGGATAGCTACCATACTCCCTCATGTAGAGATACCTCAGAATTTTTTTCTGAACCCTCTCCAGCATAACAGAATATTTCACCTCGTGAGGACTCCATATCACAGAACCACTTTCGAGTCTGTTCCGAATCAATGCGTTGTATAGGACTCTGAGCACATGAGGATCCCTGAAAACTCTGCCAGTCCGGACGATGAAGCCCAACATCCTCAGTGCAATGCCACAAATCCTCTCAATATGTGCACGAAAAGTCAGCCTACTCTCATAGATGATCCCGAGATCTCTCATCGTAGATACATGTGCTAGTTGCTGGTTGTTCATTGTGTATCTATAATACACAGTTTTCAATGCTCTAGTAAAAGATAGCATATCGCACTTAGAGACATTGAATTGCATTTGATTACTGTGACTACAGTTAACAATATTATCAATGTCCGACTGTAGGTGTAGACAGTCGTCAAGATTGTTAATTTCTAGGAATAATTTCAGATCATCGGCAAATAAAAGAAATTGCGAGAAGTTTATCATCGCAATATCATTTATGAAGATGGTGAAGAGGAGTGGGCCTAGGTTTGAACCTTGTGGCACCCCTGAATGTACAAGAAAAGGTTCCGATTGAAAAATTTACAGTTGTATTGACTGCGAAATATAAAGGAGTGGACAGGAATGTGCGGAGTTCAGAACCTGTTCCAAGTGGCGTAGGACAGAGATGCCATTGCTGCAGTGATCGCCTGCAGTGATCGCCTGAAACGGCAACAGAAGAAGAAGAAAAAAGGGCTGTACTCTCATTTTAGATTGTGTTGTGATAACACAGCATTTTACGTCTTAATTGTTTTGATACAGTAAGGGAGAGGTTAAAAACACCCCATTATGTTATATAACAGGAATAGGAACTTACTTGTCCGTATCTTCAAAATCATCAAAGTCACTCCCGTTAGAATGAGATCCTCTGGCGTTTGTTTGGGTCCCGCTGGACATCATTTGGGGCTTTCTGGGTGAACCTCTGCCATTGTGGCCACTTTGTGTTTGGGGAATACTATTGTCCGATCCGCCTCTAAATTTTGTTAATAAGTATAATATTGTATTAAAAATAAAGGATGAAGCATTTTCATATAACACTATAAGAAGCAACAAGCATAATATTATTATTATTATTTTGTTGAATCGCTCTTTACGCTCTCGCAGGCAAGACACTGGGGATCGCGTGAGGAACACCAGGATAAGAGAGATATGTGAGGTTGAGGATATTATAAGATGAAGCAGACAGCGAAAAAGGGACTGGTAACTGGAGCAACACTCTGGAGAACAGACCACATAGGTCTACAATAAGGAAGAAGTAGAAGAAGAAGCTTTTTACATCATGACAGCATGAGCCAAATCGATGTAAAGGGTATTATGGGTTATTAAAGGGTACCTATAGCTATCATAGTGATTCTCGTGACATGTGAGAGGAAGCTAATCTATCGCCATTTTATTGTCACGTGAATCCTACACCAGACCAAAGGCAGTGTGACAATCACACTGCCCTTGCCTGGAATTGAACCCGGAACCTTCGGGGTGGCGTCAATGCACTTACCACTCGGCCAAGAAGGTCGTAATATTCAAACTATCACGCCATAACACCACATTTATACAATGTTAGTACTTGTCATTGGTACTTGTTATTGGTACTTGTCATTTGTGTTTGTCATTTGTATTTGTCATTTGTACAACTTGGTGACAATTGAGAAACAACCATTTTACGCTAGAGTTAAGAAAAGGTATTAATTAGTATTACGACAAATGTCCGGAATGATCTCTGCTGCCAACGCCTTGTTTTGTGAAATGTGTTCAAACATTATTTTGTTGAAAAGATCGTGACAGAGGTACATTCCGGGCCAATTAGATTTAGCCACCGCATAAACTAAATCACCTTTCCAAAAATGTTTTAATCAGAGATAAGAAGAATAGCTATTACAAAGGAACCTCCATGATGTACCAGAAGATCCAACTGTAAAAACATGTCGCAATCAAATTAATCTTAATCTGAAAATTTTTAATTGAAATAATAAATTTCGTTTTTGCACCATTTTATTTTGTTTTTTGAACCAACTGGTTTCGCTCCGGCCAGAAATTCGTTAGGGTTACAAAAACAAACGGTTTGTTTTTGTAACCCTGGCGAAGCTCCGGAGGGAGCGAAAACCGGTTGGTTTGAAAAAACAAAATAAAAGTGTTTTAAATTATTCGTAATAATGCCACACCGAAAAAATTAAGTGCTTCAAAAAAAATGGGGGATACAGAAGTGCCCCACCCAAGTCTCTCTAGAAGGAATGAAAGGCGCTGTCACAGTTGCGAGAACTGATATTTGTATCAGAGCCATGTGTCTAAAAAAATTGTATATACTCGTATGCTATATGTGCAGTAATCCTTTAGAATCAAATCAAATCAGTTTATTTTCTCAACAGACATTACAAACAAAATGAAGGTTGAAGGCATCTATTGAGAACAAGTAAAATAATATATAAATAATACCAGAAACGCATGAGAGATGGTTCGACATTAGAAAGATAAGATACTCGCTAAAGTCAAAAGTATCCAAAGTCACTAATATGAAAGATGTCGATTTCCGAGGAGACCGCGTTCAGCAGACTGTAGTATAGTCTCTGCCTATACTCCCAGAGTGACAGTGTGATGGTTAGTTAGTTTTTTTTTAATTTAATTAATTTTTTTAAAAACCCTATTGGGTTATATGGATACATTTTTAGATCTTACATTTAATTATGTAATGTTTCAGGTATATTTTAAATTGAGTTATAGTGAGACTCCTTGTGGCTTTTGGTAGTTTATTGTAAAGTTTCAGTCCATTGTTCAATATCCTTGATTGTCCTGTCTTAGTTCGTGCATTCGGTAAGTGTTATCTGTCACAGTTCCTGGTCCAGTGTCTGTGTATGTCTGAATTTTTAGTTAATTTGTAGCTGCTGTCTGTTGTCTCTGTCTAGTCAGTAGTAAGATATTAATAAAACACTTACGAACGTTCAGGAACTGGGATTCTGGAAGAAGGTGATCGCGTCTGTGTACGGCTCTGATCAATGGAGCCGGCATTATATGGATCTCTGCGTGTTGGATACGTCTGAGAAGTCGGTCGCGGATAACTTGGTTCATCTTCCGTTTGCGTTCCCGATTCTCTATTTGTGCCTCCACGATCAACGTTTCTTCTAGAATTGTCTCCATTGAACCTAGCACTATCGTCATTAACATTTCTTCTCGTGTAATCATCATAATCACTTTTTCTCACATTATCATTGTTATTATATATTCTCGTATTTTCATCATCCACATTTTTTCTTACATTATCATCGGCCGTAATCGGATATCGTTGATTCCTGCTTTCTTCCCTTGCAGGATATGCTGAATTCACCGGATTAACGTACACATTAGATTCTTGTGCACTATTCCGGCTTTCACTTCTACTGTTTAAACTGCTTCTACCCAAGTCTCTATTTATATTCGAGGTTCTTGAGAGGGGCTGGATGGACGATGCAGCGGAAAGACATATCTCTTGGCCATTCAACAACAAGCTCTTCAATTTAGGCACAGTAGAATATCGGTTATAATCTACCGCTATCAGAATCTGAGATTGTGTTCCTGGATACAGATATTCCTGGCTGTTTTCAATCTTAAATACTTCATTGTCTGTTGTCGAAATATTTCCAAATGAACTCTGAAAAACATTTTTTTTTATATTAAATTATTTTTGTCACTAATGTTTCCATGTACTCGTACATCCTGTATAAAACAATCATCCAAACAGTAGTGACCTATGGGTGTGAGGGGTGGACAATGACAGCAAAATCCGCAGAGCGACTGGATACTTTTGAGAGAAGGGTGCTGCGCAGAATTCTGGGACCTGTGAATGACGGTGAAGGCTGGAGAGTGCGGCATAATGACGAGCTGTACCGTATCTACAAAGTTCCCAGTCTCTCCACACAGGTCAGACTGAATAGACTGAGATGGGCCGGTCACATGCAGAGGATGCCGTCATCGCGAACCCCAAAAAGATTGCTGGAGTGGCACCCAGGTGGTAGAAGACCAATTGGACGACCAAGGCTGCGATGGGAGGATGAAGTTGGGAGAGATGGGGCAAAATTGTTACGAGTGTCAGATTGGAGGGTCGAAGCGGAGGAGTTGGAGGCGAAGAATAATAAGAAGTTGGAGCACTGGAGAATGCCATCGAAGAAGAAGAAGACTGGTGTTTCAACGAGAAAATGTATGTTAATGGTCTGCAGATTTAATATGCCATTTTTTGGTCAATGTTTAGTATACAGAGTTATTGGTTATCGAACTTATTCCTTCTAAGAGGTTGTAAGGAAGATTATTATTTTTGATGGATTATGTCATGTAAGTCACCAAGCAAAAGTGAACCATTTTTGAGATAAAACAATATTTTTTTTATTATTATTCGAGATCAGGGGTTTTAAAAATTAATAGAAAACTAACTCTTGGTTGTAATCAAACTGTTTTTTTTTTCCTTACTTAGTGGACATTCATTATCAACACAAAAACTAGAACTTTCTGCCCACATTAGGAAATACCAGACGGAAACATCATACAATTTAATTATTTTAATTGACAAATTCCAAAGGCAATTAAAAAAAAATCACTTATAATTTTTTCGTGCAGAATATTTTAAAAACATCTTATTTATATAGTATTTTTAGCCTTCCATCTACGTATGCAAACAGGATCGGTTATAAGGTTATAGAAAAAAACGCATTATAAGGCATCATGGTATAAAATTTCACTGTGCGACAGTAGTAGACAATTACTTCCCCGGTCGGTGGATTGGTAGACGAGTGACTTAATCACATTCCAAGTGGGAAAAATCGACGTGCGTGTATGTTATAATGTATAGTGTTACAATGTAGTGCAATCTAGTAAGGTATGTCAGGACAGAGCAGTATGGCGGTCCATCCCCTCTGCCTACTCCTTCAGAGAAATGGCGTTATGGTTAGTTAGTTTTTTTTATTTAGAATGCATTCATCTGTTTTACATTCATTTCTTAGTTATCTATTAGGTATTCTAACTAGGTGTCTTCTTTGTCTTGTTCTGTTACACCTCCGTGGTGCATAGGGCCTCAAGGAACTTTCTCCACCCGACTCTATCGCATGCCTGATGCCTAACATTATCCCAAGTGAGGCCTGCTGCTTTAACCTCGTCCTGCAGGGCTCTTCTCCAGGTGGCTCTAGGTCTGCCCCACTTCCTCTTTCCCCCCCTAGGGGACAAGTCTAGTGCTGTGTAAAGAATTGAAAATTAAAATATATTATTACTAACGTGCAGAGCTTCAGCTGGCCTATCGAGTATAACGTCAAGCCACACCCTGTACAATGCGACATCCGTGGTGATTCTGATATTTCCATACCAGCGGCCGCGGGCGGAGGAGTTTCTGTCATACGCGAACACCGAGGGACACGGAGATTCTTCCGATCGAGTAGCATACTGAGAATCGGCAGATATCAAACTCAGTAACACTCCAACCAACTGAAGAAAATAACGCCGAGAGACCTAGAAAAAAAAAATGTGTAAATAACCATCAAGTCAATAAAGCCTCTGCCATGTCAGGGTGTCTTAAGAATCTGGTCTGGAAGAACAAGCACATGCGTATTGACAGCAAGGTATGAATTTACAAGACAAGCATGCGACCTATCATGACCTATGCTGTAGAGATGCGGATCGACACTGTATGAACCAAGGGTCTGCTAAGAATATCCGAGATGAAGGTATTAAGACCCCTTACTGAAAAAAGTCTCTGAGATTGTGTCCGTGATGCAGACATAATAAAAATTAGAAAAATAGAGGAAATCGTTCAGTGGAGTATATCCAGAAAATACTGGAGGGATCATGGACTTGCTTATACGAGTACAACTGCTTATGAAATCCCTTCCGGACACCGTCCACCTGGAAGACCACCTAAGAGATGGAGGGACAGCTGGTCCTCACCATCCGAGGAGACATGATTACTGTGCCACAGATCGTTAGATCTATTAAAAGAAGAAGAACTAACCATCAAACTGTCTTTCCGAAGGGGTAGGCAGAAAGAAAATAAAAGGCAATGGGAAACCACCCCAGTAACACCTTCCAGGAAATCACCGTGAAGAGAACATTCGTCACAAGAACTAACAAGGCACTCTTAGAAGAAGAACCATTAAGCCTTCTCTCCAAAGGGGTAGACAGAAAGAATGGACTGGAATAGTTGATTCACAAACTGTAGAGCTACTGCTTAGGTGTTAGTACGGTAGTCTTTCTTGGAATCTGTTTGGTTGGCGGGATTACATACGCCAAGCGCTCAGTGTGTCACGAGACGCAAGGAGAAGCGCACACGTTTGGCTGCTCATACTAGGTGATTCGAATAATATTTGTTTTGCAGGAGTGTTTTTAAAATATTATTTTCTGAAATTAATCATTTAAAAACGATTAATTTCATAAAAAAAATATTTTTTTTTAGCAACAATGTTTATTTTTAACTATTGTATAATAAATGTTTATTTTTAGCAAAAATGATAATTTTAAACTAAATGTTTATTTTTCACAAAAAATTTAATTTTTAACAAAATGTTAATTTTTAACAAAATTTATGTTTTTAGCAAAATGTTTATTTTTAACTAAATGTTTATTTTTAGCAAAAATGATTATTTTTGACTAAATGTTTATATTTAACAAAAAAATTAATTTTTGACAAAATGTTAATTTTTAATAAAATTTATATTTTTAACGAACTGATTATTTTTTAACAAAATGTTTATTTTTAACAAAATGTTTATTTTTAACAACAATGTTTATTTTTAACAAAATGTTTATTTTTAACAAAATGTTTATTTTTAACAAAATGTTTATTTTTAACAACAATGTTTATTTTTAACAACAATGTTTATTTTTAACAAAATGTTTATTTTTAACAATGTTTATTTTTAACAATAAGTTTATTTTTAACTAAATTTATATTTTTAACGAAATGTTTTTTTTTAACTAAATGTTTATTCTAAACAAAAATGTTTATTTTAACTAAAATGTTTATCTTTAACTAGTTCATAATGGAGTTACAGTGCCCTTGAGATGATTAATTAATAAAAATGGCGCTCTATATATCATCCAATTTATTATTATTATATTTTCCAACCATCATTTTTTTAAATAAAAATAGCTTCTATATTTTTTGTAAACGCACTGTCACTCAATTGCAAACGGTCTCCCTGTAGTGAAGGGACTATACACTGTTTTTTCCTGACAAACTTCTCTTGCTTCCTGAACATTCACACATCGTATCATGCACGCACATCGATTTAATGTAAAATACGTGAAGTTTATATAATTCTCCTGATGGTGAAGGTTCTTACAATGATAATGCCTTCAAAACACATAGTTTTAATTATAACAATTAAAATTACCCACCATATTTAAAAATTCGCAGTTTTTTGGGCCGAACAAACACAAATCACTTATTTATTTCACTGCTTACTTTAATTATTGCAAATTTTTTTACTGGCACGCAAAAGGCTCGGGTCGTTCCCGCGGGTCAGTTGGACGATAACATCTCGCTTGCCGTAGCATGTCGCAACTAATTTTCACAGACAGTTTTCTCGGAGTGCACAAGGACGGCATTGAATACCCGTATGCAATTAATAATCCCATTTCGATCAATTATTCTCGATCTAATCTCAAACCACGCCTTGCCCTCTAACACGAAGTCAATTAATTAAAATTAAACTGATTTGTTTCCACCATTTACAATACTTTCTATATAAAATAATATTTACCCTCTATGTGATCAATAATATTGATTATTATCTCACGATGATCTATATTTTACTGAATATTTTAACAAAATTAAATCGAATTACAGCAACATTAGTTTAGTTAAACGCCGGTAAAACGAAAATAATTAACATTTCTTTCCCGCCACTTAATGTAAAATAAAAACAAAAACATAACCACAGATAAAAAAAATTCATCTGTCAAAAATTCGAATTCAATCGATCACATCTCTTTTTGAAATACAGATAAGAAACCACGAGTAGCTGACCCGGAGAACTTCGTACCGCCTCAGAATCAATAAATGATGTGTTAACTTATTAGTTGAATTAAATTCAGTTATCTATTAAGTTGAAATGAATTCTCAAAATCAATTAAGTTCAATTTGAATTACATTGATATGATACTGCATCATGGATAAAATAAAAAAAATGATCCCTGAGATGGTTTGGACATATGGAACGAATGGATGAGAGTAGAATGGTTAAAAAGTTGTACACAAGCAGGGTGAGTGGAAAAAGAAGCCGAAGACGACCGAGGAAAACGACCGAGGACGACTGACGACCTTCGTGGCAGAGTGGTTAGTGGAATGCCGAAGGTCCTGGGTTCGATTCCCGGCGATGGCAGTGTGATTGTCACACTGTCTTTGGTCTGGTGTAGAATTCACGTGACAATAAAATGGCGATAGATTGGCTACCTATCACATCTCACGAGAATCAATATAATAGCTAAAAAAAAATTGTATACAGTTATTGGGTCCAAACGACCTGTTGTGTACAAAAAAAAAAAAAAAACAAGGCATGACCAAATTAATCAATTACTAAAAGGCGGTCACATTCGAAGTCGGAATAATCGACGTGCGTGCATGGTACGATGTATGAATGTAGAGGAATCCCGAGAGGTATGCCAATACAGAGCATTGTGGCGATCTATCCTCTCTGCCTTCCCCTCCGGGGAAATGGCGTGATGGTTTGTTAGTTGATATGAATGTAATTCAATCTGCTATTCGGGACGGAGACAAATCCAACAAATCAAAGATCATCAAAATCGGTCCAGCCGTTCTTGAGTTATAAATGGTGTAACTAACACGACTTTGTTTTATATAATATATAGATAACAAAAGTAAATCGTGTTTTTTTTTTAAAACCATTAAGCGTGTTATTTCGGAAACCTTTAAAAAATAAATACAACTGGCGCATGGCGCCACCAGTCGAATTCGATTCCTAAATATGGCACCGGGTGTATTCTTTATTGTTAAACTATGATGAAAATTGTCGTTCCTATTGAAATACTGTTATTTTTGTGAATGTATAGGTACTTATACTTGTATACGAATCCTGGATTTTCACCCATGGTGGGTGGTTAATTCAAATTTAATTGTATCTCAATAGAGACGAAGACGCAAACTGGAAACTGAATATGGATGATCAAGGTGTTTACAGGACTTATGACCTGTCATTGGTTGGGTTAAGCGCACGCTTTATGTAATTACAACATTCCCCATTCCAACTTTGTTTTTATGATCCTGCATGATAAATTTTTGGAAGTTATATATATACTCCAAATCCATACTTATCTTCACGTGTCAGTTTTAATTGGCCATCTATATAGATTTGATGACACATGTCAATCAAGTATAAGTATACATTCACAAAAATATTTGTAATCATTCTGGTCAATTCTTTGGCACATAGATAGGAATAATACTCCAGGCGACTTCTAAAAACAATACGCTAATAGGCGATTGCCTTCGCATTGTGTTAATAAAGTAGTTTGCTAAATGCTAAAAATCATTCTCCATAGATGGCGTTAGTGGGTGGATTATATAGGTTAATCTTAAAAAGATTGACATGTGTAATCAAATCTACATAGATGGCCAATTAAAACTGACACGTGAAGATAAGTATGGATTTGGAGTATATATACAACTTCCAAAAATGTATCATGCATGATCATAAAAACAAGGGTGGAATGGGGAATGTTGTAATTACATAAAGCGTGCGCTTAACCCAACCAATGACAGGTCATAAGTCCTGTAAACACCTTGATCATCCATATTCAGTTTCCAGTTTGCGTCTTCGTCTCTATTGAGATACAATTAAATTTGAAATACTGTTACTGAAATACATCACGTTATACTTATATATTTCTTAAAATAGAATCTATTTATTTTTCTTCGAAAAAATTATTATTAAAATACCATTTTTGTGACCGAGATTGTACGATTGTTTTTCGATTCAATAAAATATTCAATCCATCACTATTGAATAAATTGTGTAATGAAGTAAACACGAACACGTCATAAAATCAGGATTTTCCAAGTTCCCTGCTTTACCAGTTAACTAGTTCTGAGTCTGAAGTAGACTTGTTCCGTTGTTAGCCCTCATTAGGAGAGATTTTATAAAAAAATCTAACCATCACGCCATTTCCCCGGAGGAGTAGGCAGAGAGGATGGATCGCCACAATGCTCTGTCCTGGCATACCTCTCTGGATTCCTCTACATTCATACATCGTACCATACACGCACATCGATTATTCCGACTTCGAATGTGACCGCCTTTTAGTAATTGATTAATTTGGTCATGCCATGTTTTCATTTATGCATCTGAATTGTGAAGGAAGATTGTTCCAAGCTGATGGACCGGCTACCGCAAGCGCTCGATCCCCGAAATTTGTACTGGGGCAACGCTTTGGCTCAACTAATCTTCCTATTGCCGAGGAGTTCCCCGAGCGAAGTGTGGATTTTCTTGTATTTAGGCTGTCCGTTATACAGAGTTCGGATATATAATTTGGAGCCATTCCATGTAGCGCTTTGAAGACTGTCCAACAGAGTTTATACTGGATTCTTTCTGGACTCTTAAGCCAGTGAAGTTCTTTGAGATGTTGTGTTATATGGAACTTTTTTGGAATGCCTTTAATGAGTCTTGCTGCTGCATTGAACGCAGATTGAAGTTTGTTTACTTGTTGTTTTGAAATGTTTGCATAAATTCCATTACAATAATCTAATCGTGACACAACTGTCATGGGGAATATTCCTTTTGACGGATTTTAATCGTCTTAGGTGGAAAAAAACTAGCGCTGACCGTGTTATTAATTTGAGATTTGATTTATTTATATCTAAATACTGTGTACATATTTAGAAAAAAAGTTTATTTGATTTATTTTAAACCTATTTTTATATAACGGACTTTCGGCTTTAACGGACATTCCCTTTTATTGTTATGTTTTACTGTACTTGCATATCCTAAAACTATGTATTATACACATACGTAATGGTAGTTCATACGTAAACATGTTTTATTCATAAAATGCGCATATACCTTGTTGATTTTCATTCCTGCTAGAAATAAGAATCATTTTTCAACGTAACTGACTAGAAAACATGTTTATCTGTATTAAATAATAACAAATATATGCATGTGTCTGTAGTATGTACGCAGTATTTATTGCAGAATCCTTCATGACTAATAATATACATAGACTCTTGATTATCCGCTGATGTATGAATCATTTTGCGTATAAACCGATCTAATTCGGAAAACGTTGTATGATAGAATACCGAACGATGAAGTAAGAAAGAAATGTAAAACAGATGACTGCATCATGAATAAAATTAAAAAGGATCCCTGAGATGGTTTGGACATATGGAACGAATGGATGAGATTAGAATGGTTAAAAAGTTGTACACAAGCAGCGTGAGTGGGAAAAGAAGCCGAGGACGACCGAGGAAAACATGGCATGACCAAATTAATCAATTACTAAAAGGCGGCCACATTCGAAGTCGGAATAATCGACGTGCGTGCATGTCACGATGTGTGAATTTAAAAGAGGCGCGAGAATTATGTCAGGATAGAACAATGTGGCGATCCAATGAGCTGTATAAATGTAGAGGAAACCCGAGAGGTATGCCAGGACAGGGCATTGTGGCGATCCATCCTCTCTGCCTAAATGGCGTGATGGTTAGTTAGTTAGTTTTAATTCGATTTTTAAACATTTCGAAATACCACTTGAAAATAAAATCTGTTAATTTCTTCTCGTGAAATTGTGAACGTGCAGAATTCCGAAATTAGAGAAGTCCCAAAAGTGAACGTTTTATTTAAGTTAGTAATTTTTTTTTCGATATTTTGTCAGAACTTTTTTTAGCCCAATTAGTACGCATAAAATGGTCTCACGCAGGAAGCTATCTCCTACCCCAACTCCATCCAGGCACTGCTCCTCTTATCTTCCCCTCGGGAACAGACTTTTTTTTAATAAATACAATCCCAACCCTAACTGGTCTTCCACTCCTTGACAATAATGTAAGACTTTATCATAATCCCTAAATCCCCCCTTGCCCTCTTTCGGAGGGACACTCCGGCCCATACATTTAACCCCATCATAAAACAACTACCAAATCACCTTCCAACAATGTTTCCTACAGACGTAAGAGGAATAGCCATTAGAGCTGAACCTCTGTAAGCCAGAAGATCCAAGTCCAAGTCCAAGAGTATTAACTAACCGTCACGCCGTCTCCCCGGAGGGATAGACAGAAAGAATGGACCGCCACACTGTTCTGTCCTGGAATACTTCTATCGTTTTCTGTACATTCATAAATCTTGTCATGCACGCACATCGATTTCTCCGACTCTTCACGTGACCGACATTCAATATTTGATTGATTTGATCGTGTCACGTTATCCCCGGCCTTCCTTTATTTATAGTTCCGTTCACGTCGTTTACATATACCTTCTTCAACAGTCTCCCTTCACTCATTCTTTCCGTGTATCCAAACCATCCTAACGACCCTTTCATTATTTTGTTTATAACACTTTCATTCGCACCGCATTCACTTCTTATACTTGCATTTGACACTCTATCATATACAGATTTATCACACATTCGTCTTAGAGATCTCATGATGAGTAGGTATACATAGTTTTTGATAGTTGAGAATTTGAAGAAATATGCGTGTACAAAATAATGTTTACATAATGGGAAACGAACATTTTCGTGTTTCAGATTTCCCAATATCGTTTACAATTTCGACGGCTACGTTCAAAGTCGAAATAATCAACGAGCGTACATGTAACCATGTATGTATGTAAAGGACGCTCTAGAAATATGTCGGGACAGAGCAATGCGACGGTCTATTATCCCTGCCTACCTACGTTTATAATTCCGAAAACTGAAGTTTTTCGATGATTTTTCAATTTTGGAAATCTGTACGTCAGTTTTACTGCAATGAAAACGCCACCTGCAGTGAAAATCTCACAATCTTTTACCTTTAATTTCGTAGATTATCCGAGGATTTTTTTATTGATTCCGTTGCGTCATCATTAAATATGTACATATTTATTTCAAGTTAAGAATATTTCACTTACACCCAAATAATAATTAAATTTAAACATCACATCTATTGTTGATACAAAATTTATTGTTCTTCATTAGGCATTCTCTCTGAAATCAATAAATAAGTTTTTAATTATTCTCTTATCCATCCTGAAAAATTATATAAAACTCCATATTAAATAATACAAAGGAAAACGTCTGGTTTCTAGAAGTTTTATTATATTATATATGAATGACATGTTTCGCCTGTCTTAGGCATAGTCAAATGTACATGGAACATTTGATAATGCCTTATATAGGCGAAACATGTCATTATCACATAAAATATAATAAAACTTCTAGAAAAAAAGGCCTTTTCATTCGTATTAGTTATATTCTCTTATTGTTAGAAGAATGTGCGGTAAATCTGCAAATGATAGTACAGATACGACAATTCGTAAAATTATTACCGGGTGGCAAATTGTGCATGTCTGAACTTGCATTTGAAATAGGGCTAACATTTTATTTTAACATTAAATTTATTCAGTGTTGTAGCGATATAAGTTGGTTCAAGACTTTCTACATGTTCGTTTTTGCCTTCATTCAGAAACCATATAGAAGAATAAGTATATGAGAAATGACAATAAGGTCAGAATATATGAAACCTGCGTCAGGCCTATACTGACATATATTATGTAGCATTAAGACCAGAGGGGATACCGCAAGAACGAAGGCTAAAGTGCGGGTGACAGAGATGCGGTCGCTGAGGATGATAGCAGGAAAGACTCTCCGAGACACGGCTATCCGCGAAATCTGCAAGAGAGAAGATATCGTAAGATGGGACAGACAACGCAGAAGATACTGGAATGTGCACGTGCAGAGGATGGATCCCTCAAGAATCCCACAAGTTGTGGCGCATCAGATTCCTGATGGCTACCGTCCCCCCGGAAGACCGCCAAAAAGATGGAGGGATAGCTGGGAGTCAATCATCCAAGAGTAAAAGTAAAAGTTTTAAAAATTTTATCCTTAACGCAAAAATATTGAATCTTCGAAAATGCTTGATGTCCTTCCGAAAAGATTTATGTTGTTCATTTTGAAATAAATACATTTTTCACTCTTTTTATAGGCAGTTACTTCTTTTGGAGTGATTTATTAGGGCAGCATTAATTTGACAGATTATTTTTGTATAATGGCAACCGGAAACATTCTTTTACTTTCGTAAACCGGCCGCCGTGGCGCTAATGTAGCTCTTTTCAATATCGTGCGAAATATTGTGAGTTGGTATTTTTTACCTTTACGTCAAAATCTGTGTAATCTATGAGAATATAAACGAAAATTTTGTATTTTTGGTTGTTATTTCGATTGCCGAACCTTCGATTTATCTAAAAAAGCACGTATTTTCGATATTCGACAAGAATAACACTACGAAAACTAATCATAAAATTGCATGTTATCGTCCCTTCAACGTGGGATATTATTTAATTCCATTGTTTATTTTAAGAATACTGTGGTAGTGTTTAACGCAATCGTTGGATTGTTAGTCACATCTATTGTCTTGTTTGATTTTATTATATTTAAAGTATATTCATTGCGCTAAAGGATAGTGTTCCCTAACCTCTAATTCCAAGTGTCAAAGTTGTGTTGTACGCGCTACTGGACTAGAATCTTGAATTGGCTTCTTTTCTCTTATAAAATATTGTGTTGTGAAGTGTTATTTTTGTGTATTTTTAGATGGCGCCGACACCTCAAAAGCCTCTTGCTAAGCCGGCTAAGGCCCCGGCGGCCGCCGGCGCGGTGACGAAGACGAGGAAACCCAGAACGAGGAATTACACCCTCGGAAATGGTATCGTGAGATTCTCCAAGACCAAAATGTTCCACAAAAAGGTAAAATATTAATTAATCTAACGTATTCATTTTGATTGTTTAAGTTACACCAATTACTTTTACGTATTTATATAACTTTAGTGTCTTTTTTGTGGTGCTTTAAATACTGTAATTTATATTTGATTATTTCCGGACACATAAGTTAGTGAAGCTCTTTAAATGTCAAACTTTTTGGCATACCATTAATTAGTCTTCCTGTTGCATTGTATGCAAGCGTGTAGTGTTTATTTATTTTTTCTTGTTTTGGAATATTAATAATTATGGATGATCTTCAAACTTCTTCAGTGTATAAATAATTAATGTGTTTAATAAAATTTCTTATGTTTTTTTTAATGATGAAGGTATATTACATTATAAACGAGATATTATATACTCTCAAAGTTAAAAAATTGTAAATAGACAAATGTTGAAAATCCATTGTGAATTCAATAAAATAACTAACTAACTAACCATCACGCCATTACTCCAGAGGGGTAGGCAGAGAGGATGGATCGCCACACTGGCCTGTCCTGGCATACCTCTCGGGATTCCTCTACATTCATACATCGTACCATGCACGCACATCGATTATTCCGACTTCTAATGTGGCCGCCTTTTAGTAATTGATTAATTTGGTCATGCCATATTTTCCTCGGTCGTCCTCGGCTTCTTTTCCCACTCACGCTGCTTGTGTACAACTTTTTAACCATTCTACTCTCATCCATTCGTTCCATATGTCCGAACCATCTCAGGGATCCTTTTTTAATTTTATTCATGATGCAGTCATCTGCCTTACATTTCTTTCTTATTTCATGGTTTGGTATTCTATCATACACTGTTTTCCCGCACATTCTTCTTAGTGATCTCATTTCTAAGGCATTTTTCCTGCTTTCATCCTTCTTTTGCCAGCTCCAAGCTTCACTTCCATACATGAGGGTTGGCACAAGAACTCCATTGTGTACTGCCATCTTTGCTTCTGTGGAAATATTTCTATTTGCAGTAATGACTTTGAGTGCGCCATTTATTTTATTCCCACCACCAACCCTCCTTCAAAAAAATCCTTTGCAATTTATCATTTGCCATATAGTTGAGAGAGGTTTTTTAGATAATGTGTAAATTTACATTTGGTGTTTAAAAAAACCCATTTATATCCATAGATTTCATTATAAGATATTTTGTTCAGTTCATAAAACATGCAATATGTTTCAGGCATTTGCAGTTGTTTTATGAATTGCCACTTAAAAATAAGAATCCATTTCCTCCCACGATTGTATAATATTTAAATATGGCATCTACACATATATTTATATCCTCACCTATTTAGCAAAAGTACCCATGTCAGTTTTAGTCGATTTTGAGATTTTAATGCCAATACGTCATTAAATATCCACTGCGTGTTATGACAATCTTATGGTTATGCATTGGAAAAATTATACATGTCATAAAATGTCAACCCAAACATGGCAAAGGTACAATTGTTCTTTTGGTACGAAATAAAACTACAGTAGAATGTTGTTTATCTGCACTAATTTGGAACAGGAGGTGTTCTGGATAATCAAACAAGCGTTAATCAACATTCCTGTTAGGGTACGGCCACACCGAAGTGCCTGAATCGGAGGCTAGGGGGATACCTGGCGAACCAAAGTATGGCGTACTATGGGACCGGCTACACTATAAGGTTCGCGCCAAGCGGGTGATCACATGCCACCTGCGTAAAGACGCCAACCTAGCCTCTGACCCTGGCACTTCGGTGTTCTGTTAGTGTTGTGTACCCTTAACCGACATCCGACATCATTCTACTGTATAAGCTGCTTAGCAGACTTATAATATAAATTGGCAAAACCCTGCACGGTTATCTTCAAAGAAAGAATACAATAATTGAATTTTGAGTACAAGAGAGCGACAGAGGAATACTTTGATTCTCTAAGAAAGTTATTTGAAGTGCACGGGATACGCATGCCCAAAGGGCATTTCTAGATTATTTTAAACTTTGTTCTGATTATTGTTACATAACATTAAATAAACAAACAATCCATGAAACTTATTATAGAATACTTCCATTTTTGAGAACTGTCACAAAAGATAAGGCGTAAGAATTGTGACCAAAATTATCCCACTAGACTAGGATTTAAAAAACCTGAAAAAGATTATTATTTTTCAAAACTACCGTTGACTAAAATCTCACGAAACATTAGACAAACTGCTTTGAATTAACATATTTTAGGGATTCCATAAAATATCTTATCGTAGTGACCAGACACTAGCAGACAGCATTCGTATTGTTGAATGGAATAAAAGGGAAGAATTTCTTTAGGACAAACTTATTCAACAAAGAATTAAAATTTATTGATCTTAACCTAAATAGCCTGTAGTATAGTTTTGTTGTTGTTTGTGATTGTGTCGTTATCTGGTCTTGGTGTATTCCAGGCTGTGTACCGCTTCCTGGGCAAGAAGACCCCCAAGGCACCCAAGGTCAAAAAGCCCGTGAGCGTGGTGAAGAAGATCGGAGGAGACAAGAACGGAGGAAGCCGTACTGTCCTCCTCAAGAAGAGGAAGACCTTCTATCCCACACAGGATAAGTGAGTCCAATTTGTTTAATATATATTTTTAATTAATACAAATGTAAACACCTGTTTCCTAGGAGTTTTATTATATTTTGTGGAAATACCATGTTTCGCCTTGCTTAGGCATTATCTAATGTTTTTTTTTTTCAAAAGGACAAATGATAATGCCTTAGTAAATGGCGAACGAAAAGTATTTAAAAAAATACTTAGTATTAATTATTTAATTTGAAGTTTTACAACAATGAATATAATTAATACAAATCAAAACATTCTAGAAGTTTTATCATATTTTATGAGAATATCATTTTTCACCCTTCTAAGGCATTCATCCTACGAATCATGTCATCTGTATTAATTATTTAATATTGAATTTTACATCATTGTTCAAGAAAAATTAAATATTCGTCCATTTAATATAACCACCAGGCTCTTCCCTGCAATCTGCACATCCAAACTGTGTCTGAAATTGAACTTTTATTAAACATGGTTTACTCATTGCATATCACAAACATTGTTTATATTATAATTCTCTTCTTATTGTACATGGAATATTTGTTCCAATACTATTCCATAATGTGTCTAGATAAATGTCACCGATGGAAGATTTAAATCAGAGAATAGAGTAAAACAATTGTCTTCTGAAAGCGGCCAAACTAAATGTCACTTGTCCATGGAGGGCAAAAAGCCTGGTATGGACGAATACCTCACGGACCTGTGAAAACCAATGGATCTGAATTCCTATCAGTCCACATAATAATTTTATATTAAACTATCCGGTGGTGTCCGGAAGCAGATAATGTTTTCTGTAGATGGTTTCGGAAGTGATCAAGGATTTGTTTGGTTTCAGGATGCCCTCCCCTCAGTACAAGAAGATGTTCAGCAAGCACGTCCGCCGCACTCGCCGCACGCTGGTCCCCGGGGCCATCCTCATCCTGCTGGCCGGGCGCCACAAGGGCAAGCGCGTGCTGCTGCTCAAGGTGCTCGACTCTGGCTTGCTGCTCGTCACCGGACCCTTCAAGGTACACACCACAACACTAACAGAACATTGATGTGCTTTGCCATGCTAGAGCATTAACCTCTGCAGTGCGGCTGACTGCATTTGTAGTCCAAAAAATTTGGTTTCAAACTACAGCAGACTATTCGCAATTCGTATTTGAATGTACAAGGTCTCAGTGGCGGTACTTCCATACAAACCGAAAAGTCGGGCTTGCCTTAAAAAATCTATAATAAAACAATGTTTTTTGCGCGTTTGGGCGATCTACGAATAAAATAATATTTTGAATATTCGCGCCAGTTAGTGATTTAACTCGTTGCGTTGCAAATGACTCCGCTGACATGCGCAGAAATGACGTAAGGGTATGTTTTGTTCCACTCATACACGCCATATTTTATTTCACTCATACGTACCGTAGGTGAGATGTCCCCGATATCGCCTACATCCACATGTTTTGTTTCATGTTTTCGATGGGCTTCATATTGGGCTTGCAAAATGTAAAAGGGTCTTTGTCGCACTTATGTATTTTTGGCTTGTTATCATATAGCTAGGTGCATATATACCAGAAGATATCTACAATTTTATGTATGGATTTAAAGCCGGGCTTTATCACTCTGAAGTATGTGACTATTCGATGTGTCACGAACTTCATTTCTATTGTCAGAATGTTATTTGTCATTTACGTTTTGTGCAGAATGTTGTATGTTATAAAAAGAAAGATTATATAATTTCTTTACGAACATTTGTTTATAATTGGTGTTTCGGTGTTAACAAATTTATTATTATTGTCTATTTACAGCTTATTTATTATAATTCTTCTTGTATTTGTAAATACACTATTATGTTATACAAGAACATGAGTTTGATGTGGCAGAAAATAATTTTTTGTATAGATTTAAAATCAATTAATATAGAAAGATAAAACTCTTTTAATCCGGAAGAATACATTATCGTGACCCTCTACTAATATTATAACACAAAAAAGTCGGACGGGTTTGCCTTACTGGTTGACCCTAGGCACGCCACAACAAGGTCTGTTCAAAAAGTATCGCGAATTTTGTGTTTTTTCAAAAATTATTTATTTATTCATGAATATCTATTTTGTCCCCTTCAAAGTAATCCCAATCAGATATGATACACTTGTGCCAACGTTTTTTCCAATCCTCGAAGCACTGCAAAAAAACACTTTTTGTGATCTTGTTCAGCTCCTCCTTCGATGCCGTCTTTATCTCCTCAATCGCAGCGTAGCGTTGTCCTTTCATGGGCCTCTTCAGTTTCGGGAACAATAAAAAATCACGGGAATACGGTGCCCTGCGGCATTATAAGTGTGTTGTTTTTGGCCAAAATTTGCACCAAGCAACGATGCGAAATTGAGCAATGTTGGTACGAATTTCGCGGCGACCTGTCTCATGTCCAAATCATTGGTAAAAATCAAATGGCACGAGCCAAGCGATATGTGTAAGTTCTCAGCAACTTCTCTAGCGGTGATACGACGATTGGCCAATACTATGTTATTCACTTCATCAATGTTTTCGTCTGTTGTTGACGTCCTCGGGCGTCCGGGACGCTCTTCGTCGTTCACATCTTCTCGGCCCTCTGAGAACATGTTGTACCACCGATAGATGTTGCTTCGGTCCAAGGTAGCTTCACCATATGCCACAGTCAACATTCGGAATGCGTCTGCGCATTTAATTTGGTTTTAACTGAAAATTTGATGTAGATTCTTTGATCCATTTTTTTGGAATGGGCAAAAATCGAAGACGAGCCAAAACGCGTGCAAACAAAGCAGCTCTCATAAATTAACTGAACATTCAAAATGGCTGAACTTGTCGGCATAAGTGAGAGACATGAGTACCCACATAACACCATAAAAAAAATCGAATATACGTAACCCGCGTAAATTAAAACTTCGCAATACTTTTTTAACATAACTCGTATCTAATAAACCTTTTAACATATAGATATAAAATTACCTTTTTGCTTTAGTTCCTTACTATTAAATTGTACTATACACTATGTCAACCTTATTTATAATTTTATTACAAAATAAAAATATTATCCACTACATGGTTCAGAGGTGGCCACCATCTTCAGGTGTAAATATAAGTTATGTTGTGTGTATATACTCTGAAATGTGTGGATAATATTTTTTGTATGTTGTAAAAAAAAAAATAAATAAAGTGGATCATACAGAATTTCAAATTCTCCTTCCAAATTAACAATGGAATTCCCAAGTGTAAACAACTTAACCTTCAATAAAGTTTAATAAATATAGGTTTTTTTAATACTAGCTGTAACATAATTATTTATGTAAATAAAAACTATGTCTGTAGGTCAACGGCTGCCCCATGAGACGTATCTCCCAGCGTTACGTAATCGGCACCTCCGCCCGCCTGGACCTCTCTACGGTGAAGGTCCCCGAGCACCTGAATGACGCCTACTTCAAGAAGAACAAGAAGTCCACCAAGCGCTCCGTCAAGAGGAAAGAGGGAGAAGATATCTTCACAGCAAAGAAAGAGGTAATCTCTATTTTATGTTTCACATCTTATCTCTTTCCCTCTGCCAATTCTATAGAGGTCAACATACAACTCAACGCATTGTGTACTAATGACGCATATCCGCGTCAAAGCATAGTTTTTAGTCACGTTGCCTGTTAGTGTCATGCTCCTAAAGCGTGTGTATCAACATATTTTTGTATAGTTTGGTATGATGTCTGCCAATAATTACACAGTGCACCGCAAGGCGTTTAGTTGGAAGCAGAATTCCCACTGCATAGCATTCAGTATGCTTGTAATTATTATGTATTGTACGCAGCAGCGAACCTTTTAAAACTGGTCAACTCTACAACTACGGTCTGTGATTGGTCTATGCTAAGCTAAAATGTCAAGCCGACTAGTTCACACCAATTCGCTTTTACTTATCTTTTCCACTATTTGAGTGGTGTTTCCATTTATAGGTTTAGGTTTATTTTATGTTTCATAATAGGGAAAAGCATCATGTTGTCTTATCTTTGTAACACCGTTTTGTGTCCAAATGAGTCGCCTAAATGTTTTTCGTTTGTTATGTCTCATTTGTGTATTATTGTAGGTATAAATAAATAAAAAGGAAAGAAATCGAGATCGGCTTATGACCCGTTTATCATTCTTGTTCGTGGTCAAAAGTTGACTGTTATAACTTTCTTAAGATTCTTAACTTTTCCGTGTGATTAGTTATTATGGATCCATCCCATTAAGGTTGGCTTCATTTACAGTAAAAAATAATTGGTCTTGAAGTGCGTTTAGCTATATTAACATTTTTAGGTAATGATGAAAACTCAATTAATCAGTTTTAATTTGAACGGAGGTAAATTGTTTTTGTTTCCAGAAATATGTGGCTAGCGAGCAAAGGAAGGCTGACCAGAAGACGGTGGATGAGGCGGTGCTGGACGTCATCAAGAAGCACCCCGAGCGTCGGGTGCTGCACCAGTACTTCAGCGCCATGTTCGGCCTGCGCTCGTCGCAATACCCCCACAGGATGAAGTTCTAAGGAGGTGGACGTTTACTTTATTACATACTTTTAATATGATGTGATTTGTGCTGACATTAAATTGTTGAACACGACTTGTGGCTCTTTTATTATTTTCACATTTCCACGTGTTTTAAATCCTTGTATTGGGGCTCCAATAAATAAAATAAGAAGTGTGTGTGTGTGCCAATGTACGCATGTAAGAAGTAATATTTCTTTGGGCATCACAAAACAAAAACTAAAAAAAATATCTGGGCGTTATTTATCATTGATGGCTGACTTAATCATATCACACTTCCGTAACAGGGTTCGCGCACAGCTCTCAATTTTACCCTTTACTAAATGTGTAATAAGAATTCAACTTCAAAAAAACTTTAAGCAATGTGATAGGAGGATCCTCGATATAAAGAAAATATGATTGAAGGTAAGAAAAATACTCTCAGAGATTGCCAGGTCAAAGAGCTAATTGCTATTATCTGCTACCGTGTTTATGACTTGTTACCCACACGGAAGTAGGACATGGATGTCCCTATTGTTGACACAGTTGAATAAAGTTTCTTCCTAGAAGTGAAGATGGTATCATACGGCCACACTTTAAAAAAATTTAAATATCACAAGAAAAATTATTTAACCTTTCCCTTATGGTGCTAAAATAAAAACGTGCGTTCCGGTGTAGGGTAGTCAGTACACGTTAAAAAATTAGGGATTTTAAATCGGAAAAATAGGAACATTCATAGCTAATCCCCTTATATAATTATAATTGAAGTAAAAAATTATAATAATTAATATTTGATTGCTAAAAACATTAAAAAACCATCTGGCAACGCTCACGGAACGGGCATGGACCCGCTCTGGTTGCAAGCCCGAAAGCGACTGCCGGCGCGGCGGGACGGCGAGAGTGAGAACATATGCAAGAGTGAGATGCGAATATAGTGTCGTGTACTCAGCGCTACGAATTTTGTTTCCGATGTTCACAAAATACCTCTAATGTACCCGATGAATTCTGATTATTATTAATATTATTTTTTTAATCAATGCGTAAATATATTATGGAGGAATACCTAAAATCTTAACCTTGTATTTATTAAATGTATAGAGATATTGATGGTTATTAGAAGCAACGTGTAGAAGATACCCATCACAGGGAAGGGAGGGTTAAACATTATGAGTGTGGTGAATCTGTGGATGGACACGGTAGTATCCGGGCCATATGTTTTTCTTCAGCAAGATGGTGCGAGGGTTGGTACAAAACTGAATGTCAGAAAATCTTGATACGTTTTGGTCAAAGATATTTATAGCCCCAAACGGCCTGATGTATTATTGGGTTAATGTAGTTGAAACAACAAGACTTATATATTCATACTAGGGCTCAGATTTATATTTTCGCTAAGAGAGGTTAAAAATATTCTTTCTTCTATGTTCGCCATACTTACTATGTTCGCCATGTTTCTTCTGCTATCTTATAGACCGGCATATTATACTCATTTTGTTCGCTGTGCCTTCGTGTTGTGCCACGCACGTTTGTGAAACGTTTGCTTCTTGATCACAGGAGCTTGACTGTCTTAAAGATCGCGAGTGCTGACGTTTATTTTCTGCCTACCCACCACTGTTGTGTTTTTTTTTTTCCAAACGTCAAACTTGTGACCGGGGACATACATAAGCGGACCATAGACGTTTTTACTCGTAGTTGTTATTTATTTTATTATTTTTTATTATCTCACGATCAACAAACTAATAGTTAAAAAACTCTGAAATGGCGCCACCCAAGAAGGACAGTGTGATTACCACTCCCCAGCCTGCTGGAAGTAGTTCATCCGCCACGGAGACTGGTATCTTGACTGAGCTTCGTGCCATCAGAGCGGAACTGAGAAGCATGTCCTCCATGAAGACGGATATCAAAGCCATAAAGGAGGAGATGCTATCCTTTGGCCAGTCCCTGGGGTTCATCGACGGACGTTTTGAGGAGTTCGAAAAAAAAATTACTGCTCTCGATGGAAGAATGAAGAAGGTTGACACGCTGGAAAGCGCCGTGACGGCTCTTTCTAATAAAATTGAGGAGCTGGAGCGCAGGGCTGACGATGGTGACCAGCGTGCTCGCCAATCAAACATTGAAATAACTGGACTTCCCGAACGAGCAAACGAGTGCCTGGTCGACGTGGTGCTAAACATTGCCAAAAAGTTGGGCGTTGGTCTAGAGGCACGGGACATTGACTTTGCTATGAGAGTCGCTCCAAAGTCTGTAGTATCCGGTCGACCAAAGCCCATTGTGGTAAAGTTCATGAGCAGGATGATTAAAGACACTCTTGTTGCCACAATTAGAAAGAGGCGTGGTCTATCGACTGGAGATCTGGGGATCCCGGGCACATCCGTGCCTATCTTCATCAACGAGCACCTCTCCTTGCGTAATAAAAAATTGCACCTTACGGCGCGTCTAAGATGCAAGGAGAGGGGGTTTCGCTACACCTGGACGAGGGGGGGTACGGTATTTGTCCGGAAGAGTGACGGTTCTCCGGCACTCGCTATCAGGTCGATGCAGTGCATCGAAAAAAGCATTGTTTAATTACAATAATCATAATCTTTTTTGCCCTTTCCTTTTAATGTTAGTTTTTTTATCTTTT
The DNA here is from genome assembly GCA_022606425.2 of Lepidostoma basale. Lineage (NCBI taxonomy): Eukaryota > Metazoa > Arthropoda > Insecta > Trichoptera > Lepidostomatidae > Lepidostoma > Lepidostoma basale. Next base: position 419,870 of record JAHDVF020000363.1, on the reverse strand, counting down.
TATCTTTTTATTTTACTGGTCATCATCTGCGTTGATATGTCTCCATTATTATGTGATCGCTTAATTGTCTATATCGATTACCTACATTGGCGAGCTCCTTAATGTTTACTTACAGAACACAAGAGGTTTGCGCACTAAAACCGATGTATTTTATTTCAATTCTGCAACCAGCGACCACTCAATATTGGCTCTCACTGAAACATGGCTGGGTCCTGACATTGCGTCTAGCGAACTGTTCGATGCTAGGTACGATGTTTGGCGATGTGATCGTGGCTCGCGTGGTGGAGGTGTGCTCCTGGCATGTTTGTCTCACCTTAATGCTCGAGCCCGACCAGAATGGACATGTGAGGCTGAATCCATTTGGATATCATTGTCTCGCGGTACAAGTGGCCTTCCCGCAAATCTAAACATTACTTGCGTTTATATACCAAAAGGTTCAAATTATACTAAATATGTTGAAAGTTTTCTAGCACTACTCTCCAAGCTTGTCACAGATCGACCTGATGAAGATTTTCTTATTTTGGGTGATTTCAATATGGCAGACATTCACTGGTCCCATAGCGCGAGCAACCAACCCCTTCTTCCCTCAAACTTCTCTTCCGCTTGTTCAGGTACCTTCGTCGATTACATATCCTTACTAGGTCTTCACCAGTTTAACTCAGTTAAAAACTCTCTTAATCGCACCCTTGATTTAATACTCAGTAACACATATCGTGTGTCTGGAATATCTCACTCAGCTTCTCCACTTGTACCCGAAGACTCTCATCATCCAGCCATTGATTTTATTCTATCGTCGGGATCTCTTCATTCGTTGCGCGAATCCCAACGCAGTGTTTACCTTTTCAAAAAGGGAAACTACGAATTAATTAATAATTTCTTATCTGGCGTTGACTGGACCAACATTTTATCCACATCTCCTCTTAACACCGCTGTGGATGCTTTTTATGACGTGTTGCACAGCTCAATCGACCAATTCGTACCTCTTAAGCACTTCAAGAACAGTGCCAATTTTCCACTCTGGTATAATACTCCTCTAATTAAACTCACAAAAGAGAAGATCAAGTATCATAAACGATTCACAAGGTACAAAAATCCTCTTGACTATTATACCTTCTCATTGCTGAGAACCCGCCAGAAACGCATGGCCAGGGAGTGCTTGTCTCAATACATTCATTCTACAGAGCTGAATATTGCGAATAATCCGAAATACTTTTGGAATTACGTTAAAAGTAAGCGTAAGAATAATAATTCTCTTCCTAAGACAATGTGTGTTGGTGGAAGTATTTCAATATGCGGTGGTAATAATATCTGCAATGCATTTTCAAATTACTTTCAATCCGTGTTTGTTGACGAAACCACCCCTGTCACCCCCAATCCCTGCGAGTCCTCTATCATCAATACTATCGCTGGCTGCCCCACTGACAGACCTACACTCACCAGATACTTATCAGCCGTTGATATCAACAAAGGTGCTGGAAGCGATGGAATACCACCAATATATCTGTCCAACTGTGCTAAATCGCTCTCTGAACCACTTTCCATTATATTCACTCGTTCTCTGACTGAAGGCTGCTTTCCAGATAAATGGAAAGAAGCCTTAATAACTCCAGTTCACAAATCAGGATCCAAAAACGACATTGAAAACTATCGCCCTATCTCCATTCTATCTACCATAAGTAAGATCTTCGAGCGTATTTTATATGACAATCTATATCCTTCTCTTAAATGTATTTTGAGCGAACAACAACATGGTTTTCTCCGTAATAAATCTGTCCTATCAAATTTGATACCATTTACAGATTATGCTATATCGAACATGCACCGCGGACTCCAGACTGATGTCATATATACTGACTATGCCAAAGCTTTCGATAGAGTAAACCACAATGTACTTTTGGCTAAATTGAGTGGACTAGGAATTCACGGTGATCTCCTTAGATGGATAAACTCCTATATAAAAAATCGTAGGCAAGCAGTGGTGACTGGTGGCTTTAAATCAAACTTCGTGGGAATACCTTCCGGGGTTCCCCAGGGCTCCCATCTGGGACCTCTTTTCTTCATCCTATATATACACGACATTGGCAACTGCTTTCTCCACTCCAAGCATCTCCTTTTTGCTGATGATATGAAGGTCTTTCTGAAGGTTTCAGACACTTCTGACTGCCTTCGACTCCAGTCAGATCTTGACAGACTCTCTCATTACTGTATACTAAATAAATTATCCATAAATGCAAACAAATGTCATAAGCTTTCACTGACGCGTAAAATGAACCCTCACAAACATGTGTACTCCATCAATGGTTCCATAATATCCGATTCAGACCGCGTGAGAGATCTTGGAGTCACAATCGACCCTAAACTCACTTTCGTTAGTCATATTGATGACATGGTGGACAAATCTCTCAGAACGTTGGGATTTATACTACGCACATGCAAACCTTTCCAAAATATCACTGCCCTTAAAGTATTATTTACAACCATGGTTCGCTCACGCCTTGAATATGTATCTCCCGTTTGGTCTCCTTATTATGCGGCACATATCCAACGCATTGAAAGAGTACAAAAAATGTTTATTAAACATATTAATTTTAAAATGTGCAAGTCATTCTCTGATTACAAATCTGCCCTAATTTTTCACTCCTTGGACTCTCTTGAAAATAGACGTACTCTTCATGATATGATGTTACTTCATAAAATAATTCATTTTAAAATTGACAATTCTGAACTTCTCAGCAAATTGTCACTCAATACCCCCATGTCTCGCACGAGACACACCGCGAACCAAGTTTTCCACCTTCCTGTTTATCGCACAAATTACGCTCTGAGCGCGGCACTGTATCGAATCTGTGATATCTACAACAAACATTTTGGAGACATTGACGTCTTTCATTTGAGCGAGCGAAATTTTAAAAAAGTGATCGGAGCAACATTTCGGCGCGGATGTGACCACGATGTAACATGATATTATAATACTTGTATATTACTTTTTATTTTATTTTATCTTAATTTAATTTTTATTTCCAGTACTATAAGTATTTTAACTCTTAAATATTATGTATACCTTATTTTGTCTTAGTTTAACTTCAATGTTTCTCACTATCATTTGTTGATTGTTAACTATTATTTTTAATCTGTGGTAGCATGTAATTGGCCTTATTTTAATTATTCTGAATGTTTCTTTTATATATATATATATGTTATTGATATCGCTGTATGTTACCCTAAATAAATAAATAAATAAATAAAATAAATAAATAAATACTTTGTGTTGTAGATGCTTTCTTTCTCTTTTTCTTTTTTATATACTTTGTATATACAACACTAGCATTAAAAAAATTACATAACGGCGCCTGCTTCAGACCAAGATTGGAGAGGTTGTTGAATACTGTGCTGTCTCTCATGGGCCACTTCATTTTTTTTTTTGTAATAGTCTTTCGCATATAAAATTTCCTTTAAAAAAACATACAATTTATCCAAATTTTGATTCCAGATTAATTGATCAAAGAACAACTTTAACTAACTATCCATTATGCTGTTTCTCCAGAGGGGTAGGCAGGTAGGATGAACCACCATATTGCTGTCCTGACATACCTCTGAAGCTTCCTCTACATTCAAACATCGTAACATGTACACTTACCGATTTATCAGTTTTCAAATATGGCTGCCTTTTGATTTAATTAATTTGATCATGCCATGCTTTCCTTGGACATCTGCTTTCTCTTTTCACTCACATCGCATATATGCAACATTTTAACCATTCTTTTCTCATCCACTCGTTTCATATGTCCAAACCATCTCAGGGATATTATTTTAATTTTACTTATGATGCAATCATGGGTCTTACATTACTTTCTTATTTCGTCATTCGGTATTCTACCATATATCGTTTTCCTGCACATTCTTCTCAGTGATCTCATTTCTATGTCATTTATCCTACTTTCATTCTTCTTTTGCCAGCTCTAAGCTTTACTTCCATATATAAGGCAGTATTAATAATAAAAAACAATATTTTTTATTGATTTATTTATTTAAAAAAATATTAGAAATTAGTAACCAAATTTGTGGAATGTGACATTTTGGGTTACATATTAAAATTTCTACTTCTCACTGCTTGTAACAAAAATGCCTAGAGACAGCTCTCTATATACTCGTATATTATATATCTTGGTATATATTAATAAGTAATACCCAACCCATCACACTGCGTCTCCCGCAGGGGCGAAAAGAGGAGGGTGGAGTGCCGCATCTGTTAAAGTGTGGCAGTTCATTCTTTCTGCCTACCCCTTTGGAGAGACGGCGTGATGGTTAGTTAGTTAGTAATACAGTCTTGGCAGTCTGGTTAAAACAAAATGGCTGACAAATGCCTTGACATATCTAATAGAAGCTCCACTTTAGCATTAAGATTTGAAATCAGGAGATTAATTTATAATTACTTAAATAAATGTGAAAATTTATAATTATCACTTTGGCACGTAGATGGCACTTTGGCACGTAAAAAGGGATCATCCGTCTTTGTTCCATTAGCATTTTACAATAGTTTTATAATAATAAATTTTATAATAATAAATTATTAAATTTTACTATTCAGTGGATCTTAAAAACAAACTAAATATAATTACTTATAATTATATCAGTCGGGTGTATTAACATTATGATTCTCAGTTCTTTGGAATTCAAATGGATTTGGATGGAATAAACACATTTAATAAGTCTATTGAGGTTTCAAAGTAAGATTAAACAATTATTATCTTTGTCACAACCGATATACATATTTGGTCAATACAACATTAAAATACAAGACATTCAAATGTATATTACTAGGATATATTTTGTTACAGAGGGTTGTCAAGACCATAGATATTTCTAGAAACTTTTGTAAAGATTTTCCTGAATGCAAGCAATAGACAAATAAACAGTAAAATGACCTAACCTATCTAAAAACTTTAGAATATTATAAAATGTGTTCTTAAACCAAAAAAAAATAAAGGATCTTAAAGTCAATCTTAGAACAATAAAAAAGCTTGTTTTCAAAGCTGTCTAAAAATTATTTAAAATAATTATTTTAGAAAAAAATATGTGAAATACAATTAAAGTATTAAAATATATTTTCATGCTTAGCGTACAATAATTTTTATAAAGTAAAATTTTATATCTAGCAAGCCCAAACAATGAAAGTATGGCTATGCAATTGGTAGTGTTAAATTTATATTTTAAAAATATAGTTAACCGTTAGAGTGCTATAGGCTCAGGTGCTGGCTATGTTCTTTACTGTGCATCTGTCCATATTAGTCCATTTTATTGTATAGCGGTGGATATTTATCCGTTTCATTTAATACCAAACTTTTTTAAATCCAATAACAAAAATAAATGTAGCAATTTACATACATCCTTGCATAACAAGCATAGCACTACAACGGTTAAAATAAAGAATTTAACATTACATACAATTTACAAAATTAAACAAAATACACAAACTATTATGAAGTCATTCGGTAAAAAAAAAACTATAGAAATGATCTAATAATAATATAATACATCAGATTAAAATATCTATAAATATATTACATATAAAATATATAAATAATTTTAAATAGACAACAATGAAACCACATAAAAAAAATACATATACCAGGTGTAAGCATAAGTCTTTTCCGGTTTCTATAAAAGATGGCGCCACCGAATAGTAGGAAGCGTATGAATGTGACACTATGTCAGTTTGTTCGTCTGACATTAACCTACACACATACATAAGATGAGTCTGCCAAACAATAGCGTCTGTGTTGTATCGTTCAGTGATCATGTCGACTTTTGTGCCTGAAAAAGAACATTTGCGGCGCGCATTGCTTTTCTTATTGAATCAAAATAAAAAGGCTGTGGAATGTCACCATTTGCTGGTAGAAATATATGGTGAACACGCTCCATCAATTAGAACATGTGAGACATGGTTTCATAAAATCGCTTCGGCAAGAAGACCATGCTTTGTGTCTGGTGGGACCAGAGCGGTATTGTGTATTATGAACTCTTGAAGCCCGGCGAAACCGTTAACGCACCACCCTATCGCCAAGAAATTATGAATTTAAATCACGCGTTGATCGAAAGACAACCAGAATGGGTCAGAAGACACGACAAAGTGATTATGTTACATGACAATGTGCCGCCTCACACAGGCAAAACTAGTGAAAGACACCATGAAATCGCTTGACGGGATATCCTTCCGCACCCGCCGTACTCCCCCGACCTGGCGCCATTTGAGTATCACCTCTTTGCATCAATAGGGGCACGCGCTTGCTGAGCAGCACTTCAGCAATTTCAAGGAAGTTGGAAAATGGCTCGACGAATGGTTTGCCGCAAAAGACAAACAGTTTTTCAAGCATGGTATTCATAAGTTACCTGAAAGATGGGCAAAGTGTGTAGAAGCATATGGCCAATATTTTGAATAAACAAAATATAAATTTCCTTTGAAAATTACGCATTTTCTTTACCACAAAAACCGGCAAAAACTTATGCATACACCTGGTATATTAGAATATTTATTGATTTATTTTTAACAATTAATATATTTATACTACGCATTTACAAGTTCAACGTATTTAATAAGCTTTTGAAAACATATATATTTCGTAATAAAATATATATTGCATTCATTCACAGAATAATTTTTTTATGTAATGTCAACAGAAAGACAAAATGTATACACTTACAACACTTATAGCACTTTGAGCTTGAGATTATGATATTCATTTGAAATGCGTTTAAAAATTGGTCATTGGTAATTCATAATAAATGATTAACATGTTAACGGCACAATAGTGATTGGAGTTGAATGCAGATATATTTTACAATAAAATAATGACTGCATTCCAAACTTCTTTGTGATGTTATGATATAAAAATATAATTAAATATATTTGCTTGAATGATTTATAATAATATGAATTATAATATATAAATATATAAAATATATCTTTTGATTTACAATAAATATTATCCAAAACAAGATAAATTGATTATTTAAATATGATTTAACTTAACCTAACGTTATGTTTAAAAGTAATGTAAGTCTAATAAAAAATACTTGTCAAATATTAAGTAAAATATTATTTAAAAAAGTAGAGCTTATATAAAAAAATATATAATTCTGCCACGAATTCCGTCTTGGTCCGCTTCCTTAACTCCAATACAAAATGGCATTCTGTAAAAAAAAAAAAATTGTTATTATTATTTTGTTCTTGGATTTCTTTGATATTGTCTTTTCGGGAGTACCAGCCCAAAGGCTACTGCTCCCCCTCGTGTTGGAATTTTTTTTCTTGGATAATGAGGTTGGATATTGTTGGATGGTGAGGGGAGGGTTTCTTGGAGGATGTAGTGGGTTGTGTCCGACATATGGCCGGGACTACCCGGGTAGAGGAGTGTGGGGATGGTCTTGGAAAGGGGCCGAGGGACGGTGACAGGGAGTGGCCTTGGATGGGGGCCAGTTGATCCTGAATATGAAACCGAGTGGGACAATAGTGGCAATGGACGTGGGCCGATGGTCTTGGTTGGGGACCGATATGACAATGGGGTTAAGATACAGGATGGGACAAGGATGGTGGAAAGGAAAGGGTTAGGTCATGAAGAGTTGGAGTAAACAGCGGGTCGGCAACGATGGCGGTAGAGCAGGTGGAGGCAGCGGGACAGGGTGCAGGAGGAGGCGATGATGGTGGCAGGAGAAGCAAGGGATGGAGGTATTCGAGGAACGCCAGCAGAATTGGAGATGGCAGCGGGTCGGGAAGATGGTAGCAACAGCAAAATGGAGATTGAGTGATTACGATGGCACTGGAGGTAAAAGCCTATTCAGGAAGAAGAGAAGGATGGAGTGCCGCATCGGTAAATGTGCGTCCATTCTTTCTGCCTACCCTTTCGGAGAGACGGCGTGATGGTTAGTTAGTTAGTTAGTTAGGAAGAGGTTGTAATTGGCTGGCTGACAGGAAAGCGTGCAGAGCGATGTACAATTTGGATGAGAGTGTGCACCAATAAAAAACAATAAACCACTCATGATGATGCATATACCTACTTATAAATGAAGTTGTTTTTAATCTTAAAGGATTGCCAAAATGCAGAAATTTGTTTTTTTTGTGAGAAGCTTCAAATGACAGCCGCCTATGGGTGCCATTTTGAAACAATTGTATTATTTTGTTGAATAGCACAGCATAATTAAATGCTAAATTTGATTATGTTCACATTTGACAATGATAATAAAATAAAATTCATAGAAAACACATTGAATACTTTATGTGGTACCTAATTACATCATTGTTCATGAAACAATAAAAAGTAGAATTGTATTTGGTCAGATTGAGTAATATAAGGTTAAAAATTGAGTAAACAAATTATTTACTCACCAAGACTTGCAGGGCCTTGAAGGCAGACAGTTCCTGAGCCTCTAGTTGGGTATAGCACAACCTGTCAGCGGTGTACGGGCCCAGAACTTCTATTCCGTGGCTCGCAATGTAAGCTCCCGGGAGAAAGACTCTCCCGGCAAACAATTTCACATTGTTTTCATAAATATCCATGTACTGGAACACCGGTGGAGACCAATTGTAACTGAAATAAAATCAGGTTTAAATTCTACAGCTTTCTCCAGCAGTTTGAATCATTAAATCTTACTCTTTGGTTTTCTAATCCTATTCTCCGTTGCTTTTTGTAATTAAATTTTGCAATCTGCGCCAACAATGCAAATATTTTTAAATTAAAAATATGACTCACTATATTTTTCTATTAATTTGTTCTAAAACGATTCTCAGAAACAAAATATAAATTATTTCAATTATGTGAACACAACTCATGTGACCCACACTATTACAAAATACAACGACCTCCGAAATGATATAGTTTAGCAAAGAGATTGCTTTACCTACCGGCATAACTATTCAAATCAAATCAGTTTATTTTCTCAAAAGATATTACAAACAGCAATTATAGTTTAAGGCATCTATTGAGAACAGGTAAAAATTAAAAACATATAATACCAGGAACACATGAGAGATGGTTCGACATTAGGAATACAAGATACTCTCCAAAGTCAAGAGTATTTGTCTTCTGAACGTACTTTTACGAATATGAAAGACGTCGATCTCCGAAGCGATCATGTTCTATTGTCAACTATTGTCAGGTTGGTTCTTTATCGTGGGAGATAAACCAATGAAAATGTCAGGGACAGTGTTCCCTGTAAGCTATCATTAGAGAAAATCTCTTGGTATCGGTATGTCAATTCTGGTTCTCTGTTTATGTATTACGTTAAATAGAATTGACTATTTCAATTAATAAATTAATTGAGATTATATGTGTTGTTAATTATTGTCAATATTAAATATTAACTGTTTCATTTAACAACAACAAACCATCACGCCGTTTCTCCGCAGGGGTAGGCAGAGAGAATGGACCGCCACACTACTCTATCCTGGCAAACCTCTCTAGATTCCTCCACATTCATACAACGAGTCATACACGCACGTCGATTCCTCCGACTTCTAACATGACCAACCTTTAAAATTTGATTAATTTGGTCATGCCATGTTTTCCTCGGTCTGCCTCGACTTCGTACCCCATTTACATCATTAACGTATACTTTCTTAACCATTCTTTCTCCATCCATGCGTTCCATATGTCCGAACCAACGCAGCGATCCTTTCATAATTTTGTTCATTATACCTTCTTTCGCTCTACATTCCTTTCTTATATCAGCATTTGAGATTCTGTCGTATATATCGTTCTACCCCACATACGTCTTAGGGACCTCATCTCTTCCGCATTCATTCTACTCTCATCCTTCTTCTGCCAGTTCCATGCTTCGCTTCCATACATTAGGGTTGGGACCAGAACTCCATTGTGAACGGCCGTTTTCACTTTCATTGATAAATTCTTGTTTCCAATAACTATTTTTAAAGCTCCATTCACTTTGTTAAAATTTCATACCTACATAAATCATTTGACTTGCATACCTCATACATTCTCGACACCAAGACTTGTAATTCGTCCGCACTATCCGCAACGAGAACAGCATCGTCCGCGTTAAGCAGACAGTTTACAGACAGATCACTCATCTTAGCACATTAGTTTCATTTAATAGGTCTAAATACAGTAGAACGTCGTTTATTCGGACGTCAGTTAACCGGAATGTCAATTATCCGGACAAGCCGAGATGATGAAGGGAATACTAGTCATAACTAACCCTTTCCATTCTACAAAAAATTCCATCAGGTCCACAATAGATTTACAAAATTACAGAAAAACAATACATCCAGTATTAATTACTAATTATTACATATTATACACAAATGGTTCGAATTTACTGTTCACTTCCTTCATATATTCTTCATCACTACTTTCAAACTCGTTGTCAATGCGTTTTTTTGTAATTCTAGGCATTTTGAGGAGTTCAAATTTTTAGAATAATAGTTAGTATCGGTAATAATAATTATCAAGCTGTTTATCGAGGCGAATAGGGTTGAGCTGCGCAGGTTTCGGCAAACTAAAACACGTCTTTGAAAACAAGGAAACTCCAATACGCCGGTGATGACTTATGGGATGGAGACTATGACCCTCACCAAGAGAAATGTAGAGAGATTAAGAGTCACACGGCGTTCCATGGAGAGGCATATGCTCAGCGTCAGTCTCCGAGATAAAATCAGAAATGAAGAGATTAGACGCCGAACAAAAATAACGGACATCGTGGAACGACTAACGAGACTGAAGTGGCAGTGGGCAGGTCATGTGGCGAGACAGAGTGAGGGTAGATGGACCCAGAAAATGATAAAGTGGAGACCATGGGAAAGTAGGAGAAGTGTCGGCAGGCTGCAAAAAAGGTGGGCCAACGACATTGCTGCCGTGAGGGGGAAAATGTGGCTGCGGCTGGCAGAATATAGAAACGAGTGGAGGAGAAGGGAAGAGGCCTATGTCCGGCAGTGGACCGATGAAGGCTGACAAAGAAGTTGTTTGTACGCGCACGGGTAGAGTGTAACTGATGCCGGCGGCCGGGCATCCGAGTGACACGTACCGAGCCAGCCCCTAAAACAAGCCTTTTGTATCATTCTCAGGTAGAAAGTTACACATTACAATGTTCATAAAAAAAAAAAACATTGAATCCTCGTTCCAGTATACCGGCACACTAAGAGAAAAAAATATGTTTGCTTGTATTTTGACACTAAACTGATGAATAAGAAAAATGTTGAATGACATTCGACATAGGACCGGAAAGGGCTAAGCTTACCCCACCACACCTACACAACGTTGGGTGTGGGTTGCATCATCTTTCTCCCTCACACCCTACGGACAGTCAGTCCCCGCTGTGTTCAAGTTTCAATGTGTTATCTCGTTAGTTTAAACCTCTCATAATTTATTCAAGGTTACGTGTATACATTTTTATAATTATCCGGAAAACTGACATTCTACTGTACCCTTATGTAGCGCACCAAGAATAGAATTTATTTTACAATCTTCAATGTGAGCAGAAAATAGCTCATTATTATGAAGAAGGAACCTGGTCGTGTCCAGGCTTGAACCCATGCCCCCTGGATCAGGAGCCAAGCGTTCTATCCCCCTAGACCACCACCCGGTTATGTTGTTTATACCACCCGGATATGATAGTTTTACAAGGGGCAGGCGAAGTGTGCGGCCGAGTATTTGACGTTTCGTAATTTAAAAAAATTTAATTAGTTTATAATTAAATTTCATTAATAAAAAAACGTTCTTGTTTTTTGCATGTTTCTCGGAAAATAACCCAAAGGTAGGGCGGTTAAAGTTGGAGACCCATTGTCTTTTGCTCACATAACCTTCGGAAAATTATGGGGGAACATTGGAACAGACCTACACCATCTTATGAATGCTACTGTGAGTAAGTTACTTACTGCATACACAGCTTCTGCAGTTGTTCATGAGGAGAGTCCGAAATCACCACTTCCGGACCGGCTTCATTATTATTGTGGTCCGTAGTCTTCTGTGTCTTGTGTCCAAATGTCCTGGGCATCCTCCCCCACTTGATGACGAGCGGAGATCCGTCCAAACTCACATTTTGCATCAAGTTTAGAGCATTCTTTGCATTCACATGCTTATTGAAATGTACAAAACCGTAGTTACTAATTTTTTTCACCTTGGTTATGTTCATTGGATTCACAAACTCAGCAAATAATTTAAGGATATCTTCTTCTGTCGTTTCCATAGTCATATTTTTGATGAATAAATTCCTCTGAAAAATAAAATCATTTTAATTAAACAATAATTTTATTTCCTTGTTAATTAATTAATTAACTAACTACTAAATACGAATGAAAACATCTGTTTGCTAAAAGTTTTATTATAATATTATAATAGAAGGCTAAAAGCCTTCTAATGCATTATGAAATCGTCACCTGAGAGTAAGAAGGTTCCAACTGACAAAAGTAAAAAGCTGAGAAAAATGAAGTCAAAGTTTTGTTGGTTTCGGGTGTGTATCTTGGAATAAAAGGGTTTTATTCCAATTTTCAGAGATTCTTTTACCGAGAAACGTGTAAATTTTGTCTGGCAAAAGTTGGAATAATAAAGTTCTAAGTTTAAATGAATCCTTCTTCAGTGAATCGTGTGTTTTGAATGATCAGATGGAACTTGATTCTTTTCGTAACATCAAAATGACAATACTATTATATGTTTTTTTTTTAATTGTACGTATAGATAAGGTTAGTAAGAACCCTTTTCACGAAAAAAAAAGCCAAATGTGAAATTTTGTTAGTTGGAACCCTCTTACTCTCAGGTGACGAAATGACAATTGCTCTACAAAAACAAAAAGTTGTGCACTTGACCATGTGTTGAAGTTTTCAAGGTAAACCAGTACAAATAAATGTAGTCTGTAATGCCCCTTGCATCAGAGAATGAACACACCAAACTCGCCTATATTGCACTACATAATCAGCCTCAAGGGATTGGTGGAAGACCTGGAATAAGATGGAAGGACAGCTGGGAATTCATCTCAAAGGAGCAGCAACAGCAGCATGCATAGATCTTCAGCATGGAAGTAAACTAAACTCATTCTTTTTTCAATTGGTTACAATCGTCGGTAACCAGTGTGATCTTCCCTGGCCTTATACTAATTCATGAGATGCCGGTCATGATTTTCAGGGCACGGCAGACGTTAAAAAATCGATTTAACCTTCAACTACAACAATGAAGACAAAAACTATCATAATTTGTGTTTGTTATGATTAAAACTTCTAAAGATGGACAATTATGTGCCATAAGTTGAATTCTTTATGAAAAATGTTAAACTATCAATTATAACATTTTTATTTATAGTTTCTAATAAACAAGTATTTAGAAAACATGTAATAATATCCTATCGAATTAAAAATAGTAAAAGTCAAAGAAAAAAAACGACGTAAGTAAGAATTTCGGGTGAAAATCAATGTTACAAATTTACGAATTTGATTTAATCGGGTGGTGGTCTAGGGGATAGAACGCTTGGCTTCTGATCCAGGGGACTTGGGTTCGAGCCTGGACACGATCAGATTCCTTCTTCATAATAATGAGCTATTTTCTGCTCATATTAAAGATTGTAAAATAAATTCTAATATCATTGATTGAAATCTTTGGTATTAGTCTTAAAAAAAAAAAAAAAAAATGAACCTAAAGGAAGATTTACACCAGAGGTTCCGAAACTTTTTTGTAGAAAATTTTTTTTTTTCAGGGCAAAAAATTAGAAACAAAAAAAAAAATTTGCCGGTGGAAATCTATGGCGACCTTTTTTTTTAGCTCATTTGGGGAAATCGGACGGCCGAAATTGTTAGCGACCTTTTTATGAATGTCCGATTACCCCAAATGACTAAAAACTAACTAACTAACCATCACGCCGTCTCGCCGGAGGGGTAGGCAGAAAGAATGGAAAGCCACACTGTTCTGTCCTGACATACTTCTCTCGATTCCTCTACATTCATACATCTTGTCATGCACGCACGTCGATTTCTCCGACACCTCACGTGACCGACATTCAATATTTTGCCGTGATTTTGATCGTGCCACGTTTTCCTCGGCCTTCCTCTATGTCTAGCTCCGTTCACGCCGTTTACATATACCTTCTTTACCATTCTGTCTTCACTCATTCTTTTCATGTGTCCAAACCATTTTAATGACCCTTTCCTTATTTTGTTCATAGCACTTTCATTCACACCACATTCACTTCTTATACTTGCATTTGTCACTCTATCATATACAGATTTGACACACATTCATCTTAGAGACCTCATTTCTACTGCATTTATTCTACTTTCATCCTTCTTTCGCCAGTTCCATGCTTCACTTCCATACATAAGGGTCGGCGCAAGAACACCATTATGCACTGCCATCTTAGTTTTTTTGGATAGGCTGTTGTTTGCGATGACAACTTTAAGTGAATTCCCCAAATAAGCTAAAAAAAAGGTCGCCAACGATTTTGATATTCGTTTCAATATTTGGCTTCAATTTAGTTGGCTTGTGGACCCCCAATTTTTTCCACAATTGTCGTAGACCCCTGCGTTCTATATAGACCACTGGTTTACACGCTACGATAAATGCAAGCAATTTATCATAACGATCGAATTATTTCGATTTATCGTTGGGTGTAAACAGGATATTGTGGCGATTAATAAGAATTGGGATTGGATGCCGGCCGGCATCAATTTCTGTAACGATTTTCTGAAACGAAACGAGTTTTCGCAATAAACGGAGAAACTTACGGAGAAAAAGAGTTTGTGAAGAACTTACTATTTAGAAAAGTGTCCTGCACTCGTAATTTAAAAGGCGTTATCCTGTTACACAATAACGCCAGATCACACGCCAAAAGTGTCTCAAGAAAAAAACCTGGAGCTCAACTGGTCTGTTTTGCCACATCCACCTTACTCCCCAGATCTTGTTCCTATTGACTACCACCCTTTCTATTCCTTTCAGAAAAATTTGAATGGAATAACTTTCATCCATCAAATCAGGTCCACAATACTTGTAGTCCTACCCAGCGAACTTTATGAGGAGTGGATCGATAAGGTGCCAATAAGATGGGAGAAAGATATATTTAAAATAAAAGTATGATAAAAAAAATCGGAAGTTATTTATGATTCAATTTAGTTTATTTTAATTCCACTTGGATACCCAACACCCAATAAGAATTAATCCTTTGCATTCGAAAGATTTTTGGTATGTGCATACCGCCAACTCGTAGCATTTTTTTTAAAGAAAAATAAGTCATTTGAATTGAAACACAATTAAATTCAGATATACGAGGTCTGTCCAATAAATACGTGAACTGATTTTTTATTTTTTATTTTCCAAAATTTAGGGTAGGTCAATCTTATCCCCTTCAAAATGCTCCCCATTTGTATCAACGCACTTGTCCCACCTCCGTTTCCATTGTTCAAAACATTCCAGGAAGTCTTCGGGAGTCAGGCTCTTCAGCTGCTTTTGCGTTTAATCGTCTACACTTCATCCCAGTGCAGCCCCCGCATGACCTTTTACATTTCGGGAACAAAAAGAAGTCGCCAGGGGCTACATCTGGTGAATAGGGAGGGCGTTCAATCACAGAGATCGCATTACGGGTCAGAAACTGGCGGACAATCAGTGATGAATTTGAAGGCGCATTGTCGGAGAGTTGCTAAAACGCAGCTGTCCTGGCTGCGGAACATCAAAGAGTGGACAGGAATTATAAGAGTTCAGAACCTGTTCCAAGTGGCGCAGGACAGAGATGCCTTTGCTGCAGTGATCGCCAACGTTGGGGGGGGGGGGGGCTGACACGGCACCGAAAGAAGAAGGGGCAAATTTGAATATTTTGTACAATGTTATTTGTAAATCCTTTTAATGAGAAGAAAGAACCTGCGCCAAATATATTAGTACAACAATATTTTTATTTTATTTTATTTTAACGTCCTTTTTAGTAACGTATTGGTACGCGGGATAAAATTATTTTAGTAATTTTAATACGATTCTTAACGATTTGTAATAATAATCAAAAATATATTAAAACCCGCAACTGTCGAAGGTGAGTCAGTTCTAATTTCAAATGTTCTAAGTGGATAAAATAACCAGATAAAGGAAACTATGTGACTCACGTGATGTGAGCAGTAATTATATCGAACCGGCCCGTTTACACGCTACGCTAAATCGCAGCGATTCATCGTAACGATCGAATTGTTACGATTTATCGTTAATAATAATAATATGCTAACTTTTATAGCGCCGTTTTTGTGATGTAATCACCTCAAGGGTGCATTAAGACGTGTTTTAAATCTAAAAATCTAAATATGAACGCTGGATCTGATATTCGTGATTGGTTAGAAAGTATAATGGAACAAAACAATGGGTCGGTTAAAACCTCGGGTCGGTCCTTACTGCGGACGCCAACGTAGACACTGATGTCAAACACAGGACAAACACCGTGGCTCAAGTGGAGGACTCAATCTGGTGTCTTGTGTGATCAAGAAATTCCAATCAGGACCATGGGCAGAGTCTACAAGACTGCAGTGAGGCCCGCCATGCTATATGGAGCAGAGTGCTGGACCAACAAAAAAGTCCACGAACGTCGAGTCCACGCTGCCGAGATGAAAATGCTGAGGTGGGCCGGAGGCGTCACAAGGCTGGAAAACGAATACGTGAGGGGTAGCTTTAAGGTTGCCCCAATAACGGAAAAATTAAGAGAATCTCGACTCCGGTGGTATGGTCATGTGATGCGAAGAGACAGTGAACACATTGTCCAAAAAGCCCTCAGCAATCCCACAAAACCAAGAAGAAGAGGTCGCCCAATGGCAACATGGTGGGCCAACATGGAAAAGGAGCTCCAACGCGAGAACCTGACAGTGGAGATGAGTTAAAATAGAAAAGTTTGGCGTTTTCGTACGAGGAGGGCCGACCTCAGATGATGGGAAATGGCAAAGGGAAAGAAGAAGAGATCTAATAGTGATTTTTCTCACCATGTCCGCTAAACTGATTCCAAAATTGCTCTTTGGACAATTCTAAATTTATTAGGCAGTACAGTAAAATACCTCCAGCCGCACACTGGATCCATTTGGCGAAAACATGGACTTAGGGGTCGAACTCCGAATTTTACCCTGATTTTTTTAAATTAGGTCCTTTGTATGATTCCAAACCACTTTTACATTTGAACTTTTCTTGATATAACTGCTAATTTCCAAGAAAAAAAATGTTGTTTTTTTGTATGAAGCAAAACTGATTTTTTCAATTATTTCGAAATCAGGTGGATACGTCAAAACCAAACTTAGTAGGGATTATAGAGGGCATAATCTTCTACATTACTTGTTACGACATCTACTTCATATCTCTGCCTGTTTAAAAGCAGCAGACATTATAAATTTTAATTAATTTTTAGGAGTATAAAGTGGTTTCGGATTTTTTTAGATGCATAAATATGCTAAAATCACAACATTCTTTTGTAAAGGAACGCGATGATCATTTATGCATCTAGCAAAAAATCCGAAACCACGTTATACTCCTAAAAATTAATTAAAATTTATAATGTCTGCTGCTTTTAAACGGGCAGAGATATGAAGTAGATGTCGTAACAAGTAATGTAGAAGATTATGCCCTCTATAATCCCTACTAAGTTTGGTTTTGATGTATCTAACTGATTCCGAAATAATTGCAAAAATCAGTTTTGCTTCATACAAAAAAAACAACATTTTTTTTCTTCGAAATTAGCAGTTATACCAAAAAAAGTTAAAATGTAAAAGGGATTTGGAATCACACAAAGGACCTAATTTAAAAAAATCAGGACAAAATTCGGAGTTTGACCCCTAAGTCCATATTTTTGCCAAATGGGACCAGTGTCCGCCGGTACTTATTTTTTCGCGTTCGAGCGTTCCTTTACAAAAGAATGGAGTGATTTTAGCATAATTGTGATCATTTATGCATCTAACAAAAAATCCGAAACCACTCGTAAGAATTAATTAAAAATTATAATGTCTGCTGCTTTTAAACGGGCAGAGATATGAAGTAGATGTCGGAACAATTAATGTAGAGGATTATGTCCTCTATAATCCCTACTAAGTTTGGTTTTGACGTATCCACCTGATTCCTAAATAATAACAAAAATCAGTTTTGCTTCATACAAAAAAAAACAATAACATTTTTTTTCTTCGAAATTAGCAGTTATATCAAGAAAAGTTCAAATGTAAAAGTGGTTTGGAATCACACAAAGGACCTAATTTAAAAAAATCAGGTCAAAATTCGGAGTTCGACCCCTAAGTCCCTGTTTTTGCCAAATGGATCCAGTGTGAGCCGCCACAAGCGCCCAAAATCGATTCTCCTTCAGAGAAACACTCCGGGCCACACAAATCATGCCCCCGCATAAACCAACAACCCGCCAAATCACCTTCCAACAATGTTCCCATCAGAGACGTAAGAGGAATAGCCACATGAGCTGAACCTCTGTAAGCCAGAAGATCCAAGTCCATCACATCTCGACAATCTAATAACATTTATTGACTATTCGTCAGATAACGAAGCTAACTATATTATACGCATTTTCGTATAAAAAAAAAAATTACACATTCACAAAGGAGTGTTATGTGTCATACAAGTAATAATGCATTAAAGTTACATATTTATATACAAACTATTAGGAAATTCAAAATTAATGTCATTAACTAAAATAATTGAACAGATTAAATTAACAAATATTAATTATATATATAATGTAAATGGAAGCAAAAATAGAGGAAGGCCGAGGAGAACGTTGCACGATCAAAGAAATCAAATATTGAATGTCGGACATGTGAGGAGTCAGAGAAATCGACACGCGTGCATGACACGATGTATAAATGTCGAGGAAGCGAGAGAAATATGCCAGGAAAGAAAAGTTTGGCAGTCCATTCTTTCTGCCTAACCCTTCGGGGAGACGGCGTGATGGTTAGTTAGTTATAATTATGTGAAAAAAGGAATAGAGAAAACTATCTTACAGATTAATTACATTATAAAATCGTGAAATCCCTATAATTTTAAATTATTAACAGGGAGAAAATGATTTAATGATATAATTACAAGTTTTGATTGTGATGACAATAATACTTGTATGGTGATGGGAAATGTGAAAAATACACTAATGATTTCTTTGAGAAAGTTTTCCCGCCCTACTAAAAGGGGGCATTGAAAAATTAATTTTTAACCTATTTTTATATAACGGACACCCACTCCCCCCAATTAGTCCGTTTTATCGAAGTTTTACTGTAGTTATAAGTTAACTAATGGACACTTCACGTTTTCCTCGATTTCATTTTCCATTCGCATAGTTATACTTTCTTCATTCATTCTTTCCATGGGCCCAAATCATCTTGCAATTTAACGTATCCAAGTAATCCGCTTTCGTTCGCCCTGTTCTATTATTTCATTTATACACAAGTCTGAGAGATACAGTGCATTTATTCTACTTTTTTTTTTTTTACTTGATTGTCTTTGTGTCTTAATGTCTCGATTTTTTAATTATTCAAGACGGTGTAAGCTAAGTTGGAAAGAGTGTCTTTGTGTGCGATTTTATCTTAGTGTTTGTAAGTGTGCCTGGCTTGTGATTCCATGGGCTAGCTACCTAGCACCCCGACATTCGTCTGACAGCTGAGGGAACCATGGAAAACCCACTTTTAATTGGATGCGCAATTTACGTTTAACTGAAATCAGTGCGCAGGTTCAAAATACGAATGAATATGAAACCGCTAGAAGAGGGTACTTACATTTTTTATAGAATTCAAGATGTCCACGGACTCCGGTCGGGCCCACTCCACGACGATCTTATTCCCAAGAACGGCCAGGTTTCCCGGGATGAGGGTCCTCCTCGCTTGCGCGGCGGAGTAATGGGTGTCAAACTCGAGAAAAGCGTGACTTTTGTTATACACATGTGCGGGTGAACGACGCGTAAACACTCCGACTAAACCCTTCGTCAACTTACTTAACTCGACGAACAGGTCATTCTGAGTAATATTACTCGATATTCCGCTAACGAAAAGACGTTTGTTGTCCAGGGAACGAGACACCGAGATAGAGTGACCTGGACGAATAGGAAACGAATCGAGAATCTTCACAGCTCGCTCGGCATCACACTCGGATGTATATTTGACGAAGCAAAACCCGCGATTGTAACAGGAAAAATCCATCATCAGCCGCAGCTCGTAGATCTTTCCGGTGCCTGTGAATATAGGCACCAGCTCGTCTTCGTAACAATCTCGAGGGAGCCCTGAGACGAAGACTTCGCAACTGCCGGCAGGCGATTTGCCTAGCCACCCCGGGGGCGGGCCAAATATCCTCTGCCCATTTTTCTGTTCTATTTTATAACCTGTTGTCTTTTCTAAATCAATAAGATTTCGCGTCAAAGGATCGCAATGAGAGATCATTTTCGTCAAGTTTGGCGAATTTTCGGGCGAGCCAACGAGCGAAACAACCGCGCGAGACAACGGTCAGCGGCGAACTGAAGTCTGAATTTTGAAATCACTTCCGTTCAGGCCGCTAGCGCTAGCGCACAGAGACGCGGAAGCGAAACGAAAACGGTTTTCGCGCAGTACGCCTATTTAACAGACCTCGTATCACTCTGCTGCGAAATTACCTGACACGTTCGATTTAAAATATGAAAAAGAAGGTAGCATTTCCGAGGTAACATTTTATTTTATAATTTAAAAATAAAACAACGATTTTAATTTATAAATAAGACAATGATTATTATTTAATAATAATACAATGATTATAATTTCAAATAAAACAATGATTATAATTTAAAAATCAGATAAAGTAAAATGATATATTGATTAGTATTTCGTCCTTCCATTTTATCTAGAACGTCTTAGTTCGTTCAGTTCGTTCAGAAAACAGATTTACCAAATATAATTTCCGTAAAGTTTGACTTCTCGGGGTAAATTAATATCATTATTATTTTGTTGAATCGCTCTTTACGTCATCACAGCGCGAGCCTAATCAATGTTAATGATATAGCTATCATATAGATTCTCGTGACATGTGATAGGTAGCTAATCTTCTTCTTCTTCTTCCTCAGCCTATTTCCGTCAACAAAGGCCTCCTCCATTCGATTCCATGTCACTATGTCTTGAGCAGACTGCATCCAGGTTATTCCGACATGTCTGTTCAGATCATCCTTCCACCGTAGTTGCGGTCGTCCTGCACTTCTCTTTGCCGTCCACGGTCTCCAAGTCAGCAGTCTTTTTGTGCATTTTTCGTCTGAGCTTCTGACTACGTGACCTGCCCATTTCCAATTTAGGGTCTTTGGGTCACTCGTAGTTTCTCGGCACTTTGTTTGGACAATGTTACAGTTTCAAGACCATAAGTACCAACTGGCAGACCGCAGGCTTCATAGACTTTTCGCTTCAGGTTGATCGGTATTTTCCGGTTTTTAAGGATTTAACCCATGTTTCCGAAAGCTGCCCGGCTTAGTCCAATTCTTCTTTTTAGCTCTGCGGTTTGGTTATCTCGACCCAATCGAATGCTAATCAATCGTCATTTTATTGTCACGTGAATTCTACACCAGACCAAAGACAGTGGGACAATCACACTATAATCGCCGGGAATCGAACCCGGGTCGTCAAAACGACAAAGGCCATCAAAACGTTTCCGAATTCAAAAACAAATAGTCAGTTATATCCAGCTGATTGGATTTCTTAGTTCTCAGATCGTCAATATTTTTTATCTTGTCAATCTTATCTTATCAAGTAGTCTGCTTGTGGATGCCGCCTGTCCACTTGCAGGGGATTTTTTCTGTTATTTGTAGGTGTTATTTAATATTTCCCATTTTCCTTTCATAGCTTCACCTGAAACAATGTATTTCTTTTAATATTTCAGATATTTGACTACAGGCGACTCGTCCAAAAACAAGTTCTTACTATGTTGGTAAATTCTCTTTATCAAAAATTGTTCAAAGCGTATATGCAAATGAAAGTTGGAGGACCTGTATAAGCATTTCGACCCACTCAAACAAACCGACATCGATCCAGTAAGTAAGCAAGCATTTGCCGTAAGAGATAAATTTGTAAATTTCTTGTTGATAGCTTATAGAAAAGTGATAAAAATGATGAATTACACACGCCGAAAGACTTTTTGTCACAAAAAGTCGACTTCTGAAAATGGTACTAGGATAACACCTTAGCTACAAGTGGTAAACCTTCAAAACATCCTTTATTCTTCCTCTTCTTTCAATAGATCTGACGGTCTCTACAGTACAGTGTCGGCCCGCGTCTCTACATCATAATTCATGATAGGTCGCACGCATGTCTTATAATTTCTGACCTTGCTGTCAATACGCATGTGTTTCGTCTTGTTCAAAACATCGCGAGGTAAATAAATAATGAAAAAAATATGTATACCAAATGTCTTTATTATTATATGTTTAGTGGGTTTCCACTTGTGTTTAACGTCGACCCGTTTCAGCAGCTTGCTGCCATCTTCTGGTCTACCAGTCACTCGAGAGGAGTTGTTCATTCACTTGGGTGTTCACTTCTTTCGACTGATAGGCGGTTATATATGTACACAACTCAGAAATCCTGAGTGATGTAGGTCTGCTTGTCCCTGACAATTCGACAAAGGGGCCATAGATTGTTTTATTTCCCACGATGCAGCACTAACCTGCCAATGATTATGCCGGTAGGTAGAGCAATATCTTTGGTAAATCGTATCAGCTCGGAATTTGACGTATTCTGGAATAGTCTGGCTCACCTGAGAGAATAACTGTCCTTATTATAATTGAATATTCATTTTATTAATTTGTCATGTATCTTATGTTTCCGCCCTTTTATTATTTTATTATGTCTAACTTATTATTGTGTATCTCCTACTTGTATCCTTAGTGTATTGGAAAATAATTCTGTAATGCTTAGGATATATTTAAATAAATAAATGAAATGAAATGGTCATTGACCAGAAAATGGCAGCAAGCTCCCGAAACCAGTCGACGTTAAACACAAGTGAAGCCTACTAAATATAATATATTAGGTTGGGGAAAAAGTAATTTCGTACTTCGCGCCCTTTTTCTTCAACGTGACTGGTGATGAAAAGTGGGTCACTTACGACAATGTCAAGCGACAGAGATCGTGGTCGAAAGCCAACGAAGCGGCCCAGACTGTGGCCAAGCCAGGACTGACGGCCAGGAAGCTGTTGTTGTGTGTTTGGTGGGATTGGCAGGGAATACTCTACTATGAGCTGCTCCCCTATGGCCAAATGCTTAATTCTGCCCTCTACTATGAACAACTCGACCGTTTGAAGCTGGCGATCGAACAGAAGCGGCCAGAATTGGTGAATTTTGCCAATAGGGACAAGGGCTTCTACGAGAGGGGCATTATGAAGTTGGATTTTCGTTGGCCACAAGTTATCGAACAGAATGGCGCTTATTTGACTTTTTTCAGAATTGGCGCTTATTTGATGATTGTAACACTTTTTATAAAGCATTGAAATAAAGCGATAAATTCGAAACTACTTTTTCCCCAACCTAATATTTTGAATAATTTTTATTATTATTTTCATTGTTTAAAATGAACTTCTACCAAGAAATTTCAATAAAAACAATTTTTGAGATAAATACACTCAAAGTGAACAAAATATCGAAATTAATTTCGTAATTATTTATTATTACGGAATATTGCCTCAAGTTTTGCAAAACAAACAAAAAATTGGACCTCCCATGTTTTATATTATACCTATCCACATGTCTCTTCCTTTCTTATCTTAATTATTAATGCCATCCGCATTTTAATGATATTGTTATGGATCTATATACTAGAGTTTCTTCATCATATTTATTATTTGGCTCGGATTTATATCCGCTAAAAAAGTTCAAAATATTGTATTATATTCTCTAACCTTAACACCACCATCAAGACAGTGGTTCTGAGTCATGGACAATGATTCTAAAAGAACAACAAATAATCTGCTGGCTTGAGAATAGGATACTTAGAATGAGCCTGGGACCCAGACCCGGTGTTGCAGCGGGAACCTGGAGGCATAGGACCAACCAAGAGATCCGTACGATGATCCAGCAGCCCCTTATAACGAGCACCGTGAGAGCCGGTCGCCTAGCATAGATTGGGCACGTATGCCGAGCCGAAGAGACCAGAGCAATCAAGACCCTGTACGGAGTAAGACCTCTAGGAAGGCCTAGACAGCGCCTAATGGACAATGTTCTGGCTTATCTGCCTAGGTTGGGAAAATCGGACTGCTTGAGGAGCTTGGCGAAAATTCATCAAGGAGGCTAAAACTCTTCAAGAGTTGTATGGCCATAGGAAGTATATATGTATAATATTTCAATGCCATGGTTCAACTGCCTTATATCAGGGCGCGTATCTTCTCCGCCATGTCCAGTTCTCTTGTCACATAAGTAGCAAGTTCGAAAGGGAATCTACATACAATATAGACAAAAATATGCCACTTAATTGTTTTCACCCCGAAAACCCAGAACTATTCATAAATATTCACTAAACCCTGAATTATGCTTTTGTATTCCCTAATAACTATGGCTAAATATGGTAAATAGATCTCAAAACACCAAAACCGGCGTATTTTTGAAAGCGAAGCCCAGGAAAAAAATATGCTTTTTATGTCAATTCCGGGCCCTTGCGACTTGCGGCAAATGGTTCACAGATGGCAGTATCGTTCGGTAGTATAATAAATTATTTGTACGTACACCCAACTCTAGACCTAGACCTGTTAATATATTGTAAATGTGTAGATATGGAATGTAGCGCGAAGCATACAACAAAAATATTATATGAAGTAAATTCGAATGCATTCCGATTGAAAAGTAGGAACCGTTCATATCACAAATGTGAATAGGTAGGTACATACAAACGAAGTTAGGTACTTTTGATGGTTTCGAGCGGAATTCAGCGTAACCTAGGGACCTTTTTTTAAAATAGTTTATTGTATTATAAAGCTGTTAGTATTTAATTGGTTATTATGTTCCTTAGAAGTTGGCTAATAACAAAAAAGCCACATTGATCATATCCTATATGTGAAATACGTATAGAATGAATACAAACTAGTGATTCTTAATTATTAAATTATTTCAAAAAGACATAATGAATATGGCGTCAATTTAATTCACCGGGAAATAATATTAATATAGAATCATCGAAGAAAATGTGATTTTATAAAAAAATGTGCTGTATCTATTATTGCTGTGTTTGATCAATATTCTGAGGCGATGCAACGTACCTACGTTGACATCATGTGTTATTTCGATATGTGTGTACAATTTAACGTGATTTTGTTAGGGATTAATTCGTATCTAGGAACCTTTTTCATGTGCAGGTACCATTTAATAAAAATAGGCGTGAAAGAGTGCGCTTCCAATTTCAAACGATCATCCACGTGCGGACATGTTGTTTTCACCTGTGCGTTGACAGATTAGCGTCGCTGGCTTTCGACGTATTCAATAAATAATGTCAGAGGGCCAGGCGAGGAAGTCGCCGCCTAAGAAGACAGCCGCCAAGGTACAGGAGAATGGGGCCCACAGCCCGAGCTCGGCGCAGGCGGCGGCCTTGGAGATAACTATGAAAGACTTCTTCGACTTCATGAAGACGGCTTACCAAGTGTACGAGTGTGTAGAGGGCGGGGAAGAAAATGCACCCGGCTGCTTGAAACTGGATTGGGAAGAACTGGAGAAGAATCCAGTGGTAAATATTTATTTTTAATTTTCATTATAAGATGAGTGATTTGTCTGTAAATTGTCTGCTCTTCCCGGACGATGCCTTTCTTGTTACGGATAGTGCGGACGAATTACAAGTCTTGGTGTCGAGAATGTATGAGATATGCAAGTCAAAGGATATAATGATGAATGTCGGAAAGTTAAGGGCGATAGTTTTTGAAAACGAAGAGCAAATAACAGTTTGTAGCATAAGTGTGAACGAAGAGAACTTGGAGCAGGTGAGTAAATTTGTGTATTTATGTAGCATGTTCAAAGCGGATGGCCGAACGGATAGTGACGTCGAAAGAAGGGTTGATGCGAATAAAGGAGCTTTAAAAATAGTTATTGGAAACCAGAATTTATGTATGAAAGCGAAAATGGCCGTTCACAATGGAGTCCTGGTCCCAACCATAATGTATGGAAGCGAAGCATGGAACTAGCAGAAGAAGGATAAAAACAGAATAAATGCGGTAGAGATGAGATCCCTAAGACATATGTATTTTTATGTATTGTTGACAACAATTTAAACGTGGTGATTTCAAAGACATGGCCATTAAGAGTAAAATGAGAATCTATAAAGCATGCGTAAGCAAGGGCAGACACAGTAAGGACCAAACAAGTTTTGAGGACTTCCGAAATGAAGACACTGAGGACGATAGCAGGCAAGACACTGAGGGATCGCGTGAGGAACACCAGAATAAGAGAGATATGTGAGGTTGAGGATATTATAAGATGGAGCAGACAGCGAAAAAGTGACTGGTAGGTCATGATCAAAGAATAGACTCCACCAGACTCCCCTATATTGCATTGCATAACCAACCTCATGGGACTCGTCCTCGTGGAAGACCTCCTAAAAGATGGAAGGACAGCTGGGAATCTACCTCACAGGAGGAGCAACTCTCTGGAGAACAGACCACATAGGTCTACAATAAGGAAGAAGAAGAAGAAGATTTCAATGTGAAAGACAGTGCGCGCTCTGGTAGACCACAATAGTGCAAAGACGAGCGAGAAAAATTGAGCCAGAGCTGATGGGGAATTGTTGGTCTATATTAAAACCTTTAGTGACTAGGGTTAATTAATAAGGTAGACCGAGGAAAGCATGGCATGACCAAATTAATTAGTTGTTATACAATTAAATAACTATATTTTTAACACATTGTATGCGGCTGCTTTTGTGCTAGAGAATTTACTGTAAATAAAGTCCAATATCTAACCATCCAATTTTTTTAAATAAATAAAAAAATGTTAAATTAATACAAATGAAAACCAAATGATTTTACTTAAATATCTTAATGGAAGTTCATTTTAAATATTAATTAAAGAAAATGATGTTTTTAAACTACTTCCATTTTTGGCTTTATTTCGAAATCAACCGGTTTTGCCAGGTTCTATGGCATCGACAGACTAATGACACTATTGCAAACTGAGTCCTTTATATACATACCGATCAGGGGTGGTAAACATGATTCTATAAAAAAATAATCTTAACCCGGTCGCTGTCGAAATAAAGACTAAAGTGGAAGTAGTGAAAAAACTCTTTTTTTATTTTTTTTAATTAACGAATGAAAACGTCTGTTTTCTAGAAATGTTATTATAGTTTATGGGATTGACGTGTAATAGAACTTCTGAACCGACGTATTCATTCGTATTAATCATTTAATATGACGTTTTACATTATATTAAACGTTGAACGATCGAAGTGTGCGCGGGAGATGCCTATTGGTGGCGATGAGGTTCGCAACCCATCACACCGCGTCTCTCGCGATGGCGAAAAGAGAAGGATGGAGTGCCGCATCGATTAAAGTGTGGCAGTCCATTCTTTCTGCCTACCCTTTCGGGGAGACGGCGTGATGGTTAGTTAGTTAGTTAGTTAGTTAGTTTAGTGACTAGGGGAAAAAAATATATTATTGCTGCACGTAATCATTGAAGGCGAACTTGAAGGTCGACGAGGTGTTGGCAGATGTTGGCAGGTTAATCTCCTGCCTCTGCATCATAAAGGACTAGATTGGCTTTAAAAGCGTCGAGGAGCTGTTTCGAGCTGCCAGGGACAGAGACGCCTACTCTCAAGCAGTGGCGGTACTTCCATACAAGCCGAAAAGCCGGGCTTGCTTTAAAAAATCTATAATAAAACGACGTTTATTGCGCGTTTGAGCCGTCCACGAATAAAATAATATTTTGAATTTTCGCGCGAGTTAAAGCGATTTAATTCGTTGCGTTGCAAATGACTCCGCTGACATGTGCAGAAATGACGTAAGTGTATGTTTTGTTCCACTCATACGCGCCGTATTTTATTTCACTCATATGTACCGTAGGTGAGATGCCCGCGAAATCGCCGACGTCCACATGTTTTGTTTCATGTTTTCGATGGGCTTCATATTGGGCTTGCAAAATATAAATGGGTCCTTGTCGCACTTACGTATTTTTAGCTTGTAATCATATAGTTAGGTTAGGTTAGGTTAGGTTGGCTTGTAATCATATAGCTAGGTGCATGTATACCAGAAGATATCTACAATTTTTGTATGGATGTAAAGCCGGGCTTTATCACTCTGAAGTATGTTACTATTCGATGTGTCACGAACTTCATTTCTATTGTCAGAATGTTATCTGTCATTTACGTTATGTGCAGAAATGTTATGAAAAGAACGATTATGTCATTTCTTAACGAATATTTATTAATAATTCCTTGGCTTGCCTTACTGACTGACCCTAGGCACGCCACTGCTCTCAAGTGATAACCAACATCTGACCTGACCTGACACTGCAACAACAAGAAGAAGAAGTATTTATAGATGGTTCAATCTATACTTGGAGTGCATGAAAGAACTTGAAGGCATAGACGCTGGTGCTAAAATGAATTGTGTGTCAGTCATCTGTTTGTTATAATTATGCACAGATGCTGTGTTAATCGCTGACAGTAGAGACAATTTGCAAGTCTTAGTGTCAAGGATGTATGAGACATGCAAAAAGAGTGACCTGGTGATGAATGTGTCTAAATCTAAAGTGATGGTTTTAGAGAAAGAATAATGTATGACGATGTGTGATATAAGTGCGATAGGCATTGGAGCAAGTTACCGAATTTACGTATCTGGGAAGCATTTTTACAAGAGTCGGAAAAATGGAGAAAGACATCGAAAGAAGGGTTGGTGCTGGTAATAAAATAAATGGCGCACTCAAAGTCATTACTGCAAATAAAAATATATCCACAGAAGCAAAGATGGCAGTACACAATGGAGTTCTAGTACCAACCCTCATGTATGGAAGTGAAGCTTGGAGCTGTAAAAATAAGGATGAAAGCAGGATGAATGCCGTAGAAATGAGATCACTAAGAAGAATGTACGGGAAAACGTTGTATGATAGAATACCGAACGATGAAATAAGAAAAAATGTAAGGCAGATAAAATTAAAAAAGGATCCCTGAGATGGTTTGGACACATGGAACGCATGGATGAGAGTAGAATGGTTAAAAACTTGTTCACATGCAGCATGATCGTAAAAAGAAGCCGAGGACGACCGAGAAAAACATGGCACGACCAAATTAATCAATTACTAAAAGGCGGCCACATTCGAAGTCGGAATAATCGACGTGAATGCATGGTACGATGTATGAATGTAGATGAATCCCAAGAGGTATCCCAGGACAGAGCATTGTGGCGATCCATCCTCTCTGCCTACCCCTCTGGAGAAATGGCGTGATGGTTAGTTAGTTATTTATGCTGGTAGCCATTTCCCGGAGTCATTTCATCTCATTACCCATTGCCACACACTTTTAACATGTTATTAATTGATGAGTGCAGGTGAAGATGATGATGGAGGTCAACTCGGGGGAGGTGGACGAGTACCTGGGGGCGCGGCGGGGCTCGGAGGGCGGGGCCCCCGACTGCATGGGGCCCGAGGGGGGCCCGAGCTGCAGCTTCTTCATCGCGGACATCAACCCCCGCGACCCGCAGGCCTCAACCAAGTTCAGGAAAGGTGACGATCACATCCCCACTCAGAAAACAGCCCATCTAAAATAATGACGGTTCTGAAATTGCATTCCACAAGGCCAGTAAAGCTGTGCCACACTGTTTTAAACAAGCTCTCCACATCGGTCTCCACCGGCGGTTTAAAACTGTGTAGACACTTGTTTGAAACCAAAATTCGTTTGACCTTCAACAAACTTTGTGGACGGACGCGCGTTTAAACACGCATTCCAGCTTACACCAACCGTGGGCTCCACAGCTCTCCACCAAGATCACCCCTGTGGAGAGTTTGTTTTAAACAGTGTGGCCCGCCTTTTAACTGGCCTCTTACCCAGGGACGGCGAACCTATGGCACGCGAATGAAGAGAAAAAAATAAAAGTGATCGTACAAAAAATTCTAAAAAGTTTTAGAATATTGAAAGTTAGGGCATTAACACTGTGGAATTCCATAGTAATATACTTTGGGAATTACAAAAACATTGTTTGAACCACTTTTTAATAAAAAATATTAAAATACACGACATGTTTCGGAGGATACCTCTACCTTCAGGTGTAAAAATATAACAAAAACTAAACAAAGAAAGACTAATAAAAAGGCATTTAAAATTCGATACAATTAAAATTTTACATTTAAAATTTGAATTATTGGATCTACAAAAAATCAATAATAAGCGATTTAAAGGGAAAAAATAAATCTCATAAATAGTCAACAGGTTTTTCATAAATAGTCAACCATCGGTCTATCAGAAAGATCATTAATTTATTTAATAATATCGAGATTATGTCAAGATAAATGAAAAGTACAAAATCTCCTTTTTATTTTCTCATAAAATTATTAAACTTTATTTTTATTGTTAAATTACACATAAATCGCAGCCGGACATTAAAAGATTGGCAAGCAACATGAGAGTGATGACGTCACGGAATATTAAAAAAGTGAATTTACTCCGTCAGTATTACAGTTACATTTGGCTCCCTGACTGAAAAGGATTTTGATGAAAAATTCTCCTTTACTGTCTTATTCTTTTCTTCTTATAGGTTTCTTGTATCCTATTATACAGGGTGGGCCAGCATTACTTCCTTTTTCAAAACTTAATAAAACCCATTGTATGAATCCGAAATCTAGCCTAAAGTTTTGTTTTACTTAGTTGTTGAAGATCAAATCAGGTAGGTGACGTCCACCATTCTCCATGCACTGAGTAAACCGATTTCTGGCGTTTGTCATGACTCTTGCCAGCATATCAGGCGTTATCTTGGCAATTTATTCCTGGATGTTGGTATTCAAATCTTTTAGGGTCCCTGGACGATTCACATAAACACAGGATTTCAAAAAACCCCATAGAGAAAAATCACAAGGGGACAAATCGGGAGAGCGGGCCGGCCACTCCAAATCGCCCCTAATTAAGATGAGGCGCTCTGGGAAAAGTTCCCTCAAAACAGCCATCCCGTGACAGAAATCCCGTGTTTATGTGTTTTTAAAATTAGGTATTAAAATTTGCTTTCAGGAGAACTGAGAAGAAATTCGCTGGGCACGTTTTGCAGAAAATCATTTCCGACTAAGAAGGACACGAAGAGTGACGTGGACGAAAACAGCATCGATTCTCTATTGCTGTCGAAACTCTCAGAGGTAAGGAAGCCAAAATTTTAGTGACGGTCTGCCTAAATGGAATCTACTCTTGTGGACTCCCATTTACATCTCATGGACCTCCAGTCAATCAGCTGAAAGAAGTGAACTACCACTAATGTGTAAAGGCAACAAGCCGTAACTTAAGTTGCGGCTGTTTGGCGTAACACGGCTCAAAGCATTCTTATAACTGGCCTCTATCATATACAATCACAGATTTTTCTCTATCTCTTTCCTTTACTGAGATATTCGCTATCCCAATAGCCGCAAAATTGTATTCATTTGATACATGTTTTGGCAAAAAGCATCATTTTAAGTTGCTGATTTTTACCACGGCACAGCCAAAACTTGCGGCCTTTTCCTGCGACACAATATTATGTATCCTGGCAAATGACAGCAACTTAAATTGCGGCCCATTGCGGCACATTTTCTTTAATAATATGAAGCTTACTATACTTTTATGGCAAAAACACGCCTTAATCATTTCTAAGAACTGTATTCTTACTTTTAAAACTTAGTTTGCATAAGAAAACTTATTTTAAATGATAAAATATAGCAAAAAACAAAATAAAACTATAAACCCGTTTATCTCAAAACTACTATTTTTAACTTGCGGCTATTTGCCTTTGCACATTAGCCAAGTGGATATTCCTCCTTCTTCCCAATGATTGGTAGCTTAGCATAGCTAGCAATAATTCAGTCGGAAATAACCGGGTAATACGACAGCGTATTTTTTTTCCACCGTCATCGCCAAGAATCACCTTTGGCGTGGTAGTCATAGCTGTTGCCACGTGGGCCATCTCAAAGGCATGTTTTATTACCCGGTGCGGTCGAAGAGTCCTGAGACGTGTTTTATTACAAGAAGCTGATGGTTCCAGGTGCTCAATGAAGGGATACTTGACTCGGTCCTGTCGTACATGGTGGGGCACGGTAAGCCGGGTAAGGCCTGCATCAGCCACCAGCCCATCATCAAGAAACCGGTCACCTTCTCCTCGACGCTTGACCTCAAGAAACCGACTAGCTTTAGCGGTAAATTAATTCTTTTATTTTTATTTTCATGGTGTGCTCTTAAAGAAGAAGAAATAAAAGCGGCCCCAGGTTTGAACCCTGAGGAATTCCTAAATTTGCTATGAAACTATTTGGTTTGAGAATGCACTACACCAGGTTTTTCTGGCATGTCTGTTCAGGTCATCCTTCCACCGTAGTTGTGGTCGCCCTGCACTTCTCTTTGCCGTCCACGGTCTCCAAGTCAGCAGTATTCTTGGCCATTTTTCGCCAAGCTTCTGGCTACATGACCTGTCCATTGCCATTTAGAGTCGCTACCCGGTGGGTGATGTCAGTGGCCTTTGTTTTTTCTCTTACCGTATCATTTATGACTCTGTCTCTTTCCATGGCTTTTTTGGTCACTAGTATAGGGTGTTTTTTTTTAGAGGTACACAATACATATTCAAAATGAAAAATATTCATTAAAAGAATGTTATCACATTATTGTTTAAATATGATTTCGGGCATATGAGCGCCACGGCTAGCTCAAGTGAATGAATGAATCGTGAAATCTAATTTTCGACAATTGTCGTCTTTGTGTATGCGTATTATCCACTAGAGTGTACGTGGTGCGAAAACGATCCACGGTCTTCCGAATAACTTGTTCGGATGGACGATTATGTCGACCGTAAAATGGACGTAGTGCACGATAAGTTTGGCGAACCGAACCATGAATTTCAAAATAAATTTGTTCAATTTGCAAGCGCTATTCTGACATCAGTCTATTCATGGTAAAATGGCAAAACGTATTGTCTACAAATCAACTGTCAATTTTTAAATTGACAGTCTGTAAAAATAATGTTGCTAGTTTAAAAACCAAACACCTATAGTTTCTCGGCACTTTGCACCTGGATGCAGTCTGCACAAGACAGAGTGACATCAAATCAAATTAAATCAAATCAAATCAAATCAGTTTATTAACTCAAAAGACATTACAAACAGTAAAATGTTTAAGGCATCTATTGAGTACAGGTAAAATATTATAAAAATACAACAAAGTACCAGGAACGCATTAGAGATGGTTTGAAATTAGGAAGACAACATACTTTCTAAAGTCAAGAGTATTTGTCCCCTGAACGTACTTTCACTAATATAAAAGACGTCGATCTCCAAGGAGACCGCGTTCAGCAGACTAATTGCTCTTCCCACCGGTGTCACCAGAGGCAGATTGGTTCTGGTGGCCGGTTGGGAAAACAATCTGTGCTGTCGCTGTCGGAGAAATCTATCAGGGACAAAAAGACCAACACCCTCTAGCACGGCCGAATTCTCGAAATATCCCCTGATTAATTTAAAGAAATGGGTTATGAGATGTCCATCTCTTCGAAGCTGTAAAGAATTGGTTCCGAGCATTCCTAAAAGAAATGCCGTGGGATAGAGCCACGGATAACTACCATACTCCCTCATGTAGAGATACCTCAGAAATTTTTTCTGAACTCTCTCCAGCATAACGGAATATTTCGCCTCGTGGGGACTCCATATCACGGAACCACTTTCGTGTCTGCTCCGAACCAACGCGTTGTATAGGACTCTGAGCACATTGGGATTTCTGAAAACTCTTCCGGTCCGAATGATGAAGCCCAACTTCCTCAGTGCAATGTCACAAATCCTCTCGATATGTGCACTCAGGATAGAGTAGTGTGACGGTTTATCCTCTCTCTGCCTACCCTCCCGGGGAAACAGCGTGATGCTTTGTTATTCTTGTTATTGTACCTACCCTTTAAGCTGGCAAAAAGGATAAAAATTACATGATATTAAAAATACATAAAAGGGATTAATAATATGATAAAATAGAATATTATATTATCATCACAACTATAAGAAGTGAATGTAGTGCGAAAGAAAGTATTTTGAACAAAATAATGAAAGGATCATTAAGATGGTTTAGACACACGGAAAGAAAGAATGTTAAAAAAAGTATATGTTAACTATGTAAACGGAACTAGAAATAGAGGAAAATCGAGGAAAACGTGGCATGATCCAATAAATCAAATATTGAAGAGTCTGAGAAATCGACGTGCGTGCACGATGTATGAAGTTGAGGAAGCGGGAGAATATGTATCAAGAACGACCTTCGTGGTAGAGTGGTAAGAGCTCTGACTTTCATACCGAAGGTCCCGGGTTCGATTCCCGGCGATGGCAGTGTGATTGTCACACTGTCTTTGGTCTGGTGTAGAATTCACGTGACAATAAAATGGCGATAGATTGGCTACCTATCACATGTCACGAGAATCAATATAATAGCTAAAAAAAAATCGTATACAGTAATTGGGTTCAAACAACCTGTTGTACACATAAAAAAAAAAAGAACAGTATGGTGGTCCATTTCAGCGAGACGGCGTGATGGTAAGTTAGTTAAATGGGTTATGAGATGCCCATCTCTTTGAAGCTGCAGAGAGTTGGTCCCTAATATTTTCAAAAGAACTGCCGTGGGATAGAGTCACAGATAGCTACCATACTTTCCCACGAACCTCATATTCCCTTCCTTCTCATACTTATGTTGTTTATCCTCTTCTTCCTTTGATGCCAGGATTCCTGACCGAAAGGGAGTCAAAGGACAAGATGGGTGTTCCCTCCAGGGACAAGCTGGGGCGTAGGAAATCCTCCACAGGGGGAGAGAAATTCGTACCCAAGGGAGAGTGAGTCCCATACTTATTTTCTATTCATGTTTCCATTTCGATTCAACACGTTTTTATCTAATTAATACGAATGAAAACGTCAGTTTTCTACAAGTTTTATTAACTTTATGGGAATGACATGTTTCGCCCTTCTAAGGCATTATCAAATGTGACGAAACTTCAACTCCTTGCAGTTTATATACACTAGTAAATGGAGCAGAATATGGTAATTAACGAAAATTGATGTGACTTTATACATTTTTAACAAATAATTATTTGGGTAGGTCCAGAAATATTGGAAAGTGTATTTTTGAACTCGTTTAGAAATTTTATGACGACGATTACACAGTTAGGGGATACTAAATGATATTATATAAATCAAAAATAAGTTATTTGAGGTAGGACGAAATTAAGTATTTCTAAGATAAACATCTTCTTACAAATTCTTTACAAATGATTTTACATATTTCAAGGTAACTTATGATAACCCATGACCCATAAAATATAATAAAACTTCTAGAAAACTGACGTTTTCATTCGTATTAATTATATAAAATGGAGTTTTACATCATTGTTTAAGAAACAGTAAATACGTTTTTATCTATTCATTGCGTTTTAATTTCTATTCAACAAGCTTCAATTTCTATACACGTTTTAATTTCTATTCTGAGCTTTATTTTCTATTCAATACGTTTTAATTTCTATTCAACTCATTTTAATTTCTTATTTTCCAATCAACACTTTTTATTTTCCTTTCAACCTGTCAGGTATGTAGTTAGTTTTTTTTTGTAATCTCAATTTACAATTACAGTTACCTTTTACTAAGGAACTACTCCAAAATATCAATCTACTATTTTTATTATTTTATTTTGTTGTCTTTGAAGAATGTATTTATTTTTCGTTGTTGTATCATTCCATATTAAATTCCTGAAGTCGTGTTTGCATAATTAATTAAAAAAATTGGTTCCAAAAATACATCCCTTTTTTTCACACGCGTTAATTTTTTTACAAATAACAATACCAAATTTTCCTTCTATTGTTTTTTATACTACTGTTATACAAAAACAACATAAAAAATTTCAGAATAATCCAAAAACGTTCTCGGGTATGCGCATCGTGTGCGTTCCCCTATCACTCCATTCTATCCATTATACCATGCATATCTAATAAGAAGTATGAATGTTGACACCAGCGGGGAAGTGGAGATCCACGTCTGCGACGAGGTGAAAGGCCTGAAGAGAGACTTCCGGTGCCCGCAGCGGCTGTTGGTGTCCAAGATGGGGTACTTCGCGGACGTCACCTCCGGCCAGAAGCTCGAGGACATGGACATATCCGTCCACTGCGACATCCAGATCTTCGACTGGCTGATGCGGTGGGTCAAGAAGGACACCATCCTCGTGGCGGACTGGCCCATGCTGGACCCGGCCAACGTGGTGCCCATACTGGTGTCGGCGTCCTTCCTCCAGGTAAATCCGACTTGGACTCTGTTCCAAAACAATAATAAAATTTTTCTTCTTGGTGTATCCCTTGTGGCTTGTTTCTTATGAGGAATTGGCCCCCTGTGAGGTCGACTTCCAGCTGTCGATCCATCTCTTTGATGTTCTACCTTGCGGTTGGCCGTGCAACACAATGAGAAGGAGTCTGATGTATCCATTCTTCTCTTGTGTGCATACCAGTATCCTAACGACATCCTCGACCTCACATATCGCACGCTTAATAGTAAACTGACCGATTATGGTTTAGGTCATAATTGAGTTAACATTAGACAGAGGCTTGTGTTAACGCTATCCATCGTTTCGCGTTAAAATTAAATTTAAATTCTGCCAATTGACCTCCATTACACTATATCAGTCTTTTTCATTCGTACGTGTTTTACGACTGTTTTTGTCAAAACACCGACTCATGTCAGATTGAGCAAAACTTGCTTTTATGAGTTAAGCCAGTGTTCTATGAAAGGATCCCTGCGTTGATTCGGATATATGGAACGCATGGATGGAGAAAGAATGGTTAAGAAAGTATACGTTAATGATGTAAATGGGGTACGGAGTCGAGGCAGACCGAGGAAAACGTGGCATGACCGAATTAATCAAATTTTAAAGGTTGGTCGTGTTAGAAGTCGGAGGAATCGACGTGCGTGTATGAC
This sequence comes from Lepidostoma basale, assembly GCA_022606425.2. Classification (NCBI taxonomy): domain Eukaryota; kingdom Metazoa; phylum Arthropoda; class Insecta; order Trichoptera; family Lepidostomatidae; genus Lepidostoma; species Lepidostoma basale. The sequence goes on along the minus strand of JAHDVF020000363.1, from coordinate 382,838 downwards.
TCGTTGTATGAATGTGGAGGTTTATAAATAGGTGCCTTCGCTCAATATTCAAAATCTATTGGCCCCAAACAGTGTCAAATGCCGTTCTCTGGACCATGGCAGGTGAAAAGCCAATTAGAGAACAAGTCGCTAGGCGCAAATGGCAGTGGATCGGTCACACTCTGAGACGGAACCCAGCCGGCATCGCTCAGGGCGCACTAGACTGGTCCCCTATGGGGGGAAAGAGAAAGCGAGGCAGACCTAGAGCCACCTGGAGAAGAACCCTGCAGGACGAGGTTAAGGCAGCAGGTCTCACTTGGGACGATGTTAAGCATCAGGCATGCAATAGAGTCGGGTGAAGAAGATTCCTTGAGGCCCTATGCACCACGGAGGTGTGACAGGACAAAAAGAAGAAGAAGAAGAAGATGAATGTGGAGGAAGCTAGAGAGGTTCGCCAGGATAGAGTGATGTGACGGTACATTCTCTCTGCCTACCCCTGCGGGAAACGGCGTGAAGGTTTGTTTGTATGTTGTGCCAGTGCTCTATTAAGCGTGCGATATTTCCTTTATCTTTGAGTTTCTAAATCTATGGCGTAGTGTCTTGCCAAATATGTTTTCGAACGTCTTTATTTCTAAAACTCTGAGCGCGTTTTTTGTGATTGTGGTGTCAGTCCTGCATTTGATCTTATGATGGGTCAGTCGCACATAAGTCTTACTTTGCTATTTATGAAACAAGATTCTCAATGATTTATCTTCTTCATTTTACTCGCTACAGATTTATGTGGTCTTTCCAGAGGGTTGCTCCTACTGTGACGTGGATTCCCAACTGTCCTTCCATCTTTTAGGAGGTCTTCCACGAGGACAAGTCCCGTGAGGCTGTTAATGTAGTGCAATATAAGGGAGTCTGGTGGTGTCCATTCTTTGGACATGACCGTACCAGTCCCTTCTTCGCTGTCTATTCCATCTCTCTTATTTTAGTGTTCCTCGTGCGATCTCTCAGTGTCTTGCCTGCTATCTTCATGATTTGTAATAATTATAAAATTAAACATTAAAATACCCCATCAGTTAATATATCAAATCAAATAAAATCAGTTTATTTCATCAATAGACATAAAAAAATTAAGGTTTAAGGCATCTATTGTTTATTTATTTATACATGATACACAAATGAGACATTACAAACAATAAAACATTTAGGCGACTCATTTGGACACAAAACGATGTTACAAAGATAATATAAAACAACATGAGACCCAAAAATCATACATATCAGAAGGAATCCAAATATGTCGACGTCAGTGAGGCAGTACTCTTTCCAGAATTTGCAATATTTTTTTTATGAATACTGCCTCACTGACACTGAAAATGTCCAAATCTGAGATGATTAGATTCAGCGTCCGAATTGCTCTTCCTACTGGCATCACCAAAGGCAGGTTGGTTCTGCGTGACGGAGTAAAGAACAATTGTTGTCGGCGCTGTCGCAGGTAACTATCAGGAACAAAAAGACCTATTTGCTCCAGAACATAGGGATTCTCAATAGAGCCCCGAATCAGTTTGAAAAAATGTGTTGACAGTAATCCTTCCCTCCTCAGTTCGAGGGAGTTATACCCCAGCATACCCAAGAGAAATGCCGTTGGAAAGAGCCAAGGATATACCCCGTACTCTCTCATGTAGAGGGCTCTCAAGAATTTCTTTTGAACCCTCTCCAACATGAAAGAATACTGAGCCTCATGAGGATTCCATATCACGGCACCTCCCTCGAGTATATTGTACTAGCTAATGCCCGGCATGCATTGTAATGCCTCTTTCAACTATTTTTGTTATTTGTTTGAAGTAGATAGGACTACACATACATAAAACAGACACATTTGCATATACAAAATAATTAAATGTCAATGATTTTTTGTTTTTTTCGTAAATCAAATTCGAAAAAGTTCCTACCTGTGCTTTGGGGTCTACAATATTTTAAGTATTTCCGTCCTTCTCATGAACATGCAACATATGATTGATCATGTTCAAAGTATGAATTTTTCAGATTCAATCCACAGACCTGAAGCGATTGAGCTTATACCGTGTGTATGGTCATTGAAAATGCAAGGCAAATGGGAAACTACAATTGTTTGAAATCAAATGGCACGTCAAAATTTAAAAGCAATTGTTTTTTTTTTTCAAAATAAGAAGAAACGAATTGTATATAAAAACATGTGCGTATACTAATGCAACGTTGAGATACAAGATGGTGGAAAGGGAAGAGGTGGGGCAGAGTGGAGGTGAATATAAAAGTTTTTTTTATATAAATGCAGATGGATCCCCTTCTTCACGACTGCCTCATCTATTGTCACAGCCACATGAGTGACATTGTCAAGACCAACACCAACCTGGCGTGCCTCAATGATACCATCCTCACCAGGTGACCTCTTCCATTCTTACATCAAGTAGGTAGGTAAAACAATCTATGCTGTCGCTGTCGGAGATATCTCTCTCTCTCTATCTGGTTTCAATCCTGGGATTGGTTTGCACCAATTTCCTCTATTCTTCTCTTCCATTCTTCCCTGTCTTGTGCGGCTCTTTTGAAATCTGCATATGATGAGCAGCGCACGTCCACCAACAGGTCCTCCAGGTACTCTCGGTGTGGAAATATCTATCAGAGACAAAAAGCCGAACACACTCCAGCACGGTCAAGTTCACGAAATAACCCTTGAGTAATCTAAAGAAATGGGTTACGAGATGCCCATCTCTTCGAAGCCGCAGAGAGTTGGTCCCATGCATTCCCAAAAGAAATGCAGTGGGATAGAGCCACGGATAGCTACCATATTCTTCTACCTTACCTTAGAAATTTTATCTGGACCCTCTCCAGCATAATGGAATATTTTGTCTTGAGAGGACTCCATATCACAGAACGACTTTCGAGTCTGCTCCGAACAAATGCGTTATATAGGACTCTGAGCACATGGGGATCTCTGAAAACTCTTCCGGTCCGGACGATGAAGCCCAACATCCTTAATGCAATGCCACAAACGTTATGTGTAGATATAAGTCAGCCTACTCTCATAGATGATCCCGAGATCTCTGATCGTAGATACATGTGCTAGTTGCTGGTTGTTCATTGTGTATCTATGATACACAGTTCTCAATGCTCTAGTAAAAGTTAGCACAACGCACTTAGAGACATTGCATTGAATTTGATTGCTGTGACTCCAGTAATTAACCATATTATTAATATCCGACTGGAGGTGTAGACAGTCGTTTAGATTGTTAATTTCTAGGAATAATTCCTACATTGTAACTGCACGCTCGTCGATTTTTACGACTTCGAATGTGGTCGCCTTTAAGTATTTGATTAATTTGGTCATGCCATGCTTTCCTTAGTCTTCCACGGCTTCTCTTTCCACTCACGCTGTCTCCACGCACACATTTTAACCATTCTTCTCTTGTCGAATCGTTCCATATGTCCAAACCATCTCAGGGATCCTTTTTTAATTTTACTTATGATGCAATCATCCTCCTTACATTTCTTCCTATTTCGTCATTCGGTATTCTATCATACGAGTATATATTGTTTTCCAGCACATTCCTCTTAGTGATCTCATTTCTATGTCATTTATCCTACTTTCATAATTTTTTAATATCACTTCCATACATAAGGGTTGGCACTTTAACTCTATTATGTATTGCTATCGTTGGTTCAGTGAATATATTTCTATATCCAGTGATGACTTTGAGAATGCCATTTATTTTGTTCCCAGCCCTCTTCCTTCAATGTCTTTCTCGATTTTTCCATTCTAAATATTATTTATGATTGGAAACCGCTGAGAGCTTGTGGAATGTCCAATTCAAATGAAAATAAAATAACTAAATGAGCACACCTCACACTTTTTAAAGCGCTTCACGGAATGGCACCAGCCTCGATCAGCAAACTTCTCGGCAAAAGGCAAATTAGTTGAGCCAAATCGCAACCCCCGGACAAATTTCGGAGATCGGGCTTTCGCAGTGGCAGGTCCGTCCGCCTGTAATATGCTTCCTGCACGCCTCAGATGCATTGACAATCCAACAGACTTTGAATCTCCCCAAAAAACCCACCTTTTCAAAATATCTCATAAAATGTAAGCAACGGTTATCTGATTGCTGGTGTCACATGCAGTTCTCATGACTAAAAACACCGTCAAAGCGCCCTTGAGGTGAGCTCTTCACGAAAACGGCGCTATACAAATTAGGCTAATTATAATTATTATTATTATTACCTAATAAATAATTCTGATTTTGAAAATTTGGTTTGGTTCATTTGGTGCTCCTGTAAATATGGAGATATTTCGCGTATAAGTGAATTGTTTTGGTCAATTTAACTGTTGCCGCACTTTATAATAGTTAATTGTGACACGTAATACATTTGTATTGTTTTGCTGTTAAAATTATATTAGTTTTATCGTTTTTATGAAGAATTTTGACAGGTGTAAAAATAAATTTTTCATTTGTTCCAATGACAATTTGAATAATTTCTTCAATATTATTTTTAAGTTATTGCTGGTTAAGTGCCTAATTACAACTAATTTAAAAAACGGTGGATACGTGTAACATAAATTAAATAAACACAAAAGTCCGGATCGTCCATGTCAACATGTGCAACATCGAAAAAAATCATTTTGTGTTATTACATTATGTGCTCAATTAAAAAACGGTGGATTCGTGGAACCATCTAAAAAGAACATTTTGTGTAAAATTATTTTTATTTTGTTATTTTATTTTATATCATTGTATTTTATATTATTTGTTTTAGATTTATTTTGTGGCTGTTGGACGATCGAAGTGTACGCAGGAGATGCCTATTGGTGGCGATGAGGTTCGCAACCCATCACACCGCGTCTCCCGCGGGGCGAAAAGAGAAGGATGGAGTGCCGCATCAGTAAAAGTGTGACAGTCCAATCTTTCTGCCTACCCTTTCGGGGAGACAGCGTGATGGTTAGTCAGATAGTTAGTTATTATTGCCTGTGTGGTATGAAACTGACACTGCGTTTAACAGCATTTTAATCATTTTTCTCGCGTCCATTCTATCCATATGTTCAAATCATCTCAGGGATCTTTTTTTAATTTGTCCCCTGATTCAGGAGCCAAGAGTTTTATCCCCCAGACCACCATCCGATTTCTACCGCTCCTTACGTGACCGACATTTAATCTTTGACTGATTTGATCTTTGACTTCTTCTATTTGTTGTTCCATGTATTGCGAGTGTGGAGTATGTATTGTGAGTGTGTTGCAGGTTGGGGGCCATGTACACCAACTCCGAGCTGGAGTCCATCAAGGACAAGAAGGACAAGATCCAGTCGAGGCTGTTCTGCAAGATGATCATGTCCCTGGGGGAGCCCGTACCAGAGACGCTCCGCGGCCACTACAGCTCCCTGTCCACCCTCTACAAGTGCAGCAGGTGTGGCTAACCTAACCTAACCTAACCTAACCTTGGTGGGATTGTCACACTATCTTTGATTTTAGATAACACTATGGAATTCCATATTGATGAATTTTTAATGAATTAAAGTAATTTTTTATGAGGATCAAAGTAGGATAAATGCCGTAGAAATGAGGTCACTAAGAATAATGTGCGAAAAACAAAGCACGATAGAATATCTAATAATGAAGTAAGATGTAAGGCGGATGAATGCGTGATAAATAAATCACAAAGGTGGTTTGGACATATGGAACGAATGGATGAGGGAAGAATGGTTAAAAATATATATGCAAGTAGTGTGAGTGGGAAAAGAAGTCGAGGAAGGCCAAGGAAGACATGGCATGACTGGTATATATACATAATCTGGTGGTGGTCTAGGGGATAGAACGCTTGGCTTCTGATCAAGGGGACTTAGGTTCGAGCCTGGACACGACCAGATTCCTTCTTCATAATAATGAACTATTTTCTGCTCACATTGAAGATTGTAAAATAAATTCTATTATCATTGATTTAAATCTTTGGTGTTAGTCTTTTAAAAAAAAAAAAAGACAAATTAATCAATTAATGAAAGGCGGCCATGTTCGAAGTAGGAACAATCGACGAGTGTGCATGTCACGATGTGTGAATGTAGAAGAGGCACGAAAATTATGCCAGAATAGAACAAAGTGGCGATCCATCCTCTCTGCCTACCCCTCCGGAGAAACGGCGTGATGGTTAGTTAGTTAGTTTTTTAAGAGGAAAATGTAAGAGGAAAACGCGGAGGACTTGTAATAACAATAATAATACTTATAAACAAATTGTTTCCTTATTTTTCTACATTACTGTCATACGACGACCATCAACGACCTTCGTGGCCGAGTGGTAAGTGTGTGGGGTTTTGTGGTGAGAGTTGAAAGACGGCGGAGGTTTCAGCGTTTATTGTGGACCACAAGTAATTACACATAAACAGTATGATATACTCGTGATGGAGCGTGGCTGGATGTCGATAGCAGCGGGGTGGAGTCCGGGTGGTGAGCCGTAGAGGATGAGGGTTCGCTGGGCAGTAGGTAGTCAAATTTCGTGACGTCGCCGTGTAGACCGATGTGTACTCGAGAGGAAGGTCGGAGGTTTCTCGTACGTAGACTTGGTAGTGGAGACTCGTGTCTCTTCGAGATCGCGATACTGGCTAACGTTTAGAGTTGACTCACGTATTGGGTGATCGGAAGTACTGCTTTTATATGCTTCGCTTTCGTCATCTACGATGCCCTGACCTAATGACCAAACCTGAATGAATCTAGGCCTCCGAGTCATCAAATTTGATAAGTAGGTCTTCGGTCAGCGTTTTTGTGTTTATTCGTGTCCATCATGGAATATGCTGGTTCAGCGTCGAAGTCCACTTATGTGGGTCGCCTACAAGTGCTTTGACTGCCACCCCGAAGGCCATTGTGGCGATTCATCCTCTCTGCCTACTCCTCCGGGGAAATGGTGTGATGGTTAGTTGTAGTAGTAGTTGTTGTTTAAAGTTTGGTCATGTTAGAAGTCGGAGCAATCGACGATGCTTGTATGACTCGTTGTATGAATATGGAGGAAGCTAGAGAGGTTTGCCAGGATAGAGTAGTGTGGCGGTTCATTCTCTCTGCGTATCCCTGCGGCGTGACGGTTTGTTTGTTTGTTTGATAATGTGATGTGTTTGAAATGGCTTCTAGTTGCTCGAAGATGCTGGGCAAGCAGATAGCCGACAGAGTGCCCTGCCAAGCTGCCAACATGAGCTTGGACCGCCGAGGCATCCTGATGAGTGCGCACACCAGGTTGGTTGTAATCCATGGTCAGATTGGCCATATGGCAGAAGTAACAATCGCTACGGACCCCGCGCCTGTAGCAAAAAATATTTACCTCGCAAAAAGAACTTTAAAATATTATTTTCGATTTATTAAAAATATTATGTATGGAAGTGAAGCATGGAACTGGCAAAAGAATGATGAAAGTAGAATAAATGCAGTAGAAATGAGATCTCTAAGACGAATGTGTGGCAAATCTGTATATGATAGAGTGACAAATGCAAGTATAAGAAGTGAATGTGGTGCGAATGAAAGTGTTATGAACAAAATAAGGAAAGGGTCATTAAGATGGTTTGGACACATGGAAAGAATGAGTGAAGACTGAATGGTAAAGAAGGTGTATGTAAACGGCGTGAACGGAGCTGGAAATAGAAGAAGACCGAGGAAAACGTGGCACGATCAAATCAGTCAAATATTGAATGTCGGTCACGTGAGGAGTCGGAAAAATCGACGTGCGTGCATGACAAGATGTATGAATGTAGAGGAAATGAGAGAAGTATGTCAGGACAGAACAGTGTGGCGTTACATTCTTTCTGCCTACCCTTCCGGAGAAACGGTGTGATGGTAAGTTAGTTAGTTAGTTAGTTTTTAAAAATATTTGTTACACATTCGCGAACCCCGGGGAATGGGATCACACTTATAACCGTGTGATCACAGCAGATAACGAGGGGATGAAATGCGAGTTTCTGGCGCCTCCAAACCAGATCCAACCAGCTAAGGGAAGGTAACCCCGACAGAAAAATCCACCAGAGAAGGCAACGGGAAACCACTCTGGTCACCTTTTCCCAGGAATCACTATGGCGAATTTTGCTGTAGTGATCGCCAACGTTGGGGGGACCTGACACGGCACCGAAAGAAGAAGATACATAGTTATAACAAAAGCATAAATTTTAATATCTGTCAGAAATGACCATTTTCATATTATTATTTTATTTATTTTATTTATTATGTAACTGTCAATATTTACACTGAATAAGAATCCAATTTGTTTATTTGGAAAGCATGTTTACAATAGATGGAAGAATGGATAAAGATATCGGAAGAAGGGTTGGAGCTGGAAACAAAATAAATGGTACACTCAAAGTCATTACCGCAAATAGAAATATATCGACTGAAGCAAAGATTGCAGTGCACAATGGAGTTCTAGTGCCGACCCTTATGTATGGAAATGAAGCTTGGAGTTGGCAGAAGAAGGTTTCGCAGCCATGTAGTAGAACATACCATATATAACATTTAATCATTCTTTGTCGGAGTTTCAAGTTAAGATTATCGTTGCTATAGAGTGTTCTCATTTTATTAAATGCAGCTCGTGCATCTTCAATTCTGCATTTTATTTCAATGTCCGGGTCAAGCGCAATGCTGCCAAGGTATTTAAATTGGTCGACCATTTCAACATACGCACCATTCAGTTGCAGAGTGGATGAAGAATAGTTAAGTCCCCCAAATGTCCTCCATTTGGTCTTCTTAACGTTGATTTTCAAACCCAGATCCTCTCCTGCTATATCCATTTTATTTAGGAGTTCTTGAAGATTGTGTATAGAATATTATAAAACTAACTAACTAACCATCATGCCGACTCCCCGAAGGGGTAGGCAAAGAGAATGGACTGCCACACTTTTCTTTCCTGACATATTTCTCTCGCTTCCTCAACATTCATACATCGTGTCACGCACGTGCGTCGATTTCTCTGACTCCTCACATGGCCGACATTCAATATTTGATTTATTTGATCGTGCCACGATTTTCCTCGGTCTTCCCCTATTTCTGGTACCATTTACATCATTAACATATAATTTTTTACCATTCTTTCTTTATTCATTCTTTCCATATGTCCAAACCATCTTAATGATCCTTTCATTATTTTGTTCATGACACCATCATTCGCACCGCATTCACTTCTTTTATTTTCATTCGACACTCTATCATACACAGAGTATCCACACATTCTCATTTCTACTGCATTTATTCTACTTTCATCCTTCTTTTGCCAGTTCCATGCTTCGCTTCCATACATAAGGGTCGGTAGAAGAACACCATTGTGCACTGCCATTCTAGCTTTTTTGGATAGGTTTTTGTTTGCGATGACAACTTTAAGTGCACCATTCACTAGAATATTATGATTATCATTATCATTCATTATTAGAATATTATATTAGGTCCTTAGATATGAAATTGGCATTTTGCCGTACTGGCAACTTTGATCTCAAATATCTTCTCTTTGGTTAAGAATTCCAAATTCAAATTTATACATTTTATTATTTACTCAAGTATTTGTGTTTTGAAAATTATGATTCATTTGGTTTTTCTTCAATTGTTTTTTTTCTTTGCGTCACTCAGTTTACAAAATGGAAAACTTGAAATATCGCGTTATTTACGAGTACGAGTTCCACCGTGGCACCAGTGCTGCAGAAACGGCTCGAAGGATTAATGATGTGTATAGCGACGGTGCCGCAAAAGAAAACACAGTGCGTTTTTGGTTCCAACGTTTTCGTTCTGGAAATTTCGACCTGCAGAACAAGCCCCGTGGACGACCGGAGACCAAAGTTGATAATGAAGAATTGAAGGCTATTGCGGAAGCGAATCCATCGCAAACCACGTCCGAGTTAGCTGCAGGCTGCGGTGTTAGTGATAAAACTGTTTTAATCCACTTGAAGCAAATTGGGAAGGTGGAAAAGCTTGAAAGGTGGGTACCTCACGAATTGAGTGAAGCAAATCAACAAACGCGCGTTGACTGCTGCGTTGCATTACTCAACCGGCACAATAATGAAGGGATTTTGAATCGAATCATTACCTGTGATGAAAAGTGGATCCTGTATGATAATCGGAAGCGCTCATCGCAATGGCTGAACTCTGCCGAACCAGCCAAACCATGCCCCAAGCGAAAATTGACTCCAAAAAAGTTACTTGTGAGCGTTTGGTGGACTAGTGCTGGTGTCGTTCACTACAGCTTTCTTAAATCTGCCCAGACGATTACGGCAGATGTCTTTTGTCAGCAACTGCAAACCATGATGGAAAAGCTAGCTGCTAAACAACCGAGGCTGGTTAATCGCTCTAGGCCACTGCTGCTTCATGATAACGCTAGACCACACACTGCACAACAGACGGCTACCAAATTAGAAGAGCTTCAATTGGAATGTCTAAGACATCCACTGTACTCTCCGGACCTTGCCCCAACAGATTACTATTTTTTTCGAAATTTGGATAACTTCTTGCAAGGGAAAAAATTCAACTCCGATGGGGCAGTCCAAACCGACATCAAAGATTTTATTGATTCCCGTCCGAATGTTTTTTTTAGTAAAGGGATCGATGAACTACCTATGAGATGGCAAAAGTGCATAGATAGCAATGGTACATACTTTGATTAAATAAATATATTATATTTAAAAAAATTGACTTTATGTTCCTCCCATATAAAACGCCAATTTCATATGTAAGGACCTAATAATGTCTATTTAATTGTTGTACTGCTTGTTATTGTCTCTTTTAATTAATTAGTTAGTCTAGGTCATTCAGAGCATCTCATGTTGATTTGTTTGTAGGGATTTGAGCTGGAACCTGAGTGAGTACATCACCTCCCTGTACGGCGAGATGAAGTCCTGGCGCAAGGTCTACTGGCGCCTGTGGGGCGAGAGCCACTTCCTGCGCTGCTCCACGTGTGACAACTATTTCCCCGTCCGCCAGGTAATTACGGTAGTCTGCGTCTGTCCTGCGTGGCCAATGTCCCATCTGAGGTAGAACCTGAGTAGTACATTACTTCTCCATAATAATTATTTCGTGGCAGATTGGTAAGAGCTATGACTACCACACCGAAGATCCTGGGTTCAATTCCCAGCGATGGCAGTGTGATTGTCACACTGTCTTTGGTCTGGTGTAGAATTCACGTGACAGTAAAATGGCAGTAATAACGGCCTAGCCTTACCACTGAGAGATGTTTGCACGGAGGTAAATAAAATTGAGCAAGAACATGGCAGTAGATCGGTCACACTCTGAGACGGAACCCAGCCTGCATCGCTCAGGGTGCACTAGACTGGTCCCCTATGGGGGGAAAGAGAAAGCGAGGCAGACCTAGAGCCACCTGGAGAAGAACCCTGCAGGACGAGGTTAAGGCAGCAGGCCTCACTTGGGATGATGTTAAGCATCAGGCATGCGATAGAGTCGGGTGGAGAAGATTCCTTGAGGCCCTATGCACCACGGAGGTGTGAGAGGACAAAAAGAAGAAGAAGAAGAAATAAAATTGAGCAAGCCAGAGAGTTCACTTATCTCGGTACGGTCATGACGGAAGCCAACGGTATGCACGCGGAGTTGGAACACAGAGTTCAAAAAGGCCTACGAGCTGCAGCCTCCTTGCAAACGTTCCTAAATTCCAAGCTTCTATCCAGAAGCACCAAGCTGCGTATTTATAACACCATCATCAAGCCAGTGGTGACATATGGTTCTGAGTCATGGACAATGACCGGATCGAGGAGCTTGGCGAAAAATCATCAAGGAGGCTAAAACTCTTCTAGAGTTGTATGGCCATAGGAAGTAAGTAAGTAAGTAAAATGGCAATAGAATAGTTACCTATCACATGTCATAATCACAGGTCTTTCATATTAGTGAAAGTACGTTCAGGGGACAAATAATCTTGACATTAGAAAGCATCTTGTCTTCCTAATGTCGAACCATCTCTTATGCGTTCCTGGTATTATGTTGAATGTATATAATATTTCACCTGTACTCAATATGTCTGCCTTAAACATTTATACTATTTGTAATAAATAGCTGAAAATGGGTTAATAACCTGTTGTATACAAATGTATAAAGCAACGGGTAACATTTAGAAGGCCCAAGTGGCATCCCAAGAACCAGCAAAGATGTTAGTAAACTTTGATACGAAGCCATTACTAGGTGGTTTGACATATTTAAAAATAAAATTAAATACTTTTCACTTAGTATAAATCACTTTATTTGAGTAAGTTGGGCCAACCGGTTTCACTCTGTAGTGAACTTCCTCAGGGCTATACACAAACTGTTTGTGTATAGCCACGAGGAAGCTCACTACAGAGTGAAACTGGTCGGCCCAACGGATATTGAAATAAAATGCAGAATTGAAGTTGCACGAGCTGCATTTAATAAAATGAGAACATTATTTTGCAAGTATTCAGCAGTAGCGTTAAAAGCGTATTGCTGTACGGATGTGAAACTTGGAAGTCTACCGCGGACGTTATTGGTAAACTCCAGGTGTTTATAAATGGGTGCCTTCGCTCAATATTCAAAATCTATTGGCCCCAAACAGTGTCAAATGCCGTTCTCTGGACCATGGCAGGCGAAAAGCCAATTAGAGAACAAGTCGCTAGGCGCAAATGGCAGTGGATCGGTCACACTCTGAGACGGAACCCAGCCTGCATCGCTCAGGGCGCACTAGACTGGTCCCCTATGGGGGGAAAGAGAAAGCGAGGCAGACCTAGAGCCACCTGAAGAAGAACCCTGCAGGACGAGGTTAAGGCAGCAGGCTTGCGATAGAGTCGGGTGGAGAAGATTCCTTGAGGCCTTATGCACCACAGAGGTGTGACAGGACAAAAAGAAGAGAAGAAGAAGAATATTTTGCAATGATAATCTTAACTTGAAACTCTGACAAAGAATGATTAAATATTATATATGGTCTATTCTACTATATGACTGCGAAACCTGGACTCTGAAAATTAGAAAGGTCTCATATTTGGGTCATGTGCTAAGGGGAGAAAAATACCACCTCCTTCGACTAATATTAATGGGTAAAGTGAGGGACGTCGGGGAGTTGGTAGAAGGCAGCTGTCCTGGCTGCGGAACATCAAAGAGTAGACAGGAATAACAAGAGTTCAGAACCTGTTCCAAGTGGCTTAGGATAGAGACGCCTTTGCTGCAGTGATCGCCAACGTTGGGGGGGACCTGACACGGCACCGAAAGAAGAAGATGCAAAGTGAAAAAGTGTTAAATTTTATTTTTAAATATGTTAGTAAATTTTGCTGCAAATCCCTATAAATATAAATCCCTAGGATTGAAACTTATAGAATATATATATTATTATTATCATTTTGTCTAAATGGTGTTCTTCTACCGACCCTTATGTATGGAAGCGAAGCATGGAACTGGCAAAAGAAGGATGAAAGTAGAATAAATGCAGTAGAAATGAGATCTCTTAGACGAATGTGTGGATACTCTGTGTATGATAGAGTGTCGAATGAAAATATAAGAAGTGAATGCGGTGCGAATGATGGTGTCATGAACAAAATAATGAAAGGATCATTAATATGGTTTGGACATATGGAACGGATAAATGAAGAAAGAATGGTAAAAAAATTATATATGTTAATGATGTAAATGGAACCAGAAATAGAGGAAGACCGAGGAAAACGTGGCACAATCAAATAAATCAAATATTGAATGTCGGCCATTTGAGGAGTCAGAGAAATCGACGCGCGTGCATGACACGATGTATGAATGTTGAGGAAGCGAGAGAAATATGTCAGGAAAGAAAAGCGTGGCAGTCCATTCTTTCTGCCTACCCCTTCGGAGAGACGGAGTGATGGTTAGTTAGTTAGTTAGTTTATTATCACTTTCTTTTTAATGATTGTCCACGCATAATCAACAAGTTAACCAGTTATTAATGGATCACGTGCAGATGGAGTGGTGCTGCTACCATGCGGACATGCCGCAGTTCTTCTCCCCGGATCCCGCCAAGTCCACCTGCCTGCCCATCGGACGCTACCCCTGCTGCAGCCAGAGGGCCTACAGGTTCCAGACACTCAGCCATGCCATGGTGAGGGCCCCAAATAGTTATCATTTCTTCATCGACAGTCAGAGCGTTGTTTGCATTAACTTATTTATTTCTTTTTTAACTATAGATTTTTGGGGGATGTGGTGAGAGTTAAAAGCAGTGGAGGTTTCAGCGTTTTTTGCAGATCACAAGTAATCATACGTTAACAGAATCATGTACTCGTGATGGAGCGTGCACCTGGACTTTGATAGCAGCTGGGGCTGATGTCTCGCTGGGCAGTAGCGTCGGTCGGCTGGAGCGAAGACTCATCAGAAGTTATGTGGCCTAGCAGTGTAGACAGTAGCGTGGCTCGGTGGGAGAGTCGGGGGTTCTTTGTACGTAGACTTGACGGCGTAGACTCGTGTCGGTTAGAAGTCGCAAGAAGGAATACTGTCCATGGTGGTCGGATGTACCGCTTTTATATGCTTTGCTTCCCTTTTCACACGATGCTCTGCTCTAGTGACCTAGTGACCTGTGTGAATAAATGGGCCCTGATTCATCACTTTTGATAAGTAGGTCCTAAGTCAGGCGTTTTCGGTTATTCGTGATTTATATATTTTATCATGAAATATGCTGATTCAGCAGTCGAAGTCCACTTATATGGGTTATGCATTTAACCCCGACCAATTTAATTATCTTTTCTTCATCTTCCTCAGTCTTAATCTCTCCACTGCCGGATATTGGTCTCCAAACGTTTCCACTCTTTCCTGTACTCTTTCACATACTGTTTCCCAGCTATTGAGGCTACTTCAACAGATTATCTCTTCTGTGGCCTTCCTAAACCTCTATTGTTTGCCCATGATCTCCGTTTGATTAATCTGATGTTATCTTGTTTCGGTGTGTGTCTTGCCCGTTGCCACTTTGATATACTGTATGATTCATGATGTCGATAACTCTGGTTCTACATTCACCTTTGCTCTCGCAATCCCCAGACCCACCCCCCGTCTATATGAGACTTATGGTAACACTGGAGAATGTAACATTCCAATAAAAGCAAGAGGGACCCCAGGTCACATTTAACCCTTATAGTCCGGCTGGCTACAATAGCAGTCAAAGAAAATCGGGCCAAAAGGCCTTCTTCTTCTTTTTGTCCTGTCACACCTCCGTGGTGCATAGGGCCTCAAGGAACCTTCTCCACCCGACTCTATCGCATGCCTGATGCCTAACATCATCCCAAGTGAGGCCTGTTGCCTTATTCTCGTCCTGCAGGGCTCTTCTCCAGGTGGCTCTAGGTCTGCCTCGCTTTCTCTTTCCCCCCATTGGGGGACCAGTCTAGTGCACCCTGAACGATGCAGGCTGGGTTCCGTCTCAGAGTGTGACCGATCCACTGCCATTTGCGTCTAGCGACTTGTTCTCTAATTGGCTACAATAGCAGTCGGCATATATTCTCTGTGTTTAACGTGTAATATCCCGCAAATTTACTACTACGGATCAAAATTTAAAATGTATTATATACACTTATGTACATCTATACACTTATGTACATCTGTGATTTAGAGTTAAACTTTCATCCTTTTTGTACAAAAATTAATATTTTTTGTAATGCGTGTCCCATACGGATCACGGCTCACGGCCAATCATCACACGCACACATTTGCTTAACCGCTGAGCTATGAAGTGCTGGTTTCTCGTACTGTCTTGGAATCTATGATTTTGAATGTGTGCTTACTTTGGGTGACTCTTATATCGTTATTAGTTATCAATGGCACGATATTTTGGTTCAATTTATTATAAACAACATTATCAATGTAATATATTTTTGTATGGAGTGTCTCGATGTACGGCTGCGAGACATGGTGCCTATCCGAAAGAGATAAACGGAGACTAGAGGCTTTTGAGATGTGATCCTATAGAAGACTATTAGGAATTTCCTGGAGAGACCACATTACGAATGAGGAGGTTCTCCAAAGAATCGAAGGAGGAAGGCACTTGCTCAGGACCTTGTCAGAAAGGCGTGCAAGATGGATCGGCCATGTAATACGTCAGGAGGGCCTCTTGCTTGCCATAATGGAGGGTATGACCGAGGGGACGCCCACGGCGAGAGTACCTGGAGGACCTGTTGGTGGACGTGCGCTGCTCATCATATGCAGATTTCAAAAGAGCCGCACGAGACAGGGAAGAATGGAAGAGAAGAATAGAAGAAATTTCTACAAACCAATCCCAGGATTGAAACATTCCTAACTAACTATATTTTTATTTGTTTTCTTAAACTCAACATAAAACAAAAAAAAGCTCTGATTATTTTTATAACCTTAAATTTGTATTACATTTGAGTACAAAATACAATATATTTGATTTTTGTATGTATTTTGGGTGAAGAGTAATTTAGTTTAATTGTATCTCAATAGAGACGAAGACGCAAACTGGAAACTGAATATGGATGATCAAGGTGTTTACAGGACTTATGACCTGTCATTGGTTGGGTTAAGCGCACGCTTTATGTAGTTACAACATTCCCCATTCCACCTTTGTTTTTATGATCATGCATGATAAATTTTGGAAGTTGTATATATACTCCAAATCTATACTAAGATAGGAATAATACTCCAGGCGGTTTCTAAAACAATACGCTAATAGGCGATAGCCTTCGCATTGTGTTAATAAAGTAGTTTGCTAAATGCTAAAAATCATTCTCCATAGGTGGCGTTAGTGGGTGAATTATATAGGTTAATCTAAAAAAAATTTGACATGTGTAATCAAATCTACATACCAGCTGAAACTGACAAGTGAAGATAAGTATAGATTTGGAGTATATATACAACTTCCAAAATTTTTCATGCATGATCATAAAAACAAATGTGGAATGGGGAATGTTGTAATTACATAAAGCGTGCGCTTAACCCAACCAATGACAGGTCATAAGTTCTGTAAACACCTTGATTATTCATATTTAGTTTCCAGTTTGCGTCTTCGTCTCTATTGAGATACAATTAAATTTGAATTAACCACCCACCATGGGTGAAAATCCAGGATTCGTATACAAGTATAAGTATACTTTCACAAAAATATTAGTAATTTAATTGTTTACAAGGGTGTTCTGATGTTTAAAATTCTCAATTTGCGAAAATCTTAGCCGGCCTTTAAGGGTTAATCTAATTGCATTTTCTATTCCATGTCCCAATCTCAGAAAACAGACAAAAACATGGTACATGATTATAAAATATTTTTGGTTTAATCAAAACAAATGTATTCCAGCAAGGCTGTCAGTTCCGCGATCACACACCGAGGCACAGCTCGGATCATGACTCTGCCGTGTTGGCCATATACGCAGAGTACAAAGCTATCATAGCTGCCGAGGCGCCCAAGATGCTGTTCCCTGAGCAGCTTATCCGACTTGTCACCAAAGGTATAAGAGGCCATTTTAGAATTAAAAAAAAAAAATCTTCTAAATAAAATCTTCTAACTAACTTACTAACTCCGAAGGGATAGGCAGAAATAATGGACTGCCACACTTTTCTTTCCTGACATATTTCTTTAGCTTTTTCAACATTCTTACATCGTGTCATGCACGCGCGTCGATTTCTCTGACTCCTCACGTGGCCGACATTCAATATTTGATTAATTTGATCGTGCCACGTTTTCCACAGTCTTCCATTCACACCGTTAACATATACTTTTTTACCATTCTTTCTTCATTCATTCTTTCCATGTGTCCAAACCATCTTAATGATCCTTTCATTATTTTGTTCATAACACCATCATTCGCACCACATTCACTTCTTATATTTTCATTTGACACTATCATACACAGAATATCTCCGCACATTCGTCTAAGAGATCTCATTTCTACTGCATTTATTCTACTTTCCTCCTTCTTTTGCCAGTTCCATGTTTCGCTTCCATGCATAAGGGTCGGTACAAGAACACCATTGTGCACTGCCATTTTAGTTTTTTTGGATAAGTTTTTGTTTGCAATGACAACTTTAAGTGCACCATTCACTTTGTTGTCTGCCCCAACGCTTCTTTCAATATCCCTCTCCACTGTAAACATACTACCCAAATACACGAACTCATCTATTGGTCCAAATTTTCACCATTAACGCTAATGTTGCAGACTGTCATGATTTCTTCTTTTTCAAAAATTGGTTCAAATTCCTTGGACTTATTAACATTCATCATCAGATCATTTCGCATGCATACCTCATACATACTATTCACCAAGACTTGTAGCTTTCTTCTACATCTTTTATATTAACATATTAACTGTTTAATAAATAAATAAAATGACACAAGATTTATGTAAATACTTCAGTAAAGTAGTCTTAGTTTGTAATAGTATTAAATGTTTACATAATTATATCCAGAGAACGACGAAGATATGAGCAAACTGAGCGGGACCGAGGTGTTCTGGTGGAGCGGCCTGAAGCTGGCTCCTCCCCGTCAGACCCTCGGCCTACTGGGAAAGCTGTACTCGGGGAGTGTCAACACAAAACCCAATGGTTCGACTTCTGCATTTTTGATTTTTATACAATTCATTTTGATTGACGCCTTTCAAATGTGGAACGTCGCTTGCTTAGGATATAGTTGACTACAAAAAGAACGAATGACTCGAGAGTCGAGCCCTATTAATTACATAAAATAATGATAAGAATAATATTAGAGTAGTTAGACAACTAGAAAACAACGGGGTAACTTCTATTTAGTTGTTTGTATTTGATGATCACTGTCATTTTTTCAGCAACTGCCAAACAACAGACAGCCAATACTGCGTGTGGAAATCCTCCCCCGTCCAACGTTTTGTGTGGGTCCCCGGCCACTATTGAAATGCCTGCTCCTGACAATAGACAATCTGAGCCTAAAAAGGTTTGCAATTCTTAGCATTCTAATTTATTTTTAAATACGCAACTAACACCGGAATAAGAGAGATATTATTATTATATATATCATTGATCACAGTCTCCAGCATGTCCTGTGCGATCTCCACACGAAGTTGCTTCTGCTCAATTGTCAGCAACTTTGGCAACAGAGACCCTTCTGAAGGCCAAATCTTCCGTTAAAATGGAATGAATGGATCCAAGACTAATGCTCACTTCATCAGCAAGTTCTCTGATCGTTATTCGACGATCCTGCATCACCAGGGTCCTTGATCAACGACAACATCAATTTTAGATGTTGAGGGCCTACCGGATCGAGCTTCACTCTCCACTGATGAGTGGCCATCTTTGAAGCGGTTGTACCACTCCTATATCTGTGTGGTGCCCATTGCTTCGTCCCCAAACACTTTTTCAATTTTGCGGATAGTCTCCACTTGAGAATCCCCAAGCTTTAAACAAAATTTGACATTGTTTAACTTTTTCTGTTATTTTGTTAAAATTAAAATCCGACGACAATAGCGTACACGTGCTCACTCTTCAAAGGTGTGGAAGCGACTGAGTGGCGCTGTGGTCATGAAAAAAATTGAGCATGCACACTAGGTATACCTACAAACGGCCATCTAAGCTCTGCCCTCAAAGCGTTATTTGTTTTGCCAATAAAAATTATGGTCGGATACTTTTTGAACAGACTTCGTACATAGAACCATGTGAATAGAAATATGATACATATTCATGAATTCTCTATAATTGCATCCAATGAGGTCTAAAGGTCCTTTGGCACATCATTATTTAAAGACGAATCATTTTCAATACAGGAGAACTTCGAAGCACCTCTGTGCGACAATTTGGGGCATAAAATAATATATGCCCCCTTGCTCTGCTACATCTGTGGGGGAAAGTATAGATTTAGTTCTCTCAGTATTCGACTTCTTCTTCTTCTTTCTTGTTGTAGACCTATGTGGTCTGTTTGCTGTGTTGCTCCTCCTGTGAGGTAGACTCCCAGCTGTCCTTCCATCTTTTAAGAGGTTTTCTACGAGGATGAGTCCCATGAGGCTGATTATGCAATGCAATATAGGGAAGTCTGGCGGTGTCCATTCTTTGAACATGACCGTACCAGTCCCTTTTTCGCTGTCTGCTCCATCTTATAATATTTGGTCTGGTGTAGAATTCACGTGACTATAAAATGGCGACAGATTAGCTACCAATCACATGTCACGAGAATCACTATGATAGTTATAATACCCTTTACATCAATTTGGCTCGTGCTGTCATGATGTAAAGAGCGATTCAACAAAATTGACGACCTTCGTGGCAGAGTGGTAAGAGCTCTGACTTCCATACCAAAGGTCCCGGGTTCGATTCCCGGCGATGGCAGTGTGATTGTCACACTGTCTTTGGTCTGGTGAATAATTCACGTGACAATAAAATGGCGATAGATTGGCTACCTATCACATGTCACGAGAATCAATATAATAGCTAAAAAATAAATTGTATACAGTAATTGGGTTCAAACGACCTGTTGTATACATAAAAAAAAAAAATAATAAAAAAGAAAAAAAAAAAAAATAATTATAATAAATCCTCAACCTCACATATCTCTCTTATTCTGGTGTTCCTCACGCGATCTCTCGGTGTCTTGCCTGCTATCGTCCTCAGTGTCTTCATCTCGGAAGTCCTCAAAAATATTCCTGGATTGTAAGTACCTCCCGATAATAGTTTAACAAAATGTTTACCTGGAAAGATCATTCGATATGTGAGGCTGAGGATATTGTAAGATCTGATGCAGAAGACAGCGAAGGAGGACCGGTACAGTCAAATCCAAAGAATGATCAGCTGGTCAGGGATTGATTGCTTCGTTCTTATTATGTCCAGGGTATGCGCAGCATGATTTAAATCCTCTAGCAAAATATTTATTTAATTTTTCATGATTTAATTGTATCTCAATAGAGACGAAGATGCATATTGGAAACTGAATATGGTTGATCAAGGTGTTTACAGGCCTTATGACCTGTCATTGGTTGGGTTGAGCGCACGCTTTATGTAATTACAACATTCCCCATTCCACCTTTCTTATGACCATGTCTAACAAATTTTTGGAAGTTGTACATATGTTAAAGTCCTACACCAGATTTCACATGTCAGTTTCAATGCGCCATCTATGAAGATTTTGATTATATATGTTAATCTCTAAGATCAATCTATATATATAATCTACATACTAACGCCATCTATGGAGATTTATGTTTATTAAGCATTAAGCAGAACATCTTTTTAACACAATGTGAAAGGCTACCCCGCCATAAGCGCATTGTTAGAAGCCTTAGAAAAAGAAAATTAAATCATTAATTTTTCACTTTACTGTATAGGCCGCTGGATCGGGTGACGCCAAAGGTCAGTCTCAGACGGCCCAGGCTGAATCGGAGGAAGACTCACCCACATCCTCTTCCTCGGAGAGTTCATCTTCTTCTTCTTCGTCCAGCAGTAGTGCAGAGTCTAGCCACAGCGAGGAAAGCAGCCCACAGCGAGCTGCGCCGGCACGGAGGAATGCCCGACGCGGCAGGCAGAGGGTGCTTACCAGGAGGTCCATATTAAATGTTACATACTATAAACCAGAGGTTCCCAAACTATTTAGTGCAGTACACCCCCTTGCCGATTTTTTCTATTTTGTGTAGACCCCCTGTTTTCTTAATTGATTTTTGAATAGATTATTTTAAAAAATTTGTCGCTGCCGAATTCTACTGGCCGAAAGTCGCTGTCCTGTTAATAAAAAAGGTCGCCAATGATTTCAATATTTGGCTTCAATTTAGTTGAACCATCTCGTGAACCCCCATTGGACCTCCAATTTGATAAAATATTAAGAACAAATTATCTAATTTATTATAATCATTTTTGGGAAAGATGTGATTAATTTTATATTGAAGGTTAAGGCGTTATCACTGTGGAATTCCATCGTTAATCTGGAAGGAGAATTTTAAACACTGTATTATTTATTTTATTTATTTTTTGCAACTATCGTAGACCCCTTGCAAGTTATCGTGGACCCCTGGGGGTCTATATAGACTCAGGGGTAGGCAAAAAGGATGGATCGCCACAATGCTCTGTCCTGGCATACCTCTCGGGCTTCCTCTACATTCATACATCGAACCATGCACGCACGTCGATTATTCCGACTTCCAATGTGGCCGCCTTTTAGTAATTGATTAATTTGGTCATGCCATGTTTTCCTCGGTCGTCCTCGGCTTCTTTTCCCACTCACGCTGCTTGTGTACTACTTTTTAACCATTCTACTCTCATCCATTCGTTCCATATGTCCAAACCATCTCAGGGATCCTTTTTTAATTTTATTCATGATGCAGTCATCTGCCTTACATTTCTTTCTTATTTCATCATTCGGTATTCTATCATACAACGTTTTCCTGCACATTCTTCTTAGTGATCTCATTTCTACAGCGTTTATCCTGCTTTCATCCTTCTTTTGCCAGCTCCAAGCTTCACTTCCATACATGAAGGTTGGCACTAGAACTCCATTGTGTACTGCCATCTTTGCTTCTGTGGATATATTTCTATTTGCAGTAATGACTTTGAATGCGCCATTTGTTTTATTCCCAGCACCAACCCTTCTTTCGATGTCTTTCCCCATTTTTCCCTCTCTTGTAAACATGCTTCCCAGATACGTAAATTCAGTAACTTGTTCCAATTTCTCGCCCATCGCACTTATATCACAAATCGTCATACATTCTTCTTTCTCGAAAACCATCACTTTAGATTTAGACACATTCATCAGCAAGTCACTCTTTTTGCATGCCTCATACATCCTTGACACTAAGACTTGCAAATTTTCTTTACTGTCAGCGATAAACACACGAATTTTATTATTTATGATATTGCTAATAGGTTGACACAGAGTTTTATAAAACAGATTTGGTTACGGGCCTCCATTGGGCCGCTTTGTTATAATCAAATGACTTGAATGACTCCATGTACTCGTACATTAGGCGCGTGACTGGCAGCGGCGGGCGGCAGTGGGCGGCGGCGCTGTCTGCCCGCAGCAACCAGGATCACCAGCGCCAGTACGAGGAGCGAGCCGCGCGGCAGATGCGTGCGCTGCTCTCGCGCCGCATGTCCAATCAGAATGTACGCCTCGAACAGCCAGTGGGTAGGTATCAAATTTCTGATAAGCTGTAACTGAGATGAGGAGTCTCGGGTTTTTTGCCAATGCCCACGGACCACCCAAGCATTGAACCCAGTCACTCGAGAGGAGACGAGACATTCACTTGGGTGTTCATTTCTTTCGACTGATAGGTGGTTGTATACACAACTCAGAAATCCTGAGTGATGTAGGTCCGTTCGTCCCTGATGTTTGTTTTGTCTCCCACGATGCAGAACCAATCTGCCAATGGTTATGCCGGTAGGTAAAGCAATATCTTTGCTTAATCGTATCACCTCAGAGTTTGACGTATTTTGTGATAGTTTGGCTCATCTGAGGGAAGTACTACCTTTATTATAATTGTTTGGTATATTTATTTTATTAATATGTCATGCATCTTATGTTTCTCGCTTTTTTTATTAATCTATTATATATTACTTATTATTGTGTATCTCTAACTTGTATCTTTAGTGTATTGGAAAAAAAATTCTGTAATACTTTAGATATATTTAAAATAAATAAATGAAAGTCGAAATTGAACGATGGGTCAACAAAATACAGGCACATTTACACCAAACCAACATTGAAGATTTCTATAGAAGAGTTCAAGGGTGCAACCAAAGTCGCAGCGATCAAATGGGCATTATATGGATGGAAGATTAATTAATAGGAGCTGAAAGGGTTGGATGTAGGTGCCAAAATGAGCGGAGTGTCAGTAAGCTGTCTCTTGTATGCGGATGACGCTGTCCTTCTTGCAGACAACGAGCATGAACTACAAGTCCTGGTGAATTGTATGTATGAGGTATGCATGCGAAATGATCTGATGATGAATGTTAATAAGTCCAAGGTAATGATTTTTGAAAAGGAAGAAACCACGACAGTCTGCAACATTAGCGTGAATGGTGAAAATTTGGAGCAAGTAGTTGAGTTCGTGTATTTAGGTAGTATGTTTACAAGAGATGGGCGAGTGGAGAGGGATACTGAAAGAAGGGTTGGGGCAGGCAACAAAGTGAATGGTGCACTTAAAGTTGTCATCCCAAACAAAAACCTATCAAAAAAAGCTAGAATGGCAGTGCACAATGGTGTTCTTCTACCGACCCTTATGTATGGAAGCGAAGCATGGAACTGGCAAAAGAAGGATGAAAGTAGAATAAATGCAGTTGAAATGAGATCTCTGAAGAATTTGTGGATACTCTGTGTATGATAGAGTGCCGAATGAAAATATAAGAAGTGAATGCGGTGCGAATGATGGTGTCATGAACAAAATAATGAAAGGATCATTAAGATGGTTTGGACATATTGAAAGAATGAATGAAGAAAGAATGGTAAAATAATTATATTTTAATGATGTAAATGGAACCAGAAATAGAGGAAGACCGAGGAAAACGTGGCACGATCAAATAAATCAAATATTGAATGTCGGCCATGTGAGGAGTCAGAGAAATCGACACACGTGCATGACACGATGTATGAATGTTGAGGAATCGAGAGAAATATGTCAGGAAAGAAAAGTGTGGCAGTCCATTCTTTCTGCCTACCCCTTCGGGGAGACGGCGTGATGGTTAGTTAGTTAGTTAGTTAAGATTAAATAACAGATGTATTATTCCATACATAACGTGTTGTCCAATACAAATGTCTACATAATAAATCAAGAAATATTTCAATATTTTCCTGTAGAAAATCATGTTTCATATCAAATTCAAATCTTGCATTGTATGTTGTATTTACAAGAGAAAATATATTATATAAAGGATATATTTTCTTGTAAACATGCAACTTGCGGTTGGGAGTGAAAGCAGCTTGTAACTTTAAAAAAAATCTATTTCATGGTAGAAGTTCATTGTAAATAATGAAAATAAAATAAAAATTATTAAAAATCTTTTTACAACGTATATTTAGTTTACGATAATCTTAACCTGAAACTCCGACAAAGAATGATCCTACTATATGGCTGTGAAACTTTGACTCTGAAAGTGAATAAAATGAACCGGTTGGAGGCGTTTGAGATGTTGATATACCGCAGAATGCTCCGTATACCGTGGACCGATAGGGTCAGTAATGCAGATGTACTACAGAGATCCAGAGCCAATAGAGAGCTGTTGTCGAGTGTGAAAGTAAGAAATGTCTCATATTTGGGTCATGTGGTTCTTCTTCTTCTTCTTTTTGTCCTGTCACACCTCCGTGGTGCATAGGGCCTCAAGGAATCTTCTCCACCCGACTCTATCGCATGCCTGATGCTTAACATCATCCCAAGTGAGGCCTGCTGCCTTAACCTCGTCCTGCAGGGTTCTTCTCCAGGTGGCTCTAGGTCTGCCTCGCTTTCTCTTTCCCCCCATAGGGGACCAGTCTAGTGCGCCCTGAGCGATGCAGGCTGGGTTCCGTCTCAGAATGTGACCGATCCACTGCCATTTGCGTCTAGCGACTTGTTCTCTAATTGGCTTTTCGCCTGCCATGGTCCAGAGAACGGCATTTGACACTGTTTGGGGCCAATAGATTTTGAATATTGAGCGAAGGCACCTATTTATAAACACCTGGAGTTTACCAATAACGTCTGCGGTAGACTTCCAAGTCTCACATCCGTACAGTAGTACGCTTTTAACGCTACTGCTGAATATTTGGAACTTGAGCTTTCTCGAAATGATACCGGAGCCCCACACAGGGCGAAGCATAGCGAAAGCTCCCCTTGCCTTGCTAAGTCTGCTGTCTACATCCTCCTCCGTACCTCCTGAGCCTGCTATCATACTACAGAGGTAGCAGAAGCTGGTCGTGGGTCATGTGCTAAGGGGAGAAAAATACCACCTCCTTCGATTGATATTATATTAATGAATAAAGTAGAAGGATGTCAGGGAGTTGGTAGAAGGCAGTTGTCCTTGCTGCAGATCATAAAAGATTGGACAGGAATGACCAGAGTCCAGAACCCGTTCCAAGTGGCGCAGGGCAGAGATGCCTTTACTGCAGTGATGGACAACGTTGGGGAGACCTGACACGGTAGCAGAGAAGAATGTTTGTGTCTTTAACCGTTTTCGGCAGCTCGCTGCCATCTTCTTGTCAAAGACACAAACATTAATGGATTTTAACTAAATACACATTTTAAGAAGATTTAAAAAAAATGTCATTATTTACAACTTGTAACTATTAACTAAAATGTATTTTTTTAAATTTACAATTAATAATATTATAAGCTTCTTCTCGTGATGGTTAGTGACCCAGTTAAGTATTATTTACAGAAATGGCAAGTCTAAAGACATTGACAGGTGTTCATCAAAGGATTCTTTGCGTCAATATAATATGTAAAGGATATCTAGGTTATTATTATTGCAGCTACAGCAGGTTTAGTTTATAAGATCATCTCTGATCTCACGTACTGATTGTGGACCGCAGCCTGGTGACCACTTTTGTAAGATGACTGCGGGTGTACAGTGTGTATTTGAAAATACATGAAAAATATAATGTTTTCTGTATTCCACTGTGATTATAAAATATAATGTGTTTTCTAGGAGGTGTTTACGTCCGTTTAGAGGCAGAATGGAAGGAGTCTCTCATGTCAGCTACCTCCTCCACATCCAGGAATTCCAGACCCACGCATTCTGCCAAGGGGAGCAGATCCAAAACATCTAAATGATTCCTCATTTGTATAATATTATATAATATATGTTTACTAGTTAATTATTTTTGAAATAAATGTTATTTGTTCACAATTTCAATAAATAAAGAAGTTTATTAGTTTTGCAAAATGTATTAAATTATTTGTCGTTTTTTTTTTTTTTTTTAAAGGAACATAGAAGTTCCCGCCACATACCCGAGGCTGTTATAGGGTGTAGCGGCGCCCTTTTATCAGCCTCGCTCGTACACTCCCTGGGCCTGTCCCCGGTCCATCCGGGACTTACATTTAAATACGGCAACAACAAGGGGGTGCCAGACCACATTTAATCTACGTGCTGATTATTTGTCGGTTGTTGTTCTTTTATTTATTTATTATTATTTCAATGATGAATACAGCAATGTTCTAGATTATTATAAATACATATGATTCTAGTGCAGCGCTGGGAACGCCAAACCACTGTTTATACAAATTTAATATTAGGTAAAAACAAAAATAATAATTAAAATAAGGAATGGTTCGAAAGTTCTAGCTATTTAAAAAAAATCGTGCTGTTAAAACAATGCGTCAAAATCAAATATGTAACCTGCATTCTGTCAAATATTTCTGCAATATGCTGTCGTAACTTATAAGAGTGTGAAATAAACTTTTTATTTTCCCGCCATAAGATTTAAGAGTAAGATTATCTTATATGGCAACATTTGTAGGCACGAGGTCATGCTTATTTTTTTGTAGGGAAAAATGTTTTTTGTCGCTGTCTATTGTTTTGTGCTAGTGACAGATCATCGTTGTAATTTGTAATGAACTGATTTCCTGATCACTCAGGTTCTGAGCTAATGGGGTTGATTTGTTATGGAGGGAAAAGTTCGCGAAAATTATGATCAGTACCAGAAGAACTCATTCTGGAAGAAAAACAATCGCGCAGTGCCCGGAAGATTGAGCCCTCGAAAAGAAGGTCGCCTCGGAAAGGTTATGTCGGGCTCGTCATCCTTCCAAGACTTCCAGGAGTCCGTGAACGATGCATGGGATGCGGGGGACGACGACATCGTGTGCGGAATGGCCGACACGAAAATTTCTAAAGTTATATCGCTGTCGGCGGCGCTGAATGTTATAAACACCCACCGAAACGAAGCCAAGTCAGTTGTTGTGAAAAGTGATACGAAGAAGGCGGATCCCAAGAAGGATGTCGCGGCGGCCGATAAGGGGAAGGAGTCGCCTAGCCGCTCCAACCCTCCCTCTTCGCCCACGGCGCCCTCCAGGCTGTACCCAGGCAGGCCCAGGGCTATAAGGTTCCCCACACTCGCCGCTAAAGAAGAAAACTTCGAGTCCAAAATGGAAAGATTCAACCAGCTGCGGGAGTCGGAGGTGTTAGATCTGAATGAGCTGAAGCAGCTGTGCTGGTCTGGAGTGCCAGTTAAGGTAAGGATTTTATTTTTCAAGTAAACGTATCAAAAAATTAATAGTTGAAAGTTATCGGCATGTCAAGTTTGTGTTTATTTATTATACTAAATGTTTTCTTAATAACAATCAATTCAAATGTTTATATTTCAATTGTTTTACGTTATATAAGATTTTTTATCTACAAAAAAGAGGTCAAATGGGTTATTTTTAAATTGATAGTAATTACATAGGTATATTTTAGTCAAAACAAAACGTTTTTGCAATCAACTTACTAATTTTTAAATAATGAAATATTTATGAGGTTTTTTTATCATTCTTTCTGTGGACAATATTTCTTAATAAATGAAGAATAATTTAATAATTTTTCAGCATTCTTTTGTAATGATATAATGATTTGAGTACCTTTGTAGTCGAGTGGTCAGTGCTTTGACTTCCACACCGAAGGTTTGATTCCCGGCGATGGCAGTATGTTTGTCACACTGTCTTTGGTCTAGTGAAGAATTCATCTGACAATTAAATGGCATTAAATTAGATACCTATCACATATCATGAGAATCAATATGATAGCTTTACCCTTTACATCGATTTGGCATCTTCATTAATAATAAGAAAATACATTGATTGTTGTAGAAAATCTCTATTATACCTATGGTATTCCTTCATTGCAGGGGTAATATATGGTTGTTTATTAAAGACAGTTATTTTATAACAAGAAGTTTAGTTTTATAAAGAGTGCAGTGCAAATAAAATAATGAATGAATCATTAAGATGGTTTGGACACATGTAAAGAAATAATGATTGAAGAAATAATAATAACAAAAGTATATTTTAACAATGTAAACGGAACAAGATATATGGGAAAATGTGGCACCATCAAATCAATAAAATTTTAAATGTTGGTCACGTAAGGAGTCAGGGAAATCGATATGCGTGCATGACGTGATGTATGAATGATGAGGAAATGAAAGAATGTCGGAAAAGAACAGTGTGGTGGTCCGTTCAGAGAGATGGCGTAATGATTACTTAGTTAGTTTAGAAGTTTAGTTACATAAATGTTATTGGTGAAGCTTCGAAGAGATGGGTTTCTCATAACCCATTTATTTAGATTAATCAGGGGATGCGGAGGGCCGGGTAGGAGGCAAATGTCCTGGCTGCGAAACGTGAGGGAGTGGACCCGCATCCGAAATGTAGAGGAGCTGTTCCGAGCAGCGTAGGACAGGGACAGGTTCGCCGAGGTGATCACCAACGTTGGGGCGACCCGACAGGGCACTTGAAGAAGAATCAGGGGATATTTCGAGAACTCCGTTGTGTCGTTGGTCTTTTTGATCCTGATAGATATCTCCGTTAATGCCATTGTTTTATCTACCGGGTGCCAGAACCAACCTGCCTCCGGATAAACCAGTGGGAGGAACAATCAGCTGCTGAACACGATCTACACGGAGATCGACATTTTTCGTATTAGTGAAAGCACGTTCAGAATGCAAATACTGCTCACTCGCTCTCTCTTGCTCTGACAACAGGCAATAGGCTCCCAAAAACATCTTATATGGTGAACTAATAAAAGGGAAAAGGAAGCATGAAGAACAACCTGCATACTGCATTGAAGAGTGTAGACAGACAAATTGGACTGGGAGCAGTTGGCAACTAATAGGGCGTCGCTGCGTGCCAGGGGACGGAGATACAGAGAGGACGTGGTCTGGCCATGGGGGCAAAGTATCCTTGTCCGGAGTGTGACAAAGTCTGTCTATCTAAAATAGGACTATATAGCCACACCAGGTGGCACATAAAACAGATTTAAATATTTTTGTGTTCCTTATGCTCATACTCACAGGCAATGGGCATTATTATTATACGCTTGGCTTTAAAGATATTGGGTCTTCCTAAAGTGGAATCATCTGTCATGCGTTCCTGGTATTTTACCTATTCTCAAATAGATGCCTTAAACTGTAAATATATTTGTAATGTCTTTTGAGAAAAACAAACTGATTTAATTTTTGTCTGAAGTCATTACTGCAAATAGAAATATATCCACAGAAGCAAAGATGGCAGTACACAATGGAGTTCTAGTGCCAACCCTCATGTATGGAATCACTTCACAGCTTGGAGCTGGCAAAAGAAGGATAAACGTCGTAGAAATGAGATCACCAAGAAGAATGCGCGGGAAAACGTTGTATGATAGAATACCGAACGATTAAATAAGAAAGAAATGTAAGGCAGATGACTGCATCATGAATAAAATTAAAAAACGATCCCTGAGATGGTTCGGACATATGGAACAAATGGATGAGAGTAGAATGGTTAAAAAGTTGTACACAAGCAGCGTGAGTGGAAAAAGAAGCCGAGGACGACCGAGGAAAACATGGCATGACCAAATTAATCAATTACTAAAAGGCGGCCACATTGGAAGTCGGAATAATCGACGTGCGTGCATGGTACGATGTATGAATGTAGAGGAATCCCGAGAGGTATGCTAGGACAGAGCATTGTGGCGATCCATCCTTTCTGCCTACCCCTCTGGAGAAATGGCATGATGGTTAGTTAGTTGTAAAATTTGTATATAAACCACTTTATTCTTTATAAACACCAACCGGTTTCGCTCTGATTTAATTTGATTGATTATTGCCGGCATTGATGAATAATATATAATAAATATATTTCAGATAAGGGCGGTCACATGGCGTCTCCTATCCGGCTATCTGCCCGCTAAAGCAGAGCGGAGACAAGAAGTCCTGGAGAGGAAGCGCCTCGACTACTGGCATCTCGTTAAACAATATTACGAAGCGGAACGGGACGATGAAACTTATCGGCAAATACACATCGACATCCCCAGAATGAGCCCCCTGGTGGCGCTATTTCAGCAGGCCACAGTTCAGATGATGTTTGAAAGGATTCTGTACATTTGGGCCATCCGACACCCGGCTTCGGGCTACGTCCAGGGGATAAACGACCTCGTTACACCATTCTTCATGGTTTTCCTGCAAGAGGTGGTGCCGATTGGAGACGACCTGGACAACTGGCAGGTGGACACGCTGTCGGAGGAGCAGCAGCAGGTGATCGAGGCGGATTCCTTCTGGTGCCTCTCCAAGTTCCTCGACAGCATTCAAGATAATTATATATTTGCCCAACTGGGCATACAGCATAAGGTAATTAGCTTATCTTTTTAATTGTAGGATTTGCAATTTATGAATGTGATTTAGAAATCACATTCATAAATTGTATTAGATTTTTTTTTAGTATCTTCGAATGAGACTAATAATTATATAAATGTATGTTCACTGAAGCAAAGATGTGAGTACATTATGTAGTTCTATAGCCAACATATGAAAGCAAAGTTTGAAACTGGCAGAAAAAGGAAAAAATGTTGGATATGTATTTTGAATATATTCGAATCGGGGTATAAATGTACTAAAATATATCCATACTGAAATATTTACACGCAAATGGCGGGAAAACGTTAAATCCGGGTTTCACTGTATTCATTTTTATCTAGGTTTTTTTTTTAATTTGTATGAGATGCCTGTCTTAATAGGATTCTTTTAACCAATAAAAAAGTTGTTTTAGATATTAAAGCGCCATTAGAGTCACAAAAACGTTGTTATGTTATCCAAGCATTATTGTTATTATTATTATTATTTTGAACGAAAAAAATTGTCGCGATGTTCCAAGCCGTCGGCAATTGGTGCAAAATTAATTTTTTTTAGTGATGGCGTAATTCGTAATTCGAATTTTTTGGGGAAATCCGGTCCCTTGAATTTCGAATTAACGGACTTTTACTGTAAACTGTGTAGAAATGAGATCACTGAAATTAATATGCGAGAAAACGATGTGTGGTAAATCTGTATTTTTATTTAGTTTTTTATATTACCCTGATGAAGATTTAATAATTTAAACTATCTAACCACGAAGTGGGTGTTTTATATGAAAATAGAATAGTATTTTTACAAGTCCACAGTCGAAGATCACAAGGCAATCGAAAGAAGAATCACAATTGGCAACAAAACATTTTTCTCTGTACTACCAGCGCTCAAATCAAGAAATGTACACTGGAAAACCAAAATCACCCTGTATAAAACAATCATCCGAACAGTAGTGACCTATGGATGTGAGGCGTGGACAATGACAGCGAAATCCGCAGAGCGACGATACCTTTGAGAGAAGGGTGCTGCGCAGAATTCTGGGACCTGTGAATGACGGTGAAGGCTGGAGAGTGCGGCATAATGACGAGCTGTACCGTATCTACAAAGCTCCCAGTCTCTCCACACAGGTCAGACTGAATAGACTGAGATGGGCCGGTCACGTGCAAAGGATGCCGTCATCGCGAACCCCAAAAAGATTGCTGGAGTGGCACCCAGGTGGTAGAAGACCAATTGGACGACCAAGGCTGCGATGGGAGGATGAAGTTGGGAGAGATGAGGCAAGATTGTTACGAGTGTCAAATTGGAGCGTCGAAGCAGAGGACAGGAGGAGTTGGAGGCGAAGAATACTGGAGGCTAAGGCTCGATATGGGCTGTAGGGCCATCGAAGAAGAAAGAAGAAGAATTAGATTTTTACATGTCCACTTTATATCTTCATGATCTAATTGTTTTGTGTACCTGCAGGTGAACCAATTGAAGGAGTTGATACGGAGGATAGACCTCCAGCTGCACCAGCACCTGCAGAGCCACGGCGTGGACTACCTGCAGTTCTCCTTCCGCTGGATGAACAACCTGCTGACTCGCGAGCTGCCGCTGCCCTGCACCATCCGCCTGTGGGACACGTACCTGGCCGAGTCGGACGGCTTCGCCACCTTCCAGTTGTACGTGTGCGCCGCCTTCCTGCTGCACTGGCGGGACCGCCTCCTGCGCGAGAGGGACTTCCAGGGCCTCATGATCCTGCTGCAGAACGTGCCCACGCACAACTGGCAGGACTCCCACATCGGCATGCTCGTGGCCGAGGCGTATCGGCTGAAGTTCGCCTTCGCGGACGCGCCCAACCACCTCCAGAGCCCGGAGAACAGCTCGTCTGCGGTGCAGAGCGCTGGTTTGAGATGACGTGCGTGCAATTTAGACGTTTTTATATCTTGGACCGTTGCGGATTCGATGGCAAGTGTCAGTCGAGGGGTTTCAGGGTTCTAGAAGGTTCTGTCGGTGGTTCCGGAAAGCGTATAATTTAAGTGCATGTTGGATAAGTGTCCTCATTGTTTTATTATTCATACATTCACTGTCGTAAGCTCAATAACTCGTACCACCGAGACACACGCTGAGTTACTTCAAGACAAGTATTGTTTCCCTATCGTGCCACTGGCTACATTTGCAGTCCAAACAAATTGGTTTCAAACTGCGGCAACTATGTTTGCCATTTTATTTTTTTCAAATCAAATCAAATCAGTTTATTAACTCGAAAGACATTACAAACAGGAAAATGTTTAAGGCATCATAGATGAGTACAGGTCAAATATTATAAAAATACAACATAGTACCAGGAACGCATTAGAGATGGTTCGAAATTAAGAAGACAAGATACTTTCTAAAGTCAAGAGTATTTGTCTCCTGAATGTACCTTCATTAATATGAAAGACGTCGATCTCCGAGGAGACCGCGTTCAGCAGACTAATTGCTCTTCACACCGATGTCACCAGAGGCAGATTGGTTCTGGTGGCCGGTAGGTAAAACAATCTGTGCTGTCGGAGAAATCTACCAGGGACAAAAAGACCAACACCCTCTAGCACGGCCGAGTTCTCGAAATATCCCCTGATTAATTTAAAGAAATGAGTAATGAGATGCCCCTCTTTTTTCGAAGCTGTAATGAATTGGTTCCAAGCATTCCTAACAGAAATGCCGTGGGATAGAGCCACGGATAACTACCATACTCCCTCACGTAGAGATACCTCAGAATTTTTTTCTGAACCCTCTCCAACATAACGGAATATCTCGCCTCGTAAGGACTCCGTATCACAGAACCACTTTCGAGTCTGCTTGAAATAATAATAAATTTTAATTCCTTACTGCTAACTTGTACGTAATATTATGATCTGGTACTATCTGTTTGAGCTGTATACGTAGTCAATCGCAGTTAATGACTTTTTTTACTGCAAATGAAGTCAGCCGCAAAATGGGGGTTAACAATCAAACAAATGAAATTGTGTGTTTTCTAGAAGTTTTATTATATATTATGGGTATGGCATTTATCACCTTGCTAATGCATCATCTAATTCCTTAGCAAAGCGAAACATGGCATTAGAAAACAGATGTTTTCATTTGAATTAATTGCAAGTATTTAATTTTGCATAATTTGCATATAAACACGTGAAAATCTTTATAAAAAATAGACTGAGTCAACCCCAATGCGCCCAGCATAACAAATAAGTTATTAATATATCACATTTGTATTTCTAAAGTGACTAAAAAACATGTTTTTATGTCTCTTTAGAAATACTAATTATGATATCGCACGCTTAATAGTAAACTGACCGATTATGGTTTAGGTCATAATTGAGTTAACATTAGACAGAGGCTTGTGTTAACGCTATCCATCTATTTTTCACAATGTTAACGCTATCCATTCGTACGTGTTTTTCGACTGTTTTTGTTAAAACACCGACTCATGTCAGATTGAGCAAAACTTGCTTTTTTGAGTTAAGCCAGTTGTCAATCATTTTATTTTTTCAACTGTGTATCACATAAAATAAAGAGAATTATT
This sequence comes from Lepidostoma basale, assembly GCA_022606425.2. Lineage (NCBI taxonomy): Eukaryota > Metazoa > Arthropoda > Insecta > Trichoptera > Lepidostomatidae > Lepidostoma > Lepidostoma basale. Next base: position 348,187 of record JAHDVF020000363.1, on the reverse strand, counting down.
ACTGTTAAAATTTATAACACTTATAATTTCACAATTTCCTTTTATTCATTGAGAGTGTCGCGACAGCTGTTTCGCCTACCGATGTTGGCATCATCAGGTGTTACAATAAACTCATCAACATCGGTTGGCGAAACAGCTGTCGCAACACTCAGTGAATTAAAAGAAATTGTAATATTATATATGTAACAGTGTTATAAATTTTAACAGTAATAATGTTGAAGTATCATAGTGTTTTGGCCAAAACAATGGACTATTTAATAAAGAGAATTACCATATATGGCTCCGCTTGGAATACCAGGTGGACAGTGTCCACCATGGAGTATCCCAAAATGATAGCTGGAGTTCAGCATCATTCTGTCTTAACAGACTCTCAAGTCCACAACAGGTTGAAGAAGAAGAAGACATAATGAAATATATATAGAAAAAACTCATTGATTTATTGTTTTCTGAACAATTATAATATAATAGAATACAAGTTAATTTAAACTTTTATTTTTTTTAAATGCCTAATGTTACTATCATACTACTGACTTATAAATTTGATTTTGTTATTAGCCTTTCATTTCATGATTATTTGTGAAAAGATGTTTGTAGCAAATTTGAAACAAAGCCGAATTTGATATTTTTTTTTACATCTTTATTATTACATATATTGACCTTTATGCTATATTTTGCACTGTTTCAAGATGTTCTTTGCAATTTTTAAAGGTTGAGTTACTGTTCTGATCACACTTCTGGTGATTTACTATAAAAGAACAATTAATCAATTTCTGTTCTCTTGTTTAAGAAGATATGCTATCCATTCTTATTTTGGTCTATAGTAAATCCTAATGTATGGTGTCTAATGTTTTCTATTATAAGTGTCGGTTAAAGGATATCCTTAAACTTTATTTTTTTTAAATTTCAATGTACTATTCTACTGACTTATAAATAGATTTTGTTATAAGCCTTTCATTTTTTTTTTTATTTGTGAAAAATTTGTCAAATTTTCAATTGCATTTTTCTCATTTTCTAACTTTGTTGTTAGATCACTGCCCTGGTTGCCCATATACGTGTATGGTTGGGGAAAAAGTAATTTTGTATTTTTCGCTTTATTTCAATGCTTTATAAAAAGTGTAACAATCATCCGATTTAAGTCAAATATGCGCCGTTCTGTTTGATAACTTGTTGCCAACGAGAATCCAACTTCATAATGCCCCTCTCGTAGAAGCCCTTGTCCCTATTGGCAAAATACTCGGACAACCAATTTTCACAGGCCTCTATTGAGGCCAAATTTGTACTCCCAAGCGCGTTGGCCATAGACAGTAACAGGTGGTAGTCACTTGGTGCCAGGTCCGGACTATAGGGTGGATTCATAAGAACTTCCTATCCGAGCTCCCAGAGCTTCTGACGCTTCATCAAAGATGTGTGCGGCCTGGCATGGTCAAGGGTATAATTGTCAATGTGGTACGATATGCAGATGACACTGACTTCTTGCAGAAAGTGCTGAAGGCCTACAAAGAATACTTTATCAGGTCAACTTCTCATGAAACACCCACGTTCTAAAGATGAATATCTTCTTCTTTTAATAGATCTGACGATCGACACAATTCATGTGTCTTTGGATAATGGGGACCAGCTGTGCCTCCATCTCTTAGGTGGTCTTCCTGGTGGACGGTGTCCGGAGGGTATTTTGTCAGCATTTGTATATGCGAGTCTGTCACTATCCATTCTGGTTACATGATTCCTCCAGTATCTTCTTCTGGATCTACTCCACCGAATGAATTCTTCTATGTCGCAAGTTTTTTTTATATCTGCATTGGAGAGTTTTTCCCGTAATGGATCTTAGAACCTTCATCTTGGATGTTCTAGCAGACCCTTAGTTCGTAGTGTCGGCCCGAATGAATATCGAGAAAACAAAATACATAATCATTAGCAAGAAGTGAAAAATCCGGTACCAACACTAAAAATTGAAAATGATAAGCTGAGAGCTGTGTAGGGTGTCCTATACAATACATTTTAAATAATTTTGGTGATGTTTGAATCAAATGAACTAACTACCCATCACCCCGTCTCTCCGAAAGGGTAGGCAGAAAGAATGGACTGCCACACTTTAACCGATGCGGCACTCCATCCTTCTCTTTTCGCCCCGCGAGAGATGCGGTGTGATGGGTTGCGAAATTTTGAATCAAATTAAATTCAAGTATTTTTTTAACCTTGTCTCTCTTATTCTCTTTCCATTGTGGTGGAACGTTTGCCTGATTTAAAGTGTTTTTTTTATTAATTGAAATACTCAAACTTGTAATAATTTTTTCGATTCATCCCGAAGTGTACAAAATAATTAATGTAGGTATTGTGAAATACCTTTTTATCATTTTTGACAAACTAAAAACTTATCCTAAGGTTCCAGTCCTCGACCTAAAAAATATATTATATATACGTAGTTATTCCGAACCCTAAAAAGCAAATTTAGGTGATTTAGGAGTTGAAACTAAATCAGTTTTATTATGTAGCTTTAGTGTTAAATATTATTATGTAGAAAATATTTTTTTATTTTATTAATTATAGTTGTATAACAAATTTACTCTCTTTCGACTCTTAAATCATCCCTTTCTGCTTTTATATAGAGTTCACATTGGCATATTGGAAACAGAATATGGTGATCGAGGTGTTTACAGGACCTATTGGTTGGGTTAAGCGCACGCTTTATGTAATACAACATTCCCCATTCCTTCTCATGACCACTATGTCTGACAAATTTTGGAAGTTGTATATATGCTAATATGTAACACCAAACTTCGCATGCTAGTTTCAATCTACACACTAGCGCCATCTATGAAGATTGGAGAAGATAAATCCAATCTTCATAGGTGGCGCTAGTGTGTAGATTGAAACTAACATGTGAAGTTTGGTGTTACATATTAACATATATACAACTTCCAAAATTTGTCAGACATGGTGGTCGTAAGAAGGGTGGAATGGGGTATGTTGTATTACATAAAGTGTGCGCTTAACCCAACCAATAAGTCCTGTAAACACCTCGATCACCATATTCTGTTTCCAATTTGCATCTTCGTCTCTATTGAGATACAATTAATCCTTGAATTGATAACCCGCAATGGGTAAAATCCAGTATTCGTCTACAAGTATTTGTATACATTCAAAATGTTGTAAAGACATGTTGATTGTTTCTTGAATGATGTAAAACCGCGTATTAAATAATTAATACAAATGAAAACGACAGTTTTCTAGAAGTTTTATTATATTTTACGTTTAATAACTGATAAAACTGACTATTCGAAAAATAATAGACAACAGAATCCGAATGTGTTACATTTCAATTGGATAAGTACTGCAATTCTATATATTTTTAAATGTTAAAATTTATTTTATCTATGATTGAGAATTATCTTCACAGGGAGAATAGAAAACATAAGGTAAACGATTTACTGTAGTTTTCTTTGTTGTTTATTTAAGAACAATATATTTTTTATTTTTTGTGAAACTTTAGCAGTGGATGGTTGAGGTTTTTATTTTGTAAAACTCCATTATAAATGCGATTGTTTAAATGGTTTTACAGAGATTTTTAATTATATAAAAATATTTATTAATTAATACGAATGAAAATATCTGTTTTATAAAAGTTTTATTATATTTTATGTGAATGGCATTATCAAATGGATCAGATTCCAGTCAGAGCCAATAAAGCAAGTTTCTACGATCATGCTTTAAGCATTGCTGTTCCGTTGGTGTGGATTAGCCTCAAGATGCAAATTGGAAACTGAATATGGTTGATCAAGGTGTTTACAGGACTTATGACCTGTCATTGAATGTTGTAATTACATAAAGCGTGCGCTTAACCCAACCAATGACAGGTCATAAGTCCTGTTAACACCTTGATCAACCATATTCAGTTTTCAATTTGCATCTTCGTCTCTATTGAGATACAATTAAATCATGAATTAATAACCCACGGTGGGTGAAATCCAGTATTCGTATACAAGTATAAGTATACATTCACAAAAAATATCCATGTTAGTATTAAGTATGAGGATAGTGACGTTAAATTTAAGAAACTTCTAAAGACTGCACTGTTCGGTCGGTCATTTCCTAATTAATTCGAATGAAAACGTCAGTTTTCTAGAAGTTTTATTATATTTTATGGGAATGACATGTTTCGCCCTTCTAAGGCATTATCAATTGTGAACATTTGATAATGCCTTAGAAGGGCGAAACATGTCATTCTCATAAAATATAATGAAACTTCTAGAAAACTGACGTTTTCTTTCGTATTAATTATTTAATATGGAGTTTTACATCATTGTTCACGAAACAATAAATACAGTCTTTTCCTAGTGCGCCCTTGGAGTAATTGATTATGCAAAACATCGCACATAAATAATAATAATTTAGAAAACAGATATTTTCATTAGTATTAATTATTTAATATGGAGTTTTACAAGTAGAGTAAGGTGAAACAAATTTGTAACTAATATTTATATATTTATATGAATAAAAATCTCTGTATAACCAATTAAACAATGGCGTTTATGTTATAATTTAACTTTAGCAAGTCAAGATTGACAAGATTTCATGGTGTAACTTTACTTTTGATGAAATGAAGTAAAATGAAACAAAATGGAGGAAATAAAGAAATAATGAAAGGAGTGCTCTTGTTACAATGATATTTAGATGTGATACAACATTTCAGGGAACTGATTTTTAGAAATGAAAATATGTAGAAACTCTTCAACGCCTCGAACTGTGTCGGATCCATAACAAATATCTACAATTTTCGAGTTTATCTGATGCAGGATTTTAGAAATTGAAGAATATTAAAATATCATAGTTTTAAGAAAAAGTTTATAAAAAAATGTGTGTTTTTATGTGTATACATAATATATATGTTTAAACATTCGGGAAATGGATGTACACACGGAATTGGATTCGGACAATCTTAAGCGGCATAAATTTGGTAAACAATTAAATGTATTTGAATAAATAGAAACACACTTTGTATTATAACAACACTTTATTCTTTTTTTAATTGCAGACATGTTTCTATGGACAAATTTTAACTTATTGAATAACCTTTTGAAAACGTATTTTCATAACACTTTTTTGCACTTTTTACAAACATGTTTCGGGACACAGACTTCCCTTGTTCCGTGTATGAATTTTAACAGTCAAATGAAAGAGAGTCATTACTTATATAATAAATGACGAATGAAACAGTGGAAAAGCGGAAAATTTTAATTTAACTGTGTGGTGTATTGTCGTTTAGTTAGAGTTATGAGACAGGGGAAACAAATTAATTATGGGACTAGAAGTTATGTTTACTTGGTTGTTTATAATATATTCGTTGTTTTTAATGGCCTTTTTAATTTCAAAAATTTCTGGATTTCTACGCAATTATGTTTGTTAAACAAGTGATCTCTTTCAATGAAATAATTTGCGCCATTTAGTAAAGTAATGACTCTCTTTCATTTGACTGTTAAAATTCATACACTGAAGAAGGTAAGTCTGTGTCCCGAAACATGTTGTTAAAAGTTGCCAAAAAGTTTTGTGAAAATACAATGTTTTCAAAAAGTTATTCAAATGTGAATCCACAACACAAAGTGATGGCGAAAATAGAAGATATTTTAAACTTAAGTTTAAATTTGTGCATAGAAGGACTGAAACATGTCTGTAATTAAGAAAATAATAAAATGCTGTGAATTATCACAGTGGGTTTATATTTATTCAAATGTAAATTCACAATACAAAGAAAATATAGAAGAAATTATCTTGGATGAACTGTCCCTGGTTCGATTCCCGGTGATGGAAAACAATGAGAAAATACCACATTAAAGGCCCAAGTGGCATTCCAGGAAAGATATTAGACTTCGGTGCAAACCAATCTCTAGGATTGAAACTTTAAAAATCTTCTATTGTCCCGTTTGTTCGATACTACACTTAAGATTGTCCGTTTGCAGCGTACATGTTGAGACTTGAAATTGATTGCTCGATGAGCAGACAAAATTATGTAATGGAATCGCTATTTCTATCGTGTGTATGTTATTAAGATTGAGATATGTATCGACATCAATATAAAGTTATTCATATAAAAATGTCTTATGGTAGATGGAGCTATTGTTAGATATTAAACATTTAATCACATTTTGTATTTTCATTCCATAACACAGTATAGAGTAGGCACCCCACGCTGGAGAATGGGACTTACAGAATTAAAAGAAACCTTGAACTTGAAGAACTAATTAACCCTGAAACAGTAGTGAGATTCTGTAAGTTTCAACGCCTACGGTGGGCTGGCCATGTGGAAAGAATGCCAGAGGGTAGAACACCACAAATTATATCCAGATGGGTGCCTTGCGAAAAGAGACCGAGAGGCAGACCGAGGAGAAGATTAGGAGAAAATGGAAGGAGCATTCTGCGCTATCCCATATCATGTACACGCTTGAGAAAAAATAATAATGTACATACCTAAAATGTACAAACTATTAGGTATACGTGCGTGTCCCAACCAGTGGCGGTACTACCATAGAAGCCCAGAAGCCCGGCTTGCGTAAGAAATGTTGAATCAAAACCCCAAATCTAAAAAATCGTGCCCCCGCATAAACCAACGACCCACCAAATCACCTTCCAACAATGTTCCCATCAGACATAAGAGGAATAGCCACAAGAGCTGAACCTCTGTAAGCCAGAAGAGGTTTTGATTCAAAATTTCTTACGCAAGCCGGGCTTCTATGGCAGTACCGCCACTGGTCCCAACAGCACTTGAGTACAAGTATGATAGTTCTTCAAGGGCAGGCGGTGTGCGGTCAAGTCTTTGACGTTTCGTATTTTAAAAAAAATTAATAAATTATTTAATTTCTGATTTTTTATTGCAGATTTCTCGAAAATTTACCCGCAGGTAGGGCGGTTAATACACATAGCTATAAATTAAAATACAATTATAACATTAAATGTTATACGTACATACCCTAAAATGTGTTAAAAATATTTCAATAAAATTGTGTAAAAAATACACTTCCAACTGTTTACACCGAGTCCTCGAAAAGATTCCCTTCCTGCCAGCTACCACCAGTATAGTTAACGGGTATTAATACCCTTCCCACAGACAATGAGTTAAGTAAGTTTTCAGCCTAGTGGCAACACCAGTGCATTCATTGCCCGATTCACAAAACTTCTTATATGATCCTCTCTGCTGATGACTTGAAGATACAGAGAAATCTCACAAAATTCACAGAATATAATGCTAGTAGAGCACATCTTGGATCTTGGATGGAGAAAAAGATACTTGAAATCATCATTGACAGACAACTTATCAAGATGTTACCATACAATCCGTGTTATAAACACTAAGTAATCATGGGTCCTAACTTCGGTACGACTGCTTTTTTGATTCAATTGTGTATAATTGCTTCATGTTGGCAGTACTGACTTGAGATACTTTTTAAAGCATTGGATTATGGCCACTTTCAAAAAACAATTGGGACCATAATCAGAAAGATTTATCTTTACAATAAGAACAATTATTTTTTAAATTCACTCTTGATTAACTGGCAAACTATCTTCTACTCGAGATGGCCGTCTGTGCATGGAGGTTTGTAATCCTAATTGGCTACTTATGGTAGCCGGTTTAAGAAGATGTTGGCAGACATCAGAACTAACTGTCATTCGTAAGTCTTTTAGCCAGGAGCTGTAGCAATCTGGTGTATTCCCACAATTAATATGTACAAAATTGCGATTATAACAGTACAGTTATTCCAGGCGGACAGACCTGCTACTGGGAAACCTCCGTTGGATTGCTTTGGCTCGGCTAATCTGCCAAATTGTTGAACAGTTTGTTAATCGCAGCGTAGATTGCCTGGAATTAAGCCTATACCAAAAGTTCAGGCTGGTACCATTCCGTGAAGTTCTTCGAAAACCGTGAATATACTGGATTCTCTTAAGACATTTTAGCCGGCTTTTAGATGTTGTGATATATGAGAATTGTTTCATTTCCTATAAGTCATGCTGCCGCATTATAATCACACTATATCCTTAAGTTTATTTGTTTGTTGAGAATGGTTGGATAATTGTGGACCGTTTTCACAAAGTGAAATTTCTACAAAAAAAAAAGTTTTTTTTTATGGAAATGGGTTCTTCCATGTGAGCTCTATCGATTGGTGAAATAAAATTTTGACAAAACGGTATATGTGCGAAGTTGTAGCGGTTCAAATATCGCGATTTCATACAAAACGTATTATTTTTAACATGAAAAACCTTCTCCTGAAAAATTTACATTTTGTAGATATTTCGCTTTGTGAAAACGGTCCTCAATTGCTGTTGTCTGATTATTGTGTGATATGTGCACTCTCCGTGTATTAAAATCATTCTGCAATAAATTTAATAAGTTATTTCTACTAATACATTCTTGTCAAGTCTGCTGGCTACATCCTCCTCCGTACCTCCTGAGCCTGCTATCATACTACCGAGGTAGCAGAAGCTGGTCGTGGTCACAAGGGGGACACCGTGGAGCAAGATTGGGGTGGAGTCATTTGTGGACACTCGTAGGTCTACTGTCTTGGACATGTTAATCTTGAGACCTACTTTTGCCGCTTCCTCGTGAAGTCTACAAAGTTTCCGCTCCGCATCTACCCGGTTTACCGAAAGCAAACAGAGGTCATCAGCATAATCCAGCTTTCGCTATGCTTCGCCCTGCATGGCGCTCCAGTATCATTTCGAGAAAGCTCAAGCACCAAGTATTCAGCAGTTACGTTAAAAGCGTACTGCTGTACGGATGTGAGACTTGGAAGTCTACCGCAGACGTTATTGGTAAACTCCAGGTGTTTATAAATAGGTGCCTTCGCTCAATATTCAAAATCTATTGGCCCCAAATAGTGTCAAATGCCGTTCTCTGGACCATGGCAGGCGAAAAGCCAATTAGAGAACAAGTCGCTAGGCGCAAATGGCAGTGGATCGGTCACACTCTGAGACGGAACCCAGCCTGCATCGCTCAGGGTGCACTAGACTGGTCCCCTATGGGGGGAAAGAGAAAGCGAGGCAGACCTAGAGCCACCTGGAGAAGAACCCTGCAGGACGAGGTTAAGGCAGCAGGTCTCACTTGGGACGATGTTAAGCATCAGGCATGCGATAGAGTCGGGTGGAGAAGATTCCTTAAGGCCCTATGCACCACGGAGGTGACAGGACAAAAGAAGAAGAAGAAACTAATACATTACGATACATTGTTATTGTTGAAATTAAATGATTGGCCTCATCAGTTAATGGTGAAATCTTCTTATTTTTCTTCTCTAGCCTTCATTCGTTTACTGTTGAATATAGGCCTCTTCCAACTGCTTCTTCGTTTGGGTCTTGACCCCCCTCCACAGTTGGTCTCTGTTTGGTGACCTTCCCTTTTATTTACCTAGAGTGGACGACTTGTATGCATGTTAGGTATAAAATAAGAAGCCAAGAATTAGTAATAATCTGGTGAATTTATTATTATATAATACAACAACATATATTACAGAAAGCGCCTACGTTCCAGAACATTTTTACAGAAAAATTAACCAATACATATTTCTCACGAGTCAATGCCACTAGTAACCAGCGGGAAAATTAAACAAAATGGTTTCTTTACAGCATTATGAGACACTTAATTAATTACCTTTCAGAGAACCTTGCATCCCCTTACACTAGTTCCGGAAATAAAATAGATTTAAACGTGGAAACCCACCCATTAAGGCAATTTTGTTTTTGTGAGAGTTAAAATTCGATAATGTATTAATAAACTAGCCAATTGTACTAACTATGAGTTTTAGTAACAGATTTAACTGGTAAGTGTGCGAACAGGTCACACCGTGGAAAAACAAAATCGGTCAGACGAGCGTGTTTGACAACTAACCTAATAAGAGCGAGTTTGAAAATTATCTCACCACACATTAACAATTCTAATAATAGAAGCGAGTGCATTTTATTGATCAAAGAGGGCTGTGGATTTGAAGCCGTGAATTCGCAGTATTTTAAGTGGAATCGAAGTTGAAAAAATGGATCTACCCTTATGTTAGGTTAGGTTTTTTTAATATGGCAACTTTGCTGACAGTTGGACATTATGAATACTTTGACAGAGATCAAACCATGAATGCATACAACTAGTTAGAGTTCATACATTATTTTGTGTATACTGTAACTAAAACTTTTAATTAGTGCATGCATTGGCCAGTTAAATGTATACATTATCGAAATTTACACTTTGTAACATATATAACATCAAACCTTCCTTAGAATGAGATGAAATATGGCCCGGATTGATGAGATTAGAGAGAAATTATTCATTCTCTGGATTTGGTTAAATAGACAAATAATGTTGGATCCAACATCATTCATATAGACAGCAGTAATTACATATGTTGCCAAAGGTGCATACATTTTTTGATACCATAAATGAATTTTGTAAGTAATTAATTACGAACGCCCTCAAATTAAATTTGAGAACATAAAATAAATTACAAGAAATCAAAGCTGCCATCAATGGGTTATGGGTTGCAGATATTAAAAATAACATTGAAATATTATAGTTAAATAAATATAAAATAAATACTGACAACTCAATCAAATATAAAAATGTTTGAATCTGATATCAATGTTTGAGTTCCGCATTTCACAATAATAATAAAATAATTCGTATTAAATTAGAGATTTACCACAATGTTGCATGGGTGCTTATTAAAAATAAGAACAATTTCCGTAAAGTAATATTCTTGGATTCAGGTTGTCTTTGTGTTGTGGATTCACATTATAAAAACACTGTATTCACACAGCAATTTTCATAAACATGTTTCAAACTGCAGACGTCCTTCCTCAATATAAAATTCTTAACACAGGAAGAATATCGGCAGTGTTGTGTCAATACAAACTTTTTCAAAATTTATTTTAATGTTTCGGGGATTATTTATATTCTTCTTCAGACATACAAGATAAACGCAAGATGAACACAGTCACCTCGAAGATTGACGTCTTTCATTAATATGAACTAATGTGAAAGTACATTCAGAAGACAAATACTCTTAACTTTAGAGAGTATCTTGTATTCCTAAAGTCGAATCATCTCTCATGTGTTCCTGGTATACCTGTGATGTCTTTAGAGAAAATAAACAGATATAATTGATAATATAAAATCCAAGAGATAATTCTGTGAATCTTGATAACGTACAGAAATTTTCTTATTTAAGTATTATTGAGACACTGTCATATAATGTGGTTTTATAGATGTGCATTTCATTGTAAGAAATTCTAACTTATAAAATATATATACAGTCAAACTCGGATATTACGATCACGGAAATAGCGAGTTATCGGATGTAACGAGGAAACATTCGTTGACATTTTAGTTTATGATGTTCTCCATACTTACATTTATTCAATTTTATAACGAGCTACTTCTCTCTAATAGTGTATTTTTGTTTGAATTGCAACTTCTTGTGTTATGTGACCGCTGCAGATACTTCATGCCTTCATGTGATGGGATGTAAGCATTTAAAAATACCTATTCTCCGTTATAACAAGCAAATTCAGTCGGTCCCATCTTCCACGTAATAACCAAGTTCGACCGTATAAAGAAAAATATTAAGACATTGTAAACGGACAAGTCTAGCAATGTATTTTTAGGTTATAAACCGTAGTCAGTGTATACAAAAAACACGAGAATTATCTGTAATTGCCAAATCTATTCTTGATTTCAAAGATAAATTATGCTGTCGAGAATATTTTAATCCATTTTGAAGGATAATAAATAATATTAGCTGCCTATAGGCACCGGATTAATGCTTAAAAAATACATTTTATATTGCACCAGCAAAACAATTTTATTTTCTATCACCCAAAAGATTCAACAAATAATTTATGTAAACAAAAAAAAAACATTTTATAGCATTCAAAAGATGAACCGCTTTAACCATCAGAATATAATGACAGACACAATTTGTTTCACAGTAGATTTGTGTTTTATAGTATGCTGTTTTATCAACGGCACTTGTAAATTGTTCATTTTATCAATAGATGGCGGTAGCTGTCAATTTTTTCTTTTCAGACAAATTTTAAATTACATTCTGATGGGTTTTAAAAAATCTAATATCTTTGGTAATTACCTGGAAATAATACATACATGCGGTGTACATATAGATGATTTAGTTATTAACAAATTTGTAGTTCAGTGGCTTGAATACAATAAGTCATTATGTTAAGAATATGCAATAAAAAATTGACAATTTTGTTATAATTAAAAATGTTTCTTTAGCTTATTCCTTTAAAATGGACCACTGCTTAGTTTTACACCCAGAATCAATTCACTTCTGCAAGCATTTTCATTTCTTACTGTAAGATGATTTAGTATGAATAAACACCTGTTTTCTAGAAGTTTAATTATATTTTTACGAGAATGACATGTTTCGCTGTGCTACAACATTATGAAATGAACATATTCGTAATTTTATAATGCCTTGGACAGGCAAAACATGTCATTCCCATAAAATGTAATAAAACATCTAAAAAAAAACAGATTTTTTGATTCATATTAATTATTTAATACCAGCTGCTTAATTTGGAACACTGTTATAACACAATTTATTTATTTAATCTATATAAAATTCTTATGACAGCTGTTTCACAAACCTATGTTCACATAATCAGCTGTTATAAACAACTATGAAGATGCCAACAAAGGTTGGCAAAACAGCTGTTGTGACAAATTCATAGAAATAAAACAAATGCATAGTGATATTATAACAGTGTTCCAAAATAAACAGTTAATATTGTTGAAGTATCATAGAGTTTTGGCAAAAACAATGAATTATCTAATTAATACGAATGAAAACATACTTTTTCTAGAAGTTTTATTATATTTTATGTGAATGATATGTTCGCCTGTCTAAGGCATTGTCAAATGACAGAACAGGGCATTTTATGATGCCTTAAGACAGGGGAAACATGTCTTTAACATAAAATATAATAAAACTTCTATAAAACAGACATTTTCATTCACATTAATTATTTAATATGGAGTTTTACATAATTGTTCAAGAAACAATAAATAAATTGCAAGATGGTTTATTTGTATGTTTCTTTATTTATCCGACAGCTAATTAAAACAATATAATTATAAACAAAATTGTCCAATATGAAAAATAAAACAATTAAAAATATAATCTGTAGACATTGCACGATATAATAATGAATTATGCTCTTCAGATGGAACAAGAATACATTTTATAAATAAATAATTTTCCAACGGATACAGTACACCCCCGATTTTCTGCGATGAAAACATGAAAAAAATGTAAACAAAGAAAAATTTAAAACTGCGCTATATGCGCTTAAGTATACCTTCTTGCTTACACTTTTTTACACGCAAACAGCCCCCCGGAGACAGGAATATCTTCTGCCCTTTGTTGTCGGAGCCACAAAACCATTGCATTATCGGGATCTTCATAAGATGACAACTTCATAGTCTTTCTACTGATCATGTCTTTGGCGCTATCTGATGTTCCCACAAAATCTATAAATTTTTCTTTTTATTAATAATGTCTCGTATAGTTTGATCACCAACATTATATTGATTCAATAAATATTTAACGGTTGCACCATTTTCAAACTTTTTAATTATTTCGATAAATTGAAAGTACGACTAGTTTGCGTTTATCCATTATTATAGACACTTTTTCGCAGCAAAATAAAATTAACGACAATGTTTTATGAGTATGAACTATGCTGCAGGTGCTTTATTGCAATCTTGAACTTTATGACACGACTATAGAGCCATACACGTATGTTGGCGGTGGCGCAAATGTGAACTAAACGCCCAATGTCATTGTGACAGATTTGAGTTTTTGTTTGCATTATAAGTAATATTGTGAAATATTTGTTTTTATGTAATATGTTTTCATTAAATCAAGTCTCCCGGATAATCCTCTTCCCGGTTAACCCGACCCCGGAAAATCGGGAGTGTACTGTATTTGCTAATGATGTGTTTTCAGATTAGGTAAGAATTAACATGTCATTAATAAAATTTCTTATGGACAACATACTAAACTAGATACTTTTAAATCACAAGAGCGGGCACTACCGCTTACGTGTTTAATATCCTCTCCCTTCAATATATTAATAGTTGAAGTAAAATAAACAAAAACCTGTTCTATATGACATATAGGCATGAAAGAATGGACCGCCACACTGTTCTGTCCTGACGTACTTCTCTCGCTTCCTCTACATTCATATATTGGTGTCATGCACGCACGTCGAATTCTCCGATACCCTCATGTGGCCGATATTTAATATTTGATTGATTTGGTCGTGCCACGTTTTCCTCGGCATTCCTATAAATCTTTCCTCATTTTTTCCTTGTGTCTAAACCATATTAACAACACTTTCATTATTTTGTTCATAACACTTTCGTTCTCAGAGAATCTATAAAGCATGTGTAAGACCAATAATAACATATGGTGTCGAAGCAAGGGCAGACACAGTAAGGACCAAACAAGTTTTGAGGACTTCCGAAATGAAGACACTGAGGGATCGCGTGAGGAACACCAGAATAAGAGAGATATGTGAGGTTGAGGATATTATAAGATGGAGCAGACAGCGAAAAAGGGACTGGTACGGTCATGTTCAAAGAATGGACACCACCAGACTCCCCTATATTGCATTGCATAATCAACCTCATGGGACTCATCCTCGTGGAAGACCTCCTAAAAGATGGAAGGAGAGCTGGGAATCTACGTCACAGGAGGAGCAACACTCTGAAGAACAGACCACATAGGTCTACAATAAGGAAGAAGAAGAAGACTTTCATTCACACCGTATTCACTTCTTATATTTGCATTTGACACCCTATCATATACAGATTAACTAGACATTCGTCTTAGAGATCTTATTTCTACTGCATTTATTCTACTTTCATCCTTCACTTCCATACATACGGGTCGGCACAAGAACACCATTGTGCACATTTTATTTTGTACTTAGTGCCTATTTTACTTCAACCATATATCCTCCAGAATAAAACAAGTTTATAAAACTTCTTTAAAGCTAGTTAAATAGTGGTCGCATCGTGTTATTTAACCCATCCAAACGGTGCGGCAGTATCCTTCCTATTACAAAGTATTGCATTACATTTATAATGTACCGGGGATACTCCTCAACCCTTAGAGCGCCACTGGCTACATTTGCAGTTCATAAAAATTGGTTTTAAAATGCGGCAGACTATATTTGCAGCTCATATTTTAAAAGCTAACTAACCATCACGGCGTCTATCCGAAGGAGTAGCCAAAAATAATGGACTATCCTGACATATATTCTCTTTCCCCTATATTCATACATCGTTTATGCACACACGTCGATTTCTCTGACTCCTCACGTGGTCGACATTTAATATTTTATTATTTTGTTGAATCGCTCTTTACATCATGACAGCATGAGCCAAATCGATGGGTTTTTATTGTCACGTGAATTCTACACCAGACCAAAGACAGTGTGACAATCACGCTGCCCTCGCCGGGAATCGAACCCGGAACCTTCGGGGTGGCAGTCAATGCACCTACCACTCCACGAAGGTCGTCGGTTGTCGGTGATTTGATCATGTTACATTTTCCTCGGTCTTCCTCTATTTCTTGTTCCGTATACATCATTAAAATATACTTTCTTTACCATTCTTTCCACGGGTTCAATCCATCTTAACGACCCTTTCATTATTTTGTTCATATCACTTACATTAGAACTGCGTTCACTTCTTATATTTGCATTTTACATTCTATTGTATAAAGATTTACACATTCGTCTAAGAGATATCCTTCTTCTTTTGTCAATTTCATGCGTCATGAGCACCATTGTGCACTGCCTTCTTAGCTTTTTTGGATAAGCTTTTGACATATTTGAATATATCTTATAAATCTTTTTATTTCGTTCGATTAGTCAGCTGCAAATGTAGTCGGCTGTATTTTAATAACAATTTTTTTAACTGCAAATGAAGCTAGCCGCGCAACGAGGGTTAAAACATTTACAATTCATATGTGAATATTAATAAAATAGTTATAATTACACAAATTAGCCAATGGCAGACATTGTGAGGGGGTTAGAAGACACAAAGAAGTGTTCAAACCGGTTCATATTAATTTATACAAAACAAATCAAAGCTAAAGATTGTGTTTGTTCTTCTGCGATCGTCGAGAATATACACAAAAAATTTACAATATATTTTGTCGATATCTTAACATTAAAAAAATTTACAAATTTTAAACATCGTATATATATTTTTTAAGTTGAAACATTTCAAGTTTACAATAATTCTTCCGTTACGTCTACAGCTCAATATGAGCATTTTTTTATATATTACAAAGTGTGAAAATAATTATTTTCCCTCCCTATTCTGCGAATGAAACGAGAGCGATTCGCGCGGAGGATTTCTTGTCGCGGGGGTCGGTTAAGCTAGCCGTATCGTACCTCGTGGAAAAATACGGTTTGCTCGGCAGAGAAATTACTCGGAGAAATGCAAATTTTGCCTGCGACGCCGCAGATAGTCTGCAACAATTTATCGTGAGTTAAAAATTCATTATAATCCGAGGTTCATACCAAGTTTTCTGTAATGGAAGTAAGGCTACAGAATAATTTAGCGTTTCGAACAAATAATTTGTACAAAATTAATCTCCCGTTTGACTCGGAGATCACGTTCGAGGTTCCACATATATTTTCCTTTCCTTTAAAAATTGTCTAGTGTTCCAAACCGGAATTGCATTACACAATAAACAAAACAAAAAAACAAACATTAAAAATGTAACGTCTTTTTGCGATTAGAACGACATTTATGTAAAACAAATTAAGTTCTAAGAACGTTAATCGGATTACTATTATAATAAATATCAAATTTTAAAAGAAAAACATAAATCACAGAAAAATATAATATAAAGCAAAAAGTACCTTTTTATAAGTAGATTTTTTAGTTAAAGATAAATAAGAGAAAATCGCGTTCAATTTCACGGTCGAAGGACGAGCAAAAATATGTTTGGAAATAATTTAAATATTTAAAATTATGTTAAACTCATATATATACAAAGAAATGTAACAATTTTCATGTTAAATCGTAAAGTTTCCAACATATTTATCATCCACCGATTCGTAGATAACCAGATGCAAGTTAAAATTAAGCAACGTGAATTATGTCTATAACCTTGAGGCGTATCTGTCTACAATTTAACCCTTAGACCGCTAAGCAAACGTTAATCTATCCGTCGTCATTACTCGGCACATTCTTCGTCGACGCATTTCGAATAAAATGTCAATTGTTTCTTACAAACCGAATCATTACAGCAATTTTTTAGAATATCAAAGAATCAAAAAACATATTTTGAGTTTCTGATGATTAACAAATGTGACTAATGTCAGCCGTTGCGGACAAAGGGTTAAAAAAAACTGTGAAATTCCATAATAATGACAAATATATTATGAATTAAAACTCAATTTTTTCACTTTTTAAATTATTTTTCTCGTCATGTTACGAAGGCTCTACATCCTCATTTTATCAGTTTATTTCATTATCCCCATGATGAAGGTGTAAAACCTTCGAAACATGTCGAAAAAAATAACGTCAAAAGTGGAAAAAATTGCGTTTTAATTAATTAATACGAATGACAATGTCTGTTTTCTAGAAGTTTAATTATATTTTATTTGGATGAAATACTTCAGATAAGACGTTTTCATTTGTAATAATTATTTAATAAAGAGTCTTATATCATTGTTTAAGAAATGATAAAAATGTGTTTTAATTCATAAAAAATTGTCATATTAAAGATTTACAACACCTGAAACCAGTGGCGGTACTCCCATAGAAGCCCAGAAGCCCGGTTGAGTAATAAATTTTGAATCAAAACCTCTTCTGGCTTACAGAGGTTAAACTCTTGTGGCTATTCCTCTTACCTCTGATGGGAACATTGTTGGAAGGTGATTTCGTGGGTTGTTGGTTTATGCGTGAGCACGATTACTTAGATTTGGGGGTTTCGATTGGGCTTCTGGGCTTCTATGGGAGTACCGAGGTTATTATACAATATCAATTTATTAACTATTATATTATGGATATACAAAAGTCAATACATAACCAATTGCTGAGATTTAATTAGAATAATCAATACATTCAGTTGGTTGTAGTCAAAATCAAAAACTCTGTAAAGACATTACGTTAAACGTGCTTTGGAAGTATTACTTATAACAATAGTCGTCTACGAGCCGATGAAATGCGGAATTTCCAGGAGGGGGGTTCCGGCAATCTTGCGTGATCATTCCTAACCAACTAGAGCTCGTTATCAGTCATCATAGGAGCTAATAATCTACATTGGACGTTTAAGACAGACGCGCCCCCGCGGGGCTAGTTGAAGGCGGCCGTCACCTGCGAGCTGCTCGTCAGCTTCTGCTCCCCGGCGGCCTGCTTGCAAAAGTCGCTCAGCCTCACCTGAAACACCAAATGACAGAAATTAAACTGAGAAAATTTAATGCTTTATTGGAAATTGTTCTTATGTAATAAACATTTTCAAACATCGATTTGAAGCCGGGCTTTATCACTCTGAAGTATGTTACTATTCGATGTGTCACGAACTTCATTTCTATTGTCAGAATGTAATCTGTCATTTACGTTATGTGCAGAAATGTTATGAAAAGAAAGATTATGTCATTTCTACACGAACATTTATTTATAATTCGTGTTTCGGTGTTAACAAATTTATTATTGGTAGCTATCCGTGGCTCTATCCCACGGCATTTCTTCTAGGAATGCTCGGAACCAATTCTTTACAGCTTCGAAGAGATGGACATCTAATAACCCATTTCTTCAGATTAATTAGGGGATACTTCGAGAACTCGGCCGTACTGGAGGATGTTGGTCTTTTTGTCCCCGATAGATATCTCCGACAGCGACAGCACAGATTGTTTTACCTACCGGCCGCCAGAACCAATCTGCCTCTGGTGACACCGGTGGGAAGAGCAATTAGTCTGCTGAACGCGGTCTCCTCGGAGATCGACGTCTTTCATGTTAGTGAAAGTACGTTCAGGGGGCAAATACTGTTGACTTTAGAAAGTATCTTGTCTTCCTAATGTCGAACCATCTCTAATGCGTTCCTGGTACTTTGTTGTAATATTTTTATGATATTTTACCTGTACTTAATAGATGCCTTAAACATTTTCCTGTTTGTAATGTCTATTGAGTTAATAAACTGATTTGATTTGATTATTATTGTGTGTTTACAGCTTATTTCTTCTTGTATTTGTAAATACATTATTATTTTATGCAAGTACATGAGTTTGGTGACGCAGAAAATATTTTTTTGTATAGATTTAAAATGCGCCTAAAATGGGATTTAAAATGAATTAATTTAGAAAGATAAAACTCTTTTAATCCGGAAGAATACATTATCGAGACCCTCTACTAATATTATAACACAAAAAGTCGGACGGGCTTGCCTTACTGGTTGACCCTAGGCACGCCACTGATGGGGACATATGGCATTTC
This sequence comes from Lepidostoma basale, assembly GCA_022606425.2. Lineage (NCBI taxonomy): Eukaryota > Metazoa > Arthropoda > Insecta > Trichoptera > Lepidostomatidae > Lepidostoma > Lepidostoma basale. The sequence goes on along the minus strand of JAHDVF020000363.1, from coordinate 328,680 downwards.
TCTTGGGTATGCTGGGGTATAACACCCTCCAACTGAAGAGGGAAGGATTAATAGCAACGCATTTTTTCAAGCTAATTCGAGGCTCTTTTGAGAACCCCTATGTTCTGGAGCAAATAGATCTTTTTGTTCCTGTAACAGCGCCGACATTAATTGTTTTTTGCTCCGTCACGCAGAACCAACCTGCCTTTGGTGATGCCAGTAGAAATAGCAATTCGGATGTTGAATCTAATTGTCATTTGAACATTTTCAGTGTCAGTGAGGCAGTGTTTATAAAAAAATATTACAAATTCTGGAAAGATTACTGTCTCGCTGACGTCGACATATTTGAGTTCCTTCCGATACGTATGATTTTTTGGTTTCATATCGTTGTTTTATTTTTGTTTCACCGTTTTGTGTCAAAATGAATCGCCTAAATGTTTTTCGTTTGTTATGTCTCATTTGTGTATTATGTATAAATAAATAAATAAATGTTCCGTTTGAGGTTTTCCATGGTTTCCTCAGCTGTAAGGTGAATGTCGAAATATATATAGATAGTCCATGAACCCCAGAGCTTGACGGAGTCAGCTCTGTACAGTTTAAATACATAATATAGAAAGACATTTCATAATAACTAATAATAATATCCTTGAGATAAACACCTGGAAGGATCAAATCTTGTAATTGAAACCAATAAAGGAAAAAAAAATCAAGGCATCAGTGGGACACTTAAAAACTGTTAACTAAACTAACTAACCACCACGCCGTCTCACCGGAGGGGTAGGCAGAGAGGATGGACTGCCACACTGCTCTGTCCTGACATACCTCTCTAGCTACCTCCACATTCATACATCGTAACATGCACGCTCGTTGATTTTTTCCGACTTCGAATGTGGTGCCTTACAGTATTTGATTAATTTAATTCCTTGGTCTTCCGCGGCTTCTCTTTCCACTCACACTGCTTGTATACAACATTTTAACCATTCTTTTCTCATCCATTATTTCCATACGTCCAAACCATCACAGGGATACTATTTTAATACGAAAGATATCTCCGACAGCGACAGCACAGATTGTTTTAGCTACCGGCCGCCAGAACCAATCTGCCTCTGGTGACACCGGTGGGAAGAGCAATTAGTCTGCTGAACGCGGTCTCCTCGGAGATCGACATCTTTCATGTTAGTGAAAGTACGTTCAGAAGGCAAATATTCTTAATTCTGGAGAGTGTCATGCCTTCCTAATGTTGAACCATCTCTCGTGCGTTTCTGGTAGTATACTATACACAATATATTATTTTACCTGTTCTCAATAGATGCCTTAAAAATAAATTTTGTATTGTCTGTTGATGAAATAAACTGATTTGATTTAATTTTTGAAATTTAATTGTATCTCAATAGAGACGAAGATGCAAACTGGAAACTGAATATGGTTGATCAAGGTGTTTACAGGACTTATGACCTGTCATTGGTTGGGTTAAGCGCACGCTTTATGTAATTACAACATTCCCCATTCCACCTTTGTTTATGATCATGCATGACAAATTTTTGGAAGTTGTATATATGCTCCAAATCTATACTTATCTTCACATGTCAGTTTCAATTGGTCATCTATGTAGATTTGATTACACTTGTCAATCTTTTTAAGATTAACCTATATAATCCACCCACTAACGCCATCTATGGAGAATGATTTTTAGCATTTAGCAAACTACTTTAACCACCCAACATGGGTGAAAATCCAGGATTCGTATACAAGTATAAGTATACATTCACAAAAATATTTGATTTGATTTAATTTTACTTATGATGCAAATCATCTTCCTTACATTTTTCCCTTATTTTGTCGTTCTGTATTCTATCATATATCATTTTCTTCCACATTCTTCTCAGTGATTTCATTCTCACGGCATTTACCATACATTGTTTAACCATACATTCGTTCTAAGGAATTTCATTTCACCTTTACCGAATCTTGTAAGCAGTATTAAACTAACCCGAACCAAGGCAAGCCATACAAAAACATTACCAAAGCCTAAAACAGACAAAAGACGAAACAAAACATTTAACATGTAACAGCCAGAATTATAAATATTATAAAATTACATTAATATTAACAAATTATAACATATTGTAAACCGATCCCTGGATTGAAATTGCGAAGAAGAATGCTTCAATAAAAATAATAATTATTTGTTGTGATCACCCTGCAGACGTTATTGGTAAACTCCAGGTGTTTATGAAAAGGTGCCTTCGCTCAATATTCAAAATCTATTGGCCCCAGTGTCAAATGCCGTTCTCTGGACCATGGCAGGCGAAAAGCCAATTAGAGTCGCTAGACACAAATGGCAGTGGATCGGTAGCACTCTGAGACGGAACCCAGCCGGCATCGCTCAGGGTGCACTAGACTGGTCCCCTATGGGGGGAAAGAAAAAGCGAGGCAGACCTAGAGCCACCTGGAGAAGAACCCTGCAAGACGAGGTTAAGGCAGCAGGCCTCTCTTGGGATGATGTTAGGCATCAGGCATGCGATAGACTCAGGTGGAGAAGGTTCCTTGAGGCCCTATGCACCATGGAGGTGTGACAGGACAAAAAGAAGAAGAAGAAGATACCAATATTGTTTGCGGAATTTTTCAACATGCAGGGTTAAATTTCAAATACTGGTTCTGGTACTTGTTTTGAATGCCGAGAATGCGAGAGAAGTATTTCACGACAAAACGTAGAGACAACGTGACGGTTATTTTAGTTAGTTAGTCAAACTCATGCAAATTAGTAAGAATGTTATTGAAATTAATTTTGGTTCTTGCATTAACGATGAAATAGTTAAGTATTATTTATTGCTTCCTGATTTAAAACTCTATATTAAATAATTAGTACGAATGAAAATGTTTGTTTTCTACAAGTTTTATTATATTTTATGGGAATGACGTATTTCACATTGCTTGTCGGCATTGTCAAATGTAACGAGAATCGAGTATATACCCGAGTTAAAGGTGCAGAATATGGTAATTAAGGTAACTAATGTGGCTAAATACATTGTTAACAATAATTAAGGGATTAAACCCCAAAAACAATTTTATAAATCTTTCATAGATAATGAATATTAAATGACATTAAATAAATCAGAAAAGTGCTTTAAAATACTTTCTAACCGATCGCGAATATCAGATACAGCGTTCATATTTAGATATTTAGATTTAAAACACGTCTTAATGCGCCCTTAAGATGATTACATCACAAAAATGGCGCTTTAAAAGTTAGCACATTATTATTATTAAGTTTTTGAAAATAAAGAATGCATTGTGTGTAATGTTTCACTTTGCTACATTTGATAAAATATAATAAAACTTCCAAAATACAGACGTTTTCATTAGTATTAATTAGTTAAGTATTAGTGTGATAGAAAATCAGGTGCCGGGAAAGTCACACCGCCCTACTGGAGGTGGCAAGACGTGTACGGGTTTACTCACTGTATGGTAAGTATTATAAAATATATATTACATCAGAGGGGGGAGGGGAGGTCTTCCGCGCGGCCGTGGCGGCCGGGGGCGCGCTCGCGGGGGCGGTCGCCCGCTCGCTCGAGTTCCTGGAAACAACACTTATAATGAACACAACCAACTTCATTAGCGGAAACTGTAAATACTTATCTTATCCCGCTCAGACTGAAAGTAAACTTAGATTAACTTACAAATACTATTGATTCACAAATGATTGCAAGTACAGTGGGACATACCCTGCAGTGAAACCTATAAAATGCCGTGAAACCTATAAAATTCCATGAAACCTTTAAAATACCGCAAAACCTATAAAATGCTGTGAAGCCTATAAAATGCAATGAAACCTATAGAATGCCGAAAAACCTATAGAATGCAGTTAAATGTACATAATGACGTGTAACATATAAAATTCCGTGAGACCTATGAAATGCCTTGAAACCTATAAAATGTCACGAAACCTATAAAACGCCACGAAACCTATTAAATGCCGTGAAACCTATAAAATTCCATGAAACCTTTAAAATACCGCAAAACCTATAAAATGCAGTGAAACCTATAAAATGTCATGATACCTATGAATGTTGTGAAACCTATTGAATGTTGTGAAACCTATAGAATGCCGTAAAATCTATAAAATGCAGTTAAACCTACATAATGACGTGTAAAATATAAAATTCCGTGAGACCTATGAAATGCCTTGAAACCTATAAAATGTCACGAAACATATAAAATGCCGTGATACCTATAAAATTCCGTGTGATCTATAAGCCACCTAACATGATAACAGCAATACCTCCGGTATGTCTGATTCCCTGGCATCCTAGAGACTTCCTCGTGATACATGATACCTTACCATCTACAAAACCGAGAACCCCTACAGAAAATCCCTGGAGAAGGCAACAAGAAACCACTCCAGTAACACTTCCCAAAAATCACTTTTGCGAGAAAGCATTGGCTGCAGTGATCACCAACCTTCCCAAGGACGAAAATAAATGAGTAATGAATAATAAAAATAATACACCCCCATAGGATAAACATAACAACACAAAAACAAATATAGATAAATACTTATACAAACAGCTCCCAGATAAACTAATCAACAAAATACATTATACATATCCACACATAAAAACAATCTTAACCCCTATAGTGTGGCTGGCTAAAAAAAATTATCAGTTTTCTAGAAGTATTTTGATCTTACAATCGCTTTGATAGGGCATTGTCACATTTGATATTGCCCACGCAAAGAGAAACGTGTCAATCCCATAAAATATAATAAAACTTCTAGAAAACTGACATTATCATCAACATTGAATACTTGTGCTATATTTTCAATTACGAATCATTTAGGTTAGGTTGGATTTTCTATTTAATTGTTTTGGCTTGTTTCTGGATTTTTTTGTATTAATTCATCACATCGTTTTGAAAATAAGAAAATTTAAAAAAAATCTGTCATTTTTTGGTTCTGGCAAGACCAGAAGATGGCAGCGAGTATATATTAGAAAGATTTTTTATTATTTTAATTGAATTTTTTACAATGAACATTCTACCAAGAAATTTCAATTAACAACATTAACCTGTCCCATGGTATGTCAGTACAGGTACAGTTGAGTCTACTTATAATTTTTTATTAAAATTCTTCCCGGATACTGAACGATACTGGCATTCGCGAACCATTTGCCACAAATGTTTTTCAACAATGTAACTATGATACCGACCGAGTAATTCACATTTTAAACATTCCGTGATGTCATCACCATCCTGTTGATTGTCAACCTTGATTCATACTTAATAATAAAAATAAAGTTTGATAATTTTGTGAGAAAAAAAAAATTGTATTTCTTATTAATCTTGATATAATTCTTATCATGTTAAATAAATGAATGATCTGTTCAGATAGACCGATGTATCTATTTATGAAATAGCACTTAACCGCCCCACGCATATGAACGTACATACGCACACTTTGACTGTACCATTCTGCGCTATCTTGTATCACGTACGCGCTAGAGGAAAATTAACTAGCTAACTAACTAACCATCACGCCGTCTCCCCAAAAGGGTAGGCAGAAAGAATGGACTGTCACACTTTTACTGATGCGGCACTCCATCCTTCTCTTTTCGCTCCGCGGGAGACGCGGTGTGATGGGTTGCGAACCTCATCGCCACTAATAGGCATCTCCCGCGCACATTTTGATCGTCCAACACCCACAAAATAAATCTAAAACAAATAATATAAAATACAATGATATAAAATAAAATTAATATACCCAAAATCTATAAACTGTTAGGGATACGCACGTGCCCCAACAGCACTTGAGTACAAATCTTCAACAAGTACTCGTATGATAGTTCTTTAAGGGCAGGCGAAATGTGCGGTCGTGTCTTTGACGTTTCGTATTAAAAAGATAAAAACAATTTAATTCTCACGAGCCAGGACTCAACCAGCTAACAACTACCTGGAAGGTATCCCATTAAAAAATGTGCTTACCAATAATGGCACGATTAAAAATTATGTAGAGCATAGAATAAACGTAGGATACTTGGGGACAGCACCGTGCAAATAAAAGGAAAGGTGTACCGAACAGCTATAAGACCTGCTATGTTCTATGGATCAGAATGCTGTTCCATCAAGGCACCAAAGAGAACAGAGGACGGGACAGGACAAGAACACGTAGCAGAAATGAAGATGCTGAGGTGGGCCGCCAGGGTTACGATGCTGAATAAAGCTAGAAATGAGCAGTGGCGTGCCTAGGGTTAACCAGTAAGGCAAGCCCATCTGATTTTTTATATATGTTATGTTATATAAATTGACAAACGTGCGGAAATGTATTCCAAGGGTGTATGCTTTGAATTGAATTGATATTTGATGCTTACATCTGGAGTTTCATCAATAATCACAGAAACAAATAGTGCATTATTTATTTCTAATTCGATACGAGCTTTTAATTCAATGCCAACCTAAGCAAAGTTCATGTTGAAAGCGGGCTTCAAAATTCATACAAATAAACTAAGGGAATGTCTTGAATTCTGACGAATAGCTACAATTAAGCATAAGTGGGAAGAGCAGATTGCAAACGGCATTGTATTGGGCTGAAAGAGATGCAATAAACACACGTAAGTGTTTTTGCAATTTTGTCGCTCGTGTGCTCAACTTGCGTGCGCTACCTAGACAGAAAGAGACAACATTTTATACTTATATATTGTATCTCTTTCTATCTTGGTAGCGCTTATAGTAGAAAACTTAATTGATATTAACGCGCGCGAAACAATATTCTTTCTTTCATTTAGGGACGACTCAAACTCGCGATAAAATCGCTTAGATTTGTTTTTTTTTATTCAGAATTTCTTACGCAAGCCGGGCTTCTGAGCTTCTAAGGGAGTACCGCCACTTGAAATGAGCACACCAGAGCACCATGTGAGCAGGAGGGACGATAGATACATTGTCCACAAGGCCCTGCAACTGGAAGATGGAAGGAAGGGACCATGACAGTCTCCTGCAACGTGGAACAGTTAGGAACAGCCAGAAGACCCAGGATCAGAAGAATTGGTGGAGCCATATTAGGGGAACCGACCCAAAATAACGGGAAATGGCCAGGCGATAGAAGAAATAATTTAATTTAATTAATAAAAAGGTGATTTTTTATTGCATATATCTGGAAATTTTTATCTGTAGGTCGGTTAACCCTCCCTTCCCTATGATGGGTTTCTTCTACACGTTGCTTCTAATAACCATCAATGTCTCTACAAATATATTAAATACAAGGTAAAGATTTTAGGTATTCCTCCATAATATATTTAGCGCATTGATTTAAAAACTAATATTAATAATAATCAGAATTTATTGGAAACAAATTTGCGTATAAACAGCGCTGCGAGTGCGTGACACTATATTCGCATCTCACTCTTGCATACTTCACTGTGGAAGCGAGAGGAGCTCAATGTTCTCACTGCCACCGGCAGTAGCTCTCGGGCTTGCAACCAGAGTTGACCTACGCCCGTTCCGTGAGCGTTGCCAGATGTTTTTTTAATGTTTTCAGCAAATAAATCTCAATTATTATAATTGTTGACTTCAATTATAATTAATTAAGGGGATTAGCTATGAATGTTCTTATTTTTCCGATTTAAAATCGCTAATTTTTTATCGTGTACTGACTACCCAACACCGGAACGCGCGTTTTTATTTTAGCACCGTAAGGGAAAGGTTAAAGGCTTAATACTGATTTTTTTGCCCCAAGTAAAAACGTATTGTTCCCAAGTAAAAAGGTATTGTAATATCGTATTCTATGATTTGGCATCGAATTATTATTTTGTTGAGTTAAAAAAAACTCATTACCGGACAGGTTAACAGAGGGTTTTGAGACTAATAGGCTAATCGAGGGGAGGCCTACCTCTCGCTGTTTGGAGCCAGGGACGCAAAGCACTCTGCGCAGACCCTCACAGGGTTGAAGAGCTGCTCGCTGGGCAGGGGTGTGGTGTTCTCCGAGCATTCAGCGCAGAATATGCGACCACAGCTTCTGAAGCAAAAACATATTCGGCCGTCAGCATAACTGATCGATCTTTGCAACGCTTCGTACCTTTTTCGTCTCCTTATCATCCTGTCACACGTACGTGGGTTTCGCTTTAAGGATAGGCAGAGAGAATGGAACGCCACTCTACTATATCCTGACACACCTCTCTAGCTTCCTCCACATTCATACGGCGAGTCATACATGTGCGTCGAGATGGCTACCAGAATCATCAATAAAACAAGAACTACTAGAATAAGCTGAACGGGCCCCCAATTGAATATTTTGGAATGACGTAGTTTTGACTGGAGCAAACCAGTCTGCCCCCTGGTGGGGCGTGGATTGCCCAATGCACTTTAACTTTCTACTGTTATTGTTTTTAGATTATTTACTAGTATACTTTATTTTGTGCCCTTCCCTCTACTCTAACCTTGCTGACCCCCTCTACTTTGCTCCACCCCAGATCCCCACATCCCTCCTCCTCCCTCATACTGTGTCCCGCCTTCCCCTAAGTGTGTATTATGTTTAAAACTAGGTGGTGAGACTCCATTTTGTAAGATTGTTATTATTTCTATATTTTTAAATAAATAGTAGTTTACACGTGGAAGTGCGGGACAAAGTAGAGTAAATGTGGCCTGGCGTCCCATTGTGTTTGCGTAAATTAAATGTATGTCCCGGATGGACCGGGGACAAGCCTAGAAAGTGTACGAGCGAGGCTGACGAAAGGGTGCCGCTGCGCCCTATAACAGCCTCGGGTATGTGGTGGGAACCCTTCTGTGTTCCTCTTCTATTGGAGCAAACCAGTTTAATTGATTGATTAAGTTAGGTTAGGTTATTATGATTTACGATTGAACATGTTGGTTCAGGTAACAATTTTAAAGTTAACTTAAATATTTGATAAGAGAAATGTATTAATAACGGAAAACATCAAATACAGTAGAACTCTGTTTAACCAAACCTCATTCATCAAGGTCGTCAAATATCCGGATACCCGATACTCACCAATATCAGAGTGTTTACCTTCTGAACGTACATTAACCAATATGAAAAACGTCGAACCTCGGGGAGATCATAGTCAGCAGACACATTTCTCTTCCCACCAGTGTCACCAGAGGCAGGTTGATTCTGGCGAGCCGTAGATAAAATAATCTATGCTGGCGCTGTCGGAGAAATCTATCAGGAACTAAAAGACCTCCAGCACGCCTGAGTTCTTGAAATATCCTTTGATTAATCTAATGAAATGGAAATAAAGGAAGACCGAAGAAAACGTGGCACGATCAATCAATCAAATATTAAATTTCAGCCACGTGAGGAGTCCGAGAAATCAACGTTCGTGCAAGACACGATGTATGAATGATGAGGAAGTAAGAGAAGTATGTCAGGAAAGAATAGTATGACGGTTCTTTCGTTTTGCTTACCCCTTGCAGTTGATATGATTCTAAGATATTATTTTAAAGTTCAATGGTATTTTTTCGCAGAACCTTTTGGAAATTTCCCAGAACCCAGGTGTAGAAAAACAAAGAATGATCCACTACCTGCAGTGGTGTTTCCTCTTCCCCAGCCAGAAGAGCATGTGGCAGCGCGTGCAGCGGGACACTGCGTGGTCGGGCACCCACAGCACGCCCTTCTGTCCCGCCGGAGTGGGGCGCGGGGGCGACGGTGGGGCCGGGGGCGCGTCCGCAGCCAGGGGCTCCGATGGAAGGAAGTAATCCTGTAACAGACGAACAAAGTTAATTCACGTACCATACAAAAGTGAAACGAATGACCCGTTCAGATTTTGATTAAGGTTTAATGTAATTTGATCTGTTCAGAGCAGAGATATATCTACTCTGATAGTGATAATCAACGAAGAGGTGATAATCAACGATCGGGGTTCATGAAGATTCGGTTGAGTGGCTGAAGAACCCCGATCGGAGTTCGTGGCGCTTCGATTGAGTAGCCGAAGAACCCCGATCGGGGTTAGAGGCGCTTCGGTTGAGTAGCCGAAGAACCCCGATTGGGGTTCGTGGCGCTTCGATTGAGTAGCCGAAGAACCCCGATAGGGGTTAGAGGCAGCCAACGAGTTAAATAGAATAATATATTCCCTACATCGGAAGGACCCGAAGAATAATCAATAAACAATAGGAAAACTGTTCTTTTTTGACATACTTCCCTCGTATCCTGAGCATTCGTACATCGTGTCATACACACTCATCGATTTCTCCAACTCATGTGGCATTTAATATTAATTTAATCGTGCCATATTTTTTCTATGTCTTCCCCTATTTCTTGTTCAGTTTACATTTGTTAACAAATACTTTCTAAATCATTCATTCCAAGTAAAAGTAATTATTTTCGCAAAAGAAGAAATCATGAAAGTTACGTATAGCAAGCATTAGCGTGAATGGTGAAAATCTGGAGGAAGTTGATGAGTTTGTGTATTTAGGTAGTATGTTTACAAAAGAACAAAATAAGGAAAGGGTCATTAAGATGGTTTGGACACATGGAAGGAATGAGTGAAGACAGAATGGTAAAGAAGGTATATGTAAACGGCGTGAAAGGAGCTAGAAATAGAGGAAGGCCGAGGAAAACGTGACACGATCAAATCAATCAAATATTGAATGTCGGTCACGTGAGTCGGAAAAATCGACGTGCATGCATGACAAGATGTATGAATGTAGAGGAATCGAGAGACGTATGTCAGGACAGAACAGTGTGGCGTTCCATTCTTTCAGCCTACCACTCCGGGGAGACGGCGTGATGGTAAGTTAGTTAGTTAGTTAGTTTACAAAAGATGGGCGAGTGGAGTGGGATATTGAAAGAAGGGTTGGGGCAGGCAACAAAATGAATGGTGCACTTACAGTATTCTAACTTACTAACAAACCATCATGCCATATCTCCGAAGGGGTAGGCAGAAAGAATGGACCGCCACACTATTCTGTCCTGACATACAACTCTCGCGTCCTTTACTTTCCCGCATCGTGTAATGCACGCACCTCGTTTTCTTAGACTCCTCACGTGTCCAACATTTAATATACGGTTGATTTGATCGTGCCAAGTTTTCCTCGGCCTTCCTCTATTTCTAGCTCCGTTCACGTATTTTACATATACCTTCTTCACCATTCTGTCTTCACTCATTCTTTCCATGTGTCCAAACCATCTTAATGACCCTTTCATTATTTTGTTCATAACACTTTAATTCACACCGCATTCACTTTTTATATTTGCATTTGACACTCTATTATAACAGATTTACCGCACATTTTTACTGCATTTATTCTACTTTCATCCTTCTTTTGCCAGTTCCATACTTCAGTTCCATACATTAAAGGTCGGTACAAGTCGCAGTGTATTCACTTGTTATATTTGGATATCATCATATACAGATTTACACATATTTGTCTAAGAGATCTCATTTAAACTGCATTTATTCTACTTTCATCCTTCTTTTGCCAGTTCCACATCATTAACCCTTAAAGGCCGGCAAGAATTTGAAACATCGGAATGCTCTTGTAAATAATTCAAAATATCAAATAAATTGTATTTTGTAGTCAAATGTTTTACATTTTTTATCTTATAAAAATAATCGGACCTTTTTTGTTTAATGTTGAGTTTAAGAAAACAAATAAAAATAATTACATTGAAAATGTTGTTTATAAATGAAACCAAACCATAGCGCCATTGATAACTAATAATGATATAAAAGTCACCCTAAGTAAACACACACTCAAAATCAAAGATTCCGACACAGTACGAGAAACCAAAACTTCGTAGATCGGCGGTCATGCAATTGTGTGTGTGATGATTGGCCGCGAGCCGTGATCCGTATCGGACACGCAATACAAAAAAATTTAATAAAATTAAATGTTTTTACAAAAAAAATGAAAGTTTAACTCTAAATCACAGAGAATGCGTAATGGTAATTAATACACATTTTTACTTTTGGTCCGTCGTAGTTAATTTACGGGATATTACACGTTAAAACTAACTAACTAACTAACCATCACGCCGTCTCTCCGAAGGGGTAGGCAGAAAGAATGGACTGCCACACTTTTCTTTCCTGACATATTTCTCTCGCTTCCTCAACATTCATACATCGTGTCATGCACGCACGTCGATTTCTCTGACTCTCCACATGGCCGACATTCAATATTTGATTTATTTGATCGTGTCATGTTTTCCTCGGTCTTCCTCTATTTCTGGTTCCATTTACATCATTAACATATAATTTTTTTACCATTATTTCTTCATTCATTCGTTCCATATGTCCAAACCATCTTAATGATCCTTTCATTATTTTGTTCACGACACCATCATTCGCACCGCATTCACTTCTTATATTTTCATTTGACACTCTATCATACACAGAGTATCCACACATTCGTCTAAGAGATCTCATTTCTACTGCATTTATTTTACTTTCATCCTTCTTTTGCCAGTTCCATGCTTCGCTTCCATACATAAGGGTCGGTAGAAGAACACCATTGTGCACTCAACAAACATTCCTTTTAATATAAATGAGATATTAAATTTAAACCGTTAAATAAAATATAAGCCATGATGAATACATTTAGTTTTTTGAGACAAAAGGAACATACTAGAATCAGATAAAAAATATATATGTATATATTGTTTTGGACGGGGTAATGATCACATTAGAACATAGTTTTTTAGTTTTGATATTTTCAATAAATACATGCTGTTATAAGACATAAAACCCAACACATGCGAAAACAAGAACATCGTAGTTAGAAAAAACATCACAATTATGGGCTACGGCCATTCAGGTAGGAGCCTCCCTCGGTGCTCAGAGCTCTTAGTGAATCAACACACACTATACTATCGTGATGGCCACACTGCATGCTTCGGGCCACGCTACATGACTCCATTTTGCAGAGAAGGAGATACATTGGAATCACTTCACTGTGATGGTTTTGATAAGTTAAACGACTCCTTCGAAACTTCTCCAGAAAATTCCTAATATTCTCCATGGATATTAAGAAGCTACATACGTATGTTGAGGAAAGTACCTAGCTTATAAAATAGTGTTTTTTTTTAAGGTTTGGTTTTTAAACTGACAACATTGTTTCTACAGAATGTCAAATTGACAGTTGACAGTTGATTTGTAGTCGGTACGTTTTGCCATTTCACTCAATTACTCGATAAAGTTGTCGAAAATTGGACTTCACAATTGCGCTTCATTCGAACTAGCCGCGGTGCTCATTTGCCCGAAATCATATTTAAACAATAATGGTAGAAAATTATTTATTAAATAAAGCCAATATCATAGATATTAACATTATTTTAATGTGTTTTTTTTTCATTTTGAATGTGTATACCTCTAAAAAAAACACGCTTATACACATTGTTATACAGGTATAAAGGATTATGGTTATATAAAGTCAAATAAATGGCAGAATTACACGATATTTTCAATTGATTGTACGTTTAGGGGATTTTCTAATTACGCGGTTCTGTTTTCGCAGTGTGAAACATAAAAAAAATCACAATTTACATCCATAGAGTAACTTTGAAAACAACAAAATCAGCATTGCGTATCTGAAATAACATGCTGGTTAGTTCATATGAGATCATACGATGTATGTTATGTTACGCAGGTATAAACTACAACAAAACAGATCCCAAATGATGATCAAACATTTGACTTCTGAAAAAAAGTGTTTATGAGAAAGTACTTAACCCATTCGCTGCAGGTCATTAACCCATTGCGGCCCTACAGAGCCATCTTTGGGAATAAATTTGAAGTTTTCTCATCATATAAAGGGTGTTTTTTTTAGAGGTTTGGTTTTTAAACTAGCAACATTGTTTCTACAGACTGTCAATTTGACAGTTGACAGTTGATTTGTAATCAGTATGTTTTGCCATTTCACCATGAATAGACTGACGTCAGAATAGTGATTCCAAATTGTGCAAATTTATTTTGAAAATCATGGTTCGGTACACCAAACTTATCTTGCACTACGTCCATTTTACGGTCAACATAATCGTCCATCCGGGCAAGTTATTCGGAAGACCGTGGATCGTTTTCGCACCACGTACACTCTAGTGGATAATACGCATCCACAAAGACGACAATTGTCGAAAATTGGACTTCACGATTGCGCTTCATTTGAGCTAGCCGTGGCGCTCATATGCCCAAAATCATATTTAAACAATAATGTCATAAAATTATCTATTAAATAAAGCCAATATCATAGACATTAACATTATTTTAATGTGTTTTTTTTTTCATTTTGAATGTGTATTGTATACCTCGCTTTAGATCCAACATTTCTCTATTTATATTCAACAATTCATCGAGTATATCACATTTGTATCTACAGAATGATATCTAACTCGATCACTTCCTCGGTACATAAGTGAGGGTAGATAGGTAAGGTTCTAATTATTAATTTACGTTAACATTCTTCTGGTTCACTTCACTTCTCTTGGAATGGTGTTAGGCATCAGGGATGCGATATAGTCTATATAGAGAAGGATCCTCGAAGCCATATGCACCACGGAGGTGTGTCAGGAGTAGAAGAAGATAAAATATGAAAAATCATGGCCATTTGATGCGGAAGTTTTTGATAAATCATCTGTTGTTCAGTGCGCGGATTGGTGGTCAATAACCGTCATTTCATGTCCCACAGAATATACGAGGGTCCGATATTCTGCAGGATACCCGTTTGTACAGCACGTGTGCGACCCTCGTCTTAATTGAGCTTAGACTATAATGTTCTCCGCAAAAATCTGATTTGTGTGAAAGCACCCTTGTTTTATTTTGTGTTTTGGTTGTGTGTTAATCCTCAATGTGTCCCTGTATGCATTGTAAACATTGTACGTTTATCCTCAACTAAGTTCATTTATCCCCAACAAGGTTCATTTATCCCCAACTAGGTTTATTCTCAAATCTATTAACGACATAAAGGGGTCAACCATAGACGTAGAAAATGTTTTTTTCTTTTAGATTTAGAAGAGTTTTCCTATCTATCCTAGTATGTAAATTTATTATCACAACTTTCCTAGCATTTAATTTTAATTATATCATCATGTTGCGATTACCAATGTTAGCATAAGATTACTAACAAACCGCCATGTTACTAACAATTCCACTAACATGCTATGTTATGTAGTTGCCACGATACAGGCCATGCCTAGTGTGACAACTACAGTCCATAAACTTTTTTTGTCAAATAATTGTATAACGTGTAAAAGTAAAATAAAAAATTTATCCCTAACAAGGTTAATTTCTCCCAACTAGGTTCATTTCTCCCAAACTAGGTTCATTTATCCCCAACTAGGTTCATTTACACCCAACTAGGTTCATTTCTAAAAGAGGACAGGGAAATAAAATATTACACTGTGTTGTGTTCTTCCGTATATATATTACAAAAATAAACAGCTATATTACAATATAATGTGGGTTTAAAATTTTTCGAAAAATCTATTTTGAAACAGATAACAAAACAATTTTTCATTTGTTAAAATTTAAAAAAAAATCATGAAATGAAGGGTTAAATGATTTTTTTTAAATGGATTTATGCTATTGTTATTATAAAATCCATTCAGTCGTAGAAAACGTGATCGGTGCGCACCGATGTCAACAGTTATGAACCCCTGGCCATGAACAATCGTCGCAGACACTGTCGTGTCATCTCGAGATGTGGTGGGGTGGTATAATATTATTAGACAACGATACAAATCCCGACAACACAGTGGCGATAGATTAGATGGCATGATTAGTGTTCGCGTGACGTTTCACTCCCTCTCGTTGCGTGCGGGACTGACCCAGAAGTGGGCGAGGCCATCCGGATCCCTGAAATTCTCATCAAAGTACGCTTCCTGGGCGGCCATCTCCTCGGCGCTCCACTCGCCCGCCGGCGCGTCGCCGTCACCGTCGACACTACCACTCTCCTGGAAATAACAACTTCGGGTATCAGCCGTGGTGCCACAGACACAGCCTGGCCTTATCGTGAGATACCACATTCTATTGTGGGATATCACATTCTATCGTAAAATATCACATTCTACTGTTATCACATTCTATTGTGAGATATCACATTCTACCGTGGGATATCACATTCTATTGTGGGATATCACATTCTATCGTGGGATATCACATTCTATCATGGAATATCACATTCTACTGTGGGATATCACATTATATTGTGGGATATCACATTCTATTGTGATATATCACATTCTATTGTGGGATATCACATTCTATCGTGGGATATCACATTCTATCGTGGAATACCACATTCTACCATGGGATATCACATTCTATTGTGGAATATCACATTCTATTGTGGGATATCACATTCTATTGTGGGATATCACATTCTACTGTGCGATATCGCATTCTACTGTGAGATATCACATTCTACCGTGGTATATCACATTTTATTGTGCGATATCACATTATATTGTGGTATATAACATTCTATCGTGAAATATCACATTCTACTGTGGAATATCACATTCTATTATGAGATATCACATTCTATTGTGGGATATCACATTCTACCGTGGGATATCACATTCTACCATGAGATATCAAATTCTATAGTGGTATTCTATTTCGTTGACATTTTCGTTCTAATTATCTGGCAACCTTCGTGGCAGAGTGGTAAGAGCTGCGACTGCCATACCAAAAAACTTTTATTGCAATGGCAGTGTCACTGTACTTGGTCTTGTGTAGAATTCACATGACATTAAAATGGGGATAGATTAACTACCTATCACATATCATGTAAATCAATAAAAAAATATATTTACAGCATTTGGGTTCAAACGACCTGTTGTATACAAAAAAATACATCAAATGTATAAAGTAAAAAAAAAAATTACGCTTTTTATCTCTGAAATTGGGTTTGAAAAGATTAAATCCAAAATAATATGGGTACAGTAGAATGTCCTTTATCCGGACTATTTGGGACCCGAGTGTTCCAAATACCAATTTTTACGGATAATCAAATAGGCGTTACAAAATTCTTTTAGCAAAATACATAACTTTTTAATAAACAATACCTATTTATAGCGTGTTGATCATATCACGTTTGAGTCCAACTTCACATTTAAAATACATCTATCTAACATTATCATGCAAGCCAACAAAATGCTTGGTTTTGTTTTACGGAACCCAAGATCTTTTTCCAACACAACGGCGATCCGTCGATTGTACGAAGCGCTGGTTCGTAGTTACTTGGAGTACTGCTCTATCATTTGGGACCTCAGAGAAAGAACAGTCATCTTGGAGCTGGAAAGGATCCAGAAACGATTTTTAAGTATAATGGAGTATAACTGTTATCCTTTTATGTACCCCTCACTGTTTCTCTCAGGAGTGTTGGGTTTCAACACTCTTGAAGCTCGTCGAATGATCTTTCTGGGAAAGCATTTTTTTAAACTGTTATCCGGGGGTATTTTCAATCCAGGAATACTGAGAGAGCTAAATTTGTACGTTCCCCATAGTTATAGCAGAGCAAGGGGGCATATATTATTTTATGCCCCAAATTGCCGCACAGAGACTCTTCGAAGTTGTCCTGTATTGAAAGCGATTCGTCTCTTAAATGAGGTTGCAAAAGAGATAGACCTCTTTGGATGCAATTATGGCGAATTCGTAAATGCCCTTATGATAAAGGCAACAAGCAAATAACTAGCTTTTCCTATTCATAAGGTTCTATGTATATTTCCTTTGATATTCTTTTTTTTTTCACCCTTTACATCGATTTGGCTTGCGCTGTAATGATGTAAGGAGATTTTCAACAAAATAATAATAATAATAACTGGAATAAAACAGTACTGGAAAAATAATCAGAGATTTTTTTAACAAGATTTCCTCGTCTTTTTTGCGCTTCATCATCTCGGCTTGTCCGGATAATTGACGTTCCGGTTAACTGACGTCCGGATAAACGACGTTCTACTGTATATTCAAAATTAATATGTTCCATTAGTTTCCTCCACCAATCAAGATAGGAGCTATGGATATGTGCTGTGGTAAAGCAGAAGATGGTGGATACTGACCGTGTGATCTGGGGTGAGTCGGGCCGTCCAACGCGCTCTCTGCAGCAGTTGGAACCGGGCGGCGGTCAGTTCGTTCATTAATACCTTCTCTCTCATCTGAAAATATACATTGATATTATAGCCAAATGTTTTATGTAGAAGCCAAACATTTATGCGTTGGAACCATATGTTTTATATGTAGGAGCCAAACATTTATGTGTAGGAACCATGTTTTATATGTAGGAACCAAATATTTATGTGTTGGAACCATATGTTTTATATGTAGGAGCTAAATGTTTTAAGAAGGAGCCAAATATTTATGCGTTGGAACCATATGTTTTATATGTAAGAGCCAAACATTTATGTGTAGGAACCATGTTTAATATGTAGGAACCAAATATTTATGTGTTGGAACCATATGTTTTATATGTAGGAGCTAAATGTTTTATGAAGGAGCCAAATATTTATGCGTTGGAACCATATGTTTTATATGTAGGAGCCAAACATTTATGTGTAGGAACCATGTTTTATATGTAAGAACCAAATATGTAGAAGCCAAACATTTATGTGTAGGAACCATATGTTTTATATGTAGGAGCCAAACACTTATGTGTAGGAACCATATCGCACCGTGAGTGTAAAACCGAAACAAGTGCAAATATACAGTTTGGAAGATATGGGAGTTTAAAGACTTCATATTCCTTGGAAAAACTGTTTTTTTTTATAAATAAACCAATGATTTTCGGTTTATAGGTATATTACTTTAAACAGAAAATCATTGGTTTATTAAAAAAAAGTTTTTCCAAGCAATATGAAGTCTTTAAACTCCCATATCTCCAAACTGTATATTTGCACTTGTTTCGGTTTTACACTCACGGTGCGATATGTTTTATATGTAGGAACCAAACATTTATGTGTAGGAATCATATGTTTTATATGTAGGAGCCAAATATTTATGTGTAGGAACCATATGTTCTATATGTAGGAGTCAAATGTTTTATGTAGGAGCCAAATGTGGCGCCCGCAAAACACAGTAATGATGAAAAAAATGGTTTGTAATGCATTAAGATTGTGCTTAATATAAGGATTAATAGAAGAGAGAGGCAATGCTCACCTTGTGATTTTCGATGATCTGATGCAGTCGATGTTGCACGGGGCTCTGTGGACAGACAAGTCCGTCAACAGGGTCGAGGATGGTGCCTGGTCTTTCTGTTCTGCTAGGCTTGCTGGTGGTGCATTGTCTGCATGAAAAATATTAATATTGTATTTAAATCTTGACATTCAAGTTGACAAAAGATGTAAAAACTGTATGTAAATGATGATCGCGAATAATGTCAAAAATAATGAAACGTTGCAAATCGAGTTGAAAACCGAATGACAGAAGGACAGGTGTTAACCGGCGAATATTGAAAGATGTCGGCTAATCACCACGTTGCCCGCCAAATCGTCACCTGAGAGTAAAAAGGTTCCAACTGTCAAAAGTAAAAAGCTGAGAAAAATGAAGTCAAAGTTTTGCTGGTTTCTGGTGTGTATCTTGGAATAAAAGGGTTCCATCTGAAGCAGATGAAATTCTTTTACCGAGAAGCGTGTAATTTTTCTCTGGCGACAGTTGGAATAATAAAGTTGTAAGTGTAAATGAATCCTTCTTCGGTGAATCGTGTGTTTTGAATGATCAGATGGAACTTGATTCTTTTCGTAACATCAAAATGACGATACTATTACATGTTTTTTTAATTGTACGTATAGATAAGGTTAGTAAGAACCCTTTTCACGAAAAAAGCCAAATGTGAAATTTTGTTAGTTGGAACCCTCTTACTCTCAGGTGACGAAATGCTGACCAATCACGGACGAAATAATGTATCTACTGCGCCAACTCATTGTCAAGCGCGCATAACTTGCATATTTTGAATATTATCAACGTAAATTGCAGGGAAAAAAAACATAAAAACATAAATGTACTCAAATATATCGGGACTGAAATAATTACACGCAATTGGCGGGAAAACGTTAAATCCGGGGATGCAAAATCCGGGTTTCACTATATATATTTTGTAACCGTGAAGAAGCCTCTGCAGGAGTGAAACTGGTTAGTTGTTGAAAATAATAAAGTGATGTAAATACAAATTGTATTAATATTATATTTAATATCATTTATTGTAATTGAAATAGGTAAACAAACGCTAGCTGAAGGGGTGACTGACCTCTGGTGTGGCTTCTTGCAGGACTGGTGGGCGCTGCAGCAGCAGAGGCGGCATCCGTCGGCGAGGGGCTCCTGGGAGCAAGGGGCGGAACCTGAGAACCTTTGCCACCATCGTCCCATTGTGTTGGCTATAACCAAAAGACAAAGTTATTACAATAACAGCAGAACATTATATTAGAATTACGCGATGAACTCAATTATAAGATAATGGAAGGTAGATTTTGGAGATACGCATTGCGAGGATGAGTGGCAATGGGCTGGACATGTGTGCCGATGGATGATGGAAGATGGAGCCAGAGGGTTACTGAATGGAGGCCAAGGTTGGGCTGGAAAAGTGTCAGGAGACAGCCTAGCAGGTGGAGCGATGATATTGTGCAGACAGCAGGAAAGACCTGGAGAACTCTGACAAGAGAGGGATGGTGTGCGGGTAGAGAGTCTTATATCCAGCAGTGGATAGAAACAAGCTAATGAAGATTATTATTTTATTAAAAAGCTCTTTTCATCATTACGGCGCGAACCAAATCGATGTAAAGGACCTTTTTTTTTATGTATACAACGGGTCGTTTGAACCCAATTACTGTATACAATTTATTTTTTAGCTATTATATTGATTCTCGTGACATGTGATAGGTAGCCAATCTATCGCCATTTTATTGTCACGTGAATTCTACACCAGATCAAAGACAGTGTGACAATCACACTGCCATCACCAGGAATTGAACCCGAGACCTTCGGACCGGGAAGTCAGAGCTCTTACCACTCTGCCACGAAGGTTGTCATATTGATTCATGACATGTCATAGTTAAATAATCTATTTTATACATAATTAACTAACTAACCATCGAGCCATATATTCAAATGGGTAGGCAAAAAGAATGGACAGCCACACTGTTCTTTCCTGACATACTTCTCTAGATTCCTATACATTCATACATCGTGTCATGCACGCCAACATTTAATTTATTCGATCGTGCCACGTTTTCCTCGGTCTTTCTCAATATCTAGTTCCGTTTAAAACGTTAACATATATATTTTTTACCATTCTTTCCATGTGTTCAAACCATCTTAATATTATTTCAATTATTTTGTTCATAACACTTTCATTCGCACTGCATTCACGCACCATATCCAGATATTCTACACATTTGTTAAAAAGATCTTTTGGATTCGCTACTTTATTGTCACGTGAATCCTATCCTGCATTCACGCACCATATCCAGATATTCTACACATTTGTTAAAAAGATCTTTCGGATTCGCTACTTTATTGTCACGTGAATCCTACACCAGACCAATGACAGTGTGAAAATCACACTGTCTTCGCTGGGATTCGACCCTTGGTGTGACAGTCATAGACTCATAGGCATGATACAATGTAATAGTGTTGTATTCACCTCCATCGGAGTAGGCCCTCATCGCCCGCAGCGGGGAGTTGGGGCAGAGGGTCATGTCGGAGTAGCTGAGCAGGTCCTCGGCGGTGGGCGGGGGGGCCAGGGGCGGGTAGTGCTCAAAGTGGCCCCCATCAGAGCGCTGGCGTCGGTGCCCCGGGGGACTGGGGCCCGGCCCCTGCTGCTCCAACAGCCGCACGAGGGCTGACTCGGCTGATATCAGTTTTTCTGCGGGATTATACAAATAATTTTAAATTTAGAAAGATATATCAACTAGAGTAAGGATGGCAGTACATAATGGAGTTCTAGTGCCATCCCTCACGTACGGATGCGAAGTTTCGAACTGGCAAAAAAGGATGAAAGTAGAAATAAATGCCGTAGAAATGATATGACTGGGAAGAATGTGCCGGAAAACGATATATGATAGAATGCCGAACGACGAAATAAGGAAGAAATGTAAGGCAGATAATTGCATCATAAGTCAAATTAAAAAAGGATCCCTGAGATGGTGTGAACATATGGAACGAATGGACAAGAGAAGAATGTAAGAAGGGCGGGATGGGGAATGTTGTTTACATAAAGCGATCGCTTAACCCAACCAATGACAGGTCATAAGTCCTGTAAACGCCTCGACCACCATATTCTGTTTCCAAAAAACAATTTACATCTTCGTCTCTATTGAGATACAATCAATCCTTGAGAGAAGAATGGTTAAAATGTTGTATACATGGAAAGATTAGCCGTGGAAGACCAAGGAAAGCATGGCATGACCAAATTAATCAAATAGTGAAAGGATTCACATTCGAAGTCGGAAAAATCGACGAGCGTGCATGTTTTGTAAAAATTCTACCTAAATATACAAACTCATCTACTTGCTTTAGATTTTTACCATTCACGCTAATGTTTCAGACTGTCATGATTTCTTCTTTTTCAAAAATCATTACCTTAAACTTATTCACGTTCATCATCAGATCATTTCGCATGCACACCTCATACATACTAGTCCCCAGAACTTGTAGTTCATGCGTTCGTTGTCCTCAAGTAGGACAGTATCATCCGCATACAATAGACTCATTTTGGCACCAACATCCAACCCTTTCAGCTCTTTCATAAATTGATAGTCAATTAATAAATACAACTCACCGATTTCTGTATCCAACAAGTTGGCAGCCGTGTCATTCAGCCCTCCGTTTTGCACCGAGTCTAACCGCTGTCGCCGCGAGCTCCCGCGCTGCACGAGCCCGTCAAGACTCGGCGACGCGGCCGTGTTCAGCATCTCCGCGCAGAGATCAACACACCCACTGCTGGAATCCGTCTGCTGGCTACACTCAGAGATGCTCCGCCACGTCAAGCTCTCGTTCCTGATCCTCCCGGTCAATTCTCCGGAATCGGAAAGGTTATTCTCCAAAAACACGGGAGGCTCTTCCGTTGGAGTTAATACGAGATTTGAAATAACGGAATCTTTCGTCACTATGCTAGCCGGACGCTCCTCAAAGTCCTGTTGGAGTGTGTCCGCCATCGTGTCGATGGCTTGCTCGACGAAACTCTCCACCAACCCGTCAATTTGATCAGGGGAATCGTACAAAAAGTTAAGGTGTGTGGTATTTCCGTTTTCGTACACCCCGTTTGACTCGACTCTACCGTTGATCAAGTCGATTTCGATGGAATCGTCTGCCGTTTTGTCCATCGTGTTGAAGTTGGAATCGTGGGCCACGCCGTCGTCACTGTCGACGGACACCCCGTTATTAAGAATAGGAACATTACCGTTAACTTTGGAATACCCGTTCACGATCTGCTTTGGAACCGTAGTGTTTATGAGGCTATCGGAGGCCACCGCATTTATAATGTTTTTGATTTGAACACACGTCACTTGGTTGGGGGTACCAGCCGGGCTGACACCTTTCCCGTTTACTATTTGAGGTTGATCGATAGCGCAAGGAGACTCGTCGGAATACTCGTCGTCAAGCTGCTGCTCACTGTCGTTGTTGTTGGCAGGGGTGCCGGTCGCGTTGGTACCGGATATACTCATAGTGCTCATTTTCCTACAAAATAATAAACATTTTAATGTTACAATAAATTAAACAGTACATTGTCGAAAATTTGACAGTCATTTTATGAATTAAAACACTGCTTTTCCTTATTGGTTGCATCTTGAACAATTATTTAAAACTCCATTCCACTCCAATTAATACAAATAAAAACGTTTGTTTTCTAGATGTTTTACTATAGCTAATGGGAATGACACGTTTTAAATGTACAACTGTAAAACATTTGATAATGCCTTAGAAGGGCGAAACACACAAGGCGATTTGGGTTCAGGTATTAAAGGTCGGTTGGAATTTGGTACACTGGTGTGGGCACCACATGAAAATAAATATTGCCTGTTGATTGAAAAGGTACAAAAGAAGTTCTTACGTTTTTTGTACCTCAAAGATAACGGTTATTACCCCTGGCTGTACCCAACTGATTTCTTGCTGGGTATGCTGGACTACCAATCATTGGAAATTAGACCAACTATCCATTTGGGTGTTCATTTTTTTCAACTGATTCGTGGTCGAATACATAACTCGGATATTTTGAATGACTTGACTTTGTTTGTCCCTGACAATTATCTGCGACAAAGGCAACATAGATTATTTCACCTGCCACTGTGTAGAACCAATTTACCTAAAGTTATGCCCGTGGGCAGGGCAATAATCCTTCTAAACCGCATCTCTTCGGATGTGGACATCTTCCACGATAGTGAGGCTTCCCTCAGAAAACATCTATCTCTTAAATAATGTGTTGTTCTTCTTATTGTTTCTAATTATTTATTTGGTCTTTATTTTTTAATTATCTCGTGTTTTTTGTGTTTTTGTCTATTTTTAAATTTCTTTATTGTATTTACTGTTTAAAATAGTTTTTTTTTTTTTTTACCTACCTGTATAGTCATAAGCGCTTTGGTTATATACTGTAATGTTTATGATTTAAAAATAAATTGAATTGAATTGAATTAACTTACAACAAAGGAAAAAAATCAAAGATTGGACTTGACGTTAAATTTATTTGATTATTTATAATATTTTCTTTATTTTTAATTGCTTTATTAATTTCTAAAATTTCGAAAAAAGAACTTTAAATTATTATTTTTAATTTATTCATAATATTTGTTATAACAAAAGCATATCCCTTTCAGACCTGGCTAATACGATCTTGCGGGTCCGTCAAATAACAAAAATCTCGTAAACGCTTTTTGACAGTTGATAATGTTTCCCCTAGCTAATTATTTTTGAAACTACTGTCAATCGGTGGCGGTACTCCCATAGAAGCCCAGAAGCCCGGTTTGCGTAAGAAATTTTGAATCAAAACCCCCAAATCTGAGTAATCTTACCCCCGCATAAACCAACAACCCACCATACCACCTTCCAAACAATGTTCCCATCAGACGTAAGAGGAATAACCACAAGAGCTTAACCTCTGTAAGCCAGAAGAGGTTTTAATTCAAAAAATTTAACGCAAGCCGGGCTTCTGGGTTTCTATGGGAGTACCGCCACTGCTGTCAATATCGTACTCCAATGGACCCACACAATCAATGTGGGCCGGCATACCGTGAAAATTTAAAAGCGTTTACGAGATTTTTGTTATTGGACGGACCCACACGATCGTATTAGCTCGGTCTGAAAGGGATAAAGGTTCCAAAATAAATCTTTATAATATCTGTCAAAACTGACCATATTTGTAAACAATTTTAAATATCACTGAGGAAGGACTGGGTAGTCCGAAACATGTTTGATATTTAATTTTAATTTGTTTAAAAAGTGAGTGTTGTATATAAAGTATATAAAAAAAATATATATATATATCTATCTAACTTTTTACTGCGGAGGTTTCCTATGGCTTCCTCAGCTATAAGGCGAATGCCGGAACATATATAGATAGCCCGTGGACCCCAGAGCTTGACTGAGTCAGCTCTGTGGTATAGAAATAAAATTTTAAAACAACTAAAAATATTCTTGAGATAATCATAAGCAAGGATCATAATAATTTATTTTAAAACCAATAAAGAAAAAAAACCTATCCTTGTTTAACACAATTAAAATATAAAGGGTGGCTTACATAGCATCAACGGTGACGCTGGGATCACTGGATCTCCGATGAGTGGAGCTGCCAGGTTCTGTGAGGGCGTGGATGTCTCCGTACGATCGGGTCTTCGTCATCACACCAGCTACAAATAATTTTATGCATTAACAAAAGAAAAAATATATTACAATGAAAACCCTACACACAATGGTGTTCTTGTACCGACCCTTGTGTATGGAAGCGAAGCATGGAACTAGCAAAAGAAGGATGAAAGTAGAATAAATGCAGTAGAAATGAGATCTCTCAGACGAATGTGTGTATACTCTTGCGTATGATAGAGTGTCGAATGAAAATATCAGATGTGAATGTGGTGCGATTGATGGTGTTATGAACAAAATAATGAAAGGATCAGTAAGATGGTTTGAACACATGGAAGAATGAATGAAGAAAAAATAGTAAAAAAAAGTATATGTTAACGATGTAAATGGAACTAGAAATAGAGGAAGACCGAGGAAAACATGGCACGATTTAATGTCGGCCATGTGAGGAGTCAGAGATATCGACGTGCGTGCATGACACGCTGTATGAATGTTGAGGAAGCGAGAGAAATATGTCAGGAATGAAAAGTGTGGCAATCCATTAATTCTGTGTGATGGTTAGTTAGTTAGTTATGTTATAGTTTAAAACTCATATGATAACACCGGTAGGACGCAGCAGTCAAAACATCCGTTTAAGGTTGATCTAATTTACGAAAGGCAGCCCAACTCAAACCAATTCTTAGGTCCATTTCCGCAGTTTGATTTAACAATAGTGTTGTGGGGTTAACAAACCATGCAGGACAAAGTCCAAAAACACGAGATCACCAAGTGGAGGCAATGGACTCAAGACTGCTGTACGTGGGATTGTGTGCAAAAAAATTATGAATCAGGGCCCGGGTTCATACACAAAAGTAAACTAGAGGTTGTCCGGCAGAGTAGGAACAAAGGAAGCAAAACATATAAAAGTCGTACAGCCAACCACCCGAGATGTCAGTCATTATTACGACTTCTAACTGACACGAGTCTACGTTATCAAGTCTTCATCACGAGGGATCTCGGACTCTCTCCTGTCGATCTACGAAGCCACTACGTCACGTAGCTTCTAGCGAGTCTTAGCTTCAGCTGACTGACACTACCGTCAAGCGTAACATCGTCATCAGCTGCTCGCCGCCTGGATTCCGCCCCGCTGCTATCGACATCCTGCGTAGTTACGCCGACATCCATCCACTCTCCATTACGAGTTACCATTAATATATAATTACTTTCTATCGAGAACTTCCACTGTCTTTCAACCTTTTCCACACCCCCAAAGTGTTAATAATAAATTGAGCTTACCCGTGTTGAGTTGTCCGGTGGGGTTGGGGGGTGGCGGGGGAACTTGGAGGGGCGCCGGGGTGTCAGGAGCGGCCCCGAGGTACACGGCAGCCCACACGACCAGGGCGCGGGAGGAATGCGCGGGGAAGAGA
This sequence comes from Lepidostoma basale, assembly GCA_022606425.2. Taxonomy (NCBI): domain Eukaryota; kingdom Metazoa; phylum Arthropoda; class Insecta; order Trichoptera; family Lepidostomatidae; genus Lepidostoma; species Lepidostoma basale. The sequence goes on along the minus strand of JAHDVF020000363.1, from coordinate 301,571 downwards.
ACCTGTCAACAAATTAAGGTTTATTCTTTAACCAGCATTCCTAAGATTGTAACAGTTTCAACGGTTCGATGATTGTTTGTACCTTGATATCTGAAACATCAGTTAAAATAGTAATTCAGTTAGTCAAAACGGAGTACTCAGCGGAGGAGAGACTGGTACGGACATTATTGTGTTATGTGAACATATGGAGATGTGGCGACTGTCTGCCGATACTGACCTCATCTCCGTTGGGCTCGTAGAGATGGTTGCGGTACTCGGGACCGGTGAGGAACCTCCAGACGCTGAAGGTCCTCTCGGCCACGCTGTAGGACATGCGCTCCTTCCGGCTGTTGCACAGGAATGTGCCAAACAGGCATGAGTAAGTGTGCTGAGCTAGTTTTATCTGGAAATAATACCATCACATAAGTCGAGGCATTCTATTTGTTTAACTTAAAAGAATTCAATGAGAGAGATAATCAAATCAAATCAGTTTATTTCATCAATAGACATTACAAAATTAAGCTTTAAGGCATCTATTGAGAACAGGTAAAATATAATATATTGTGTATAGTATACTACCAGAAACGCATGAAAGATGGTTCGACATTAGGAAGACAAGGTACTCTCCAAAATCAAGAGTATTTGCCTTCTGAACGTACTATCACTAATATGAAAGACGTCGATCTCCGAGGAGACCGCTTTCAGCAGACTAATTGCTCTTCCCACCGGTGTCACCAGAGGCAGATCGGTTCTGGTGGCCGGTAGGTTAAACAATCTGTGTTGTCGCTGCCAGAGAAATCTATCAGGGAGAAAAAGATCAACGCCCTCTAGCACGGCCGAGTTCTCGAAACATCCCCTGAGTAATCTAAAGAAATGGGGTTATGAGATCTCTTCGAAGCTGCAGAGAGTTGGTCCCAAGCATGCCCAAAAGAAATGCCGTGGGATAGAGCCACGGATAGCTACCATACTCCTTCATGTAGAGATACCTCAGAATTTTTTTCTGAACCCTCTCCAGCATAATGGAATATCTCGCCTCGCGAGGACTCTATATCACAGAACCACTTTCGAGTCTGCTCCGAACCAATGCGTTGTATAGGACTCTGAGCAAATGGGGATCTTTGAAAACTATTCCGGTCCCGACGATGAAGCCCAACATCCTTAGTGCAGTGTTACTAATCCTCTCGGTAGAAGAAGAATTCAATATCCAAAGTGGGAGAATACAAATTCCACGATAGGGAGAATTCATTTTCAAAGCACTTCACGGACCAGCTTCTATCTTTGTTATTCCTATTATATTTTCTTTTCTTAAACTTTCCTTCCTCTGCAAAGGGCACATGAAAAGGATGGATGTCACTCTTCTAACTTATTATCTCATTAACGTCAATGTAAAGGTAAAATTCCTTGTCATTTTTTTGCGCTTCATCATCTCAGCTTGACCGGATAATTGACGTTCTGGTAAACTGACGTCCGGATAAACGACTTTCTACTATATTACACATGAAATAGTGCTTACCAGATAGGCTTGTGAAAATTCAAAACTGCACGGATACTGCACTTGGATCTGGTGGACGCAGTCCAGCCACTGAAGGAACACGGGGCATCTAAAAGAGAATATTAAAACAATATGAGAATCATGAGAGACAATTAACCCTAGAAAAAAAATTGGTAACACACAATTTAAACACACTGTTGTGGAGGATGCCAAAAACGATGAGAGGAATAAGAGGAAGAAAGAAGATAAATATTAAAAATTAAAACTACCTAAAACTACTAAAGAAAACGGTATTGAAATTTTGCATATTTAGAAATTAAAATAGCCATCAACAAAAATGAAAATATAATAAATCATGCACCATCTAAAGAGCACATTTTGTGTTAAATTATTTTAATTTTATATCATTGTATTTTATATTATTTGTTTTAGATTTATTTTGTGGGTGTTGGACGATCAAAGTCTGCGCGGGAGATGCCTATTAGTGGCGATGAGGTTCACAACCCATCACACCGCGTCTCCCGCGGGGCAAAAAGAGAAGGATGGAGTGCCGCATCAGTAAAAGTGCGACAGTCCATTCTTTCTGCCTACCCTTTCGGGGAGACGGCATGATGGTTAGTTAGTTAGTTAGTTAGTTAACCCATAACGTACCGTGTTCAAAACAAAACGCTCGCTCCCATGTGGTAAATTCAGTTTACCGCTAACTTTATCTAAATATCAAGCATATGACTCGATGAATCAAAATTTAATTTATGTCATCTTGTAGGGAATTTCATTAGGAATAGATCGATATCTATAACATACATGGATTATTTGAAAAACATATCATTATTAATTTTTTTCTGGAACCATGCGATTTCTGATATGGAATGCGTCACAGCATACGAGCAACTGGACACCAGGTATAAACTTGTCTGCGCGCCGCGGCCGGCGGGGCGAGACTTTACGAGATTTTACGTATGATAAAGGCACCTAGGCAAAATGTATAGTACGTTCAAGACAACGAGTACGTATTAATATTTGTCCCTTTTGGTAAAGTGTTAATATTTTCACAGTTCTGATATTATTAAGTTGCGTGCTGCGTTTCCATCCACAGTCGGTATTATTACGTACCTATTGAAAAGGCCAAAGATATAATTTATAATACGTTCAAAACAGCGAGTAAGTATTTGTCACTTTTGATAAAGTTGTAAATATTAGCAAAACAAATTCTACCTTAACACGAATGAAGGTGAGGGCAGTCTTAGAAAATTTTTTTTTTGGGATGAAGGAAGTAATTTTTTGCTTTTTTTTTATTACGAAATATTGAGAACACTTCAATGGAGGATTACAATTTTTTTTATAATATTAGGGTCCATAGGTTTTAAGAAAATCAACTTTAAATTGGCAGTGGAAACTCAATTGACCACATGGCAACGCGACGGTTAATAAATAACCAATTAAATATAAATTCAAATCCCATGCTCGATATGTTCCTGTTACATCTCCCCTCTCCTCAATCTTAATTATACCCCTTCCACTCGATATGTTCCCGTTACATATCCCCTCTCCTTAATCCTAATTATACCCCTTCCACTTTTATACATAACTCGATCTCCATTTAGTATATTAGTAACCGCTCTGTTTGATTTGATTGTTAAAATTGTATATATTGATAAAGGTTACTTGTAAGCGAAACATGTCTGAGTTCAGTGAAAATAAAAAGTGTTGTAATACAAAGTACGAGGTCTGTTCAAAAAGTATCGCGAATTTTTAATTTCCGCTGGCTACGTATATTTGATTTTTGATTTTTTTGTAGCGTTATGTTGGTACTCATGTCCCTTACTTATGCTGACAAGGTCGGCCATTTTGAATGTTTAGTTAATTTTTGACAGCTGTTTTGCTTGGATGTGTTTTGGCTCGTCTTCGATTTTTGCCTATTCCAAAAAATGGATCAAAGAATCTGTATCAAATTTTGTGTGAAAAACAAAATAAAGTGCGCGGACGCATTTCGAATGTTGACTGTGGCATATGGTGAAGCTACCTTGGACCAAAGCAACGTTTATCGGTGGTACAAAATGTTCTCAGAGGGCCGAGAAGATATGAACGACGAAGAGCGTGCCGGACGCCCAAGCACGTCAACAACAGACGAAAACATTGATAAAGTGAAGAAAATAGTATTAGCCAATCGTCAATATCACCGTTAGAGAAGTTGCTGAGGACCTAAACATATCGATTGGCTCGTGCCATTCGATTGTAATCAATGATTTGGGCATGAGTCGGGTCGCCGCGAAATTCGTGCCAAAATTGCTCAATTTCGACCAAAAACAGCATCGCGTTAACATTGCTCAGGAGATGTTGGACTCGGTCCGTGACGACCCAAATGTGCTCCAGAGGGTCATAACTGGTGAAGAATCATGGGTTTATAGTTATGACGTGGAAACCAAAGCTCAATCATCCCAATGGAAGCTGCCGCATGAGCCAAGACCAAAAAAAGCGCGCCAAGTTCGGTCGAACGTGAAGGTTTTGCTCACAGTTTTCTTCGATTGCAGGGGCGTGGTGCATCATGAGTTCTTGCCACAGGGTAGTACGGTCAATAAGGAATATTACCTGCAAGTTATGCGCAATTTGCGCGAAGCAATCCGCCAGAAACGCCCGGATTTGTGGAAGAACAAAAACTGGCTTTTGCACCATGATAACGCCCCTGCTCACACATCGCTGCTTGTGCGCGAATATTTGGCCAAAAACAACACAGTAATGGTGCCGCAGCCACCGTATTCCCCAGACCTGGCCCCCTGTGACTTTTTCCTGTTTCCAAAACTGAAGAGGCCCATGAAAGGACGACGCTACGCCACGATTGAGGAGATAAAGACGGCATCGAAGGAGGAGCTGAACAAGATCACAAAAAATGATTTTTTTAAGTGCTTCGAGGATTGGAAAAAACGTTGGCATAAATGTATTTTATCCGAGGGGAATTACTTTGAAGGGGACAAAATAGATATTCATGAATAAATAAATACTTTTTGAAAAAATATAAAATTCGCGATACTTTTTGAACAGACCTCGTATAATTATATTTATTCAAATCAAAACTACCTTTCGTTGAGATCTTCGCTTGCGACGGTGTGACCGCATCTGTCCGCAAACTTGTGCCCAAAGTCCAGCCATTCTCTTTCGACCAGAACCCGGAAACCCTGGAAAAAAGGAAGAAAATATATTTAAAACATTACTGCATTGTTGCAAGATCGCTGAAATTTGAAAAAACAGCTATTCATACAGGGAAATATATTCAATAAAACTATCAACAAACAAATTTATAAACATTAATTTATACTTATATAAAAATACGGAAAAGAACGCTGAGATTACAAAGAACAACTGTACAAAATTTCAACTCAATGCACGTGCAAGAAGCAACACGCCAGAGAAACAATCGTAGCGGACGAATCGTGCCTCTCATATATTATTCATAATAAAATAAGTAATAAAAAACAAGAATTTTAATTACACAATCCCTGACTACCCCTAAAAAGGTGAAACCCACAAATACAATATATTTGGGGGATGTGGTGAGAGTTAAACACACGTGGACGTCGCAGGGATCGATAGCGGTGGGGCGGAGTCCAGGCGGTGTCCGAGCGGTGAGCAGTAGAGGATGATGACACGCTGGGCAGTAGCGTCGGTCAGCTGGAGCGAAGACTCGTCGGAAGTTACGTGGCGTAGTAGTGTAGATAGTAGCGTAGCTCGGTGGGAGAGTCAGAGGTTCTTTGTAAGTAGACTTGACAGCGTAGACTCGTGTCGGTTAGAAGTCGCAAGAAGGAATGACGTAGTAGCGTGGCTTCGTAGGTCGGCGCGGGAGGGAGTCCGAGATCCCTCGTGGCGTAGACTTATTAACGTAGACTCGTGTCTGCTAGAAACCGTAACACTGACTGACGTATCGGGTGGTCGGATGTACTGCTTTTATATGCTTCCCTTTGCACACGATGCTCTGCTCTAGTGACCTGTGTGAATGAATCCGGGCCCTGGGTCATCACTTTCGGCATGCAACGTATTTCATAATTGCGATTTGTAGGTGCAAAGTCAGGTATTTTCGGTTATTCGTCCAATATATTTCATCATGAAATATGTTGGTTCAGCAGTCGAAGTCCATTGCGTCCACTTATGTGGGTCATGCATTTTGTACTTTGCCTGTGAGGTCAATAACCTACATATATAACACCAGAAACACATCAGAGATGGATAGAATTTGGATGATAATTTATACCTCGCAGGTCCTGTAGTAGGGGTCCAGCATGAGCTGCGCGGTGGCCACAATCTGTGGCGTACGGTCCCAGCCATCGGAGCAGTGCACCAGCGTAGGTCGCCCCGCCACGTGCACGGCGCGGGCCACCAGGCTCGCCGCCTTCAGCAGCCCACCCACTGACTGCAGCCACAGCGAGCGCTCCAGGACGGAATGCCAACTAGAAGAGCAACAACAATATGTTATGTTCTTAAAAGGATTTGAACATGGAAATAATTAATGTTATAAAAAGTTTATGTTAACAATGTAAACGGAACTGGAAATATAGGAAAACTGAGTAAAACGTGGCACGAACAAATAAATCAAATATTGAGTAGGAGAAATCGACATACAAGGATGACACGATGTATTAAAGTTGAGGAAGCGAGAGAAGTTTGTCAGAAACAGTGTGGCAGTCCATTCTTTCTGCCTATCCCTCCAGAGAGAAGGCTTGATGGATAGTTAGTTAAGTTTTAAAAGTGTAACAATTTAATAACAAGGCAATGGGAGCTTTCGATATGCTTCGCCCTGTATGGCGTTCCAGTATCATTTCAAGAAAGCTCAAGCTCCAAATATTCAGCAGTAGCGTTAAAAGCGTACGGATGTGAGACTTGGAAATCTACCACGGACCTTATTGGAAAACTCCAGGTATAGATAGATGCCTTTGCTCAATATTCAAGATATATTAGCCCTAAACAGTGTCAAATGGCTTTCTTTAGACCATGGCAGGCAAAAAGCCAATCAGAGAACAAGGCGCCAGACGCAAATGGCTATGGATCGGTCACACCCTGAGACGGAACCCAGCCTGCATCGCTCAGGGCGCACTAGACTGGTCCCCTGTGGGGAAAAAGAGGAAGCGAGGCAGACCTAGAGCTACCTGGAGAAGAGCCCTGCAGGACAAGGTCAAAGCAGCAGGCCTCACTTAGGATGATGTTAGGCATGAGGCATGCGATAGAGTCGGGTGGAGAAGGTTCCTTGAGACCCCATGCACCACAGAGGTGTGACAGGATAAAAAGAACAATTTAATTTAATCAAAATTTGTGATTAATAGTAAATACACACACACACACTCAAAACTAACAATTATAGAAACTGTGGTATGATCCGGTGAAGTGTTATGAACAAAATAGTGAAAAGGTGAACAATAAAAGATGGTTTAGACACATGGAAAGAGAATATAAGATGTAAATAGTAAAGAAAGTATACGAGAATCTATCTATCTATCTATCTATCTATCTATATAAATAAAAGGCGATCTTCCGGGTGTGTGTGGACTATTTCTGAGGTTATTCCTGAGCTGATCATTTTCCAAGTTATACACTTCCTTAATAGATAGACATAGGTGGGCATAGGCATATTTTTGTTATTAATCGAGCTCTAATTAACTTTGTAAATTTATAAATTTTCGTAGTGCGAGCGAGTATAGACCTTCATGTTCGTATCACCTGAGTATCGATCTTTAGAGTCTATATTCGCTTGGCGTGATAAGATGCAAATTAGTGGCTTTTTTGACTCTTTGCGTGGTCAGATATGAAATTAGTCGCTCCTTTGAACTGAAAAATATACGCACGTATAGGGATGGGCAAAACGACTCATCTCAGGGATCTGATCTGAACGGTTCCGCTCAGCAAAGTGAGCCGACTCTTTTTAACGATCCACGGTTCACCATTTTGAGTCGTTCAAAGTTTGAAATTATTTTAGTGACCTTTTTTTTTGCTCCTCGACCAAAAAAGTTGATTCCGGTAAAAAAAAAAAAATTCACCAGGATAAATTTTTTGTCGATGAGCTAAAAAAATAATTCACAACGACAAACAACTTTTTTGACAAACGACTCGATAATTATCAAGAAGAATCGGCTCACTTTACTGAGCGGAACCATTCAGCTCAGATCCCTTAAAGAGATCACTAAAAATAGTCGACTCTTTTGCAATAATATACGATTCACCGAGCGCAGAGGTCGGCAAAATGCGGCTCCGGAGCCGCTCGATAATTTCGGCTCACTTTACTGAGCGGAAAGCGCAGAGGTCGGCAAAATGCGGCTCCGGAGCCGAAGGGGTTTGTTGAAAGAAAAAATAATCGCGAGATACTTGCTTACCATCGCATCATTCTACCCAACGAATAAATTCGCAAATCCTGCAACATTGAAGACATAGTGAGATGGAGTAGGCAGAGACATCGAGAGAATGGATCCAGCAAGAATTCCTAATATCGTGATGCAAGAGACTCCAGAGGGCCGTCGACCACCAGGATGACCACCAAAGAGATGGAGAGAAGGCTGGTCGCCTTCATCACAGGAAGAAGTATGAAATAATGTTTTATTCAGTGTACCCGTAATTGAATGAAGTGCAAAAATTATAATAAAGGTTATCTAAATCAATAAACATATTTGGCTCTCAATTTTTTTTTAAATCGTTGTAAAGTACGCATTTGGCTCTTTGGCTAATAAGTTTGCCGACCCCCCTGATCTAGCGGATCATTGAGCTGCCGCTCTTTTTTTTATGGATCATCGCTCACCCGCTCACCAAAAAGATTCGAATCTTTGAGTCGACTCGTGAGCGGATCGCACATCCCTATCTCAGACCTGTCAGATTTGCGTCGCAGCGCAGTGTTTTGTCAGTAAAATATTTATATTTCTAATTCATATATATCTTCAGTTTATTCGGTTTTGCCGTTGAAATGAATACAGATTATATTTCCGCATTACATATTTCAAAGTTTTAGTTCTAAATTATATCGAATTTATATAGATAGAAATGAAATTACATACCTATCGTTTTACTTACGTATTATTTTAGGTTATGTTATGAATACATGGAAAAACGTTAAATTCTAAGTAACAATTCTATGAATTGGTATAATCTATTTTAATAATGTTATTTTATTGTGGGGAGAACCGTTAGAGATAGGATACCCAACGAATAAATTCGCAAATCCTGCAAGGAATCTGGTTCTGGTTCTGATTTAAAAAAAAATATTTGATTCATGTGGTGCTCCTGTCAATTTGGAGATATTTCCTGTATAAGTGAATTGTTTTGGTCAATTTGATTGTTGCCGCACTTTGTGATAGTTATTTGTGACACGAAATACGTTTTCACTCTTCTGATGTTAAAATAATACAAGTTTTTTCGTTTATAAAAATAATTTTGACAGGTGTAAAAATAAATTTTTCATTTGTTCCAATGACAATTTGAATAAATTCTTCAATCAAATTTTCAAGTTTTTGCTGGTGTTGGATTGTTTTAAGTGCCTAATTAAAATTAAAACAGTGGAATAAAAAATTAAATAAACACAAATGTCCGGATCGTCCAGCTGACGACAAGTGCACCATCTAAAAGAACATTATGTGTTAAATTATTTTTATGTGTTATTTAATTTTATATCATTGTATTTTGTATAATTTGTTTTAGATTTATTATGTAGACGTTGAATGATTGAAGTGTGCGCGGGAGATGCCTATTGGTGGCGATGAGGTTCGCAACCCATCACACCGCGTCTCTCGCGTTGGCGAAAAGAGAAGAATGGAGTGCAGCATCGATTAAAATGTTGCAGTCCATTCTTTCTGTCTACCCTTTCGGGGAAACGGCGTGATGGTTAGTTAGTTAGTTAGTTATTTTAATGTAAAATTGTTCTGGCAGGGCGATAACCTATAATATCTTTTGGATTAGACGATTTACTTCAGCTGTTTTAGTTTTTCTCTGTTATGCTGTGATAGGTAAACATATCCTTACATACAGCATTAGCTGCCTCAGTTGGAAAAATCCACTAATATAACATTTCCAAATGGTCTGATGTTCCCACGCCAATCTTACAATGATCGAGTGTTTTTTTTTTAAATATACTGCTCATTTTAATATAATTATTTGATTTTTGCAGAGATGCCGACGCTAAGGATGATACCAGGAAAGACTCTTTGAGATAGGGTGAGGAACACGGCTATCCACGATATCTCCAAGGTGGAAGATGTCGTGAGATGGGGCACGCAACGCAAGATACTGGCATGTATGGATCCCACACCCGATTGTTATATTTATGAACTAATTTTGAAATGGTATGTACAGGTTGGATTAATTGGTTTAATTCCACTATTAGAGGCAGAACAGGAGTGTCGGACATCATCGGAAGAGTGGCAGCGCTAAAATGGCATGCCGCTCGCAGCCCTGATGATAGATGAACTGCAACCCGAAACCCAGGACGTCCTCAACTTCGATGGAGGGACGACATTGGATGCGTTTTGCCCAGGATCGACAGACATTGAATCAGATGGAGGAGGCCTACGCCCAGGAGTGAACGGATATAGGCTCATGATGATGATGATACAAAACATTGAAACACCTACATGCAACATTTTAAATATTTCTGAATGGGTAAAATTCTGCAACAATGAAAGTTCATTGTATGGAATGAATGCTTTAAATTATCAACTGATTTCTGTAGAATCACACTCCAAAGGAGAATTGATTCAATGTATATTTCCAGACATCACACAAATTTACAAATTTCGTCATTGGTTAAGTGAATGTGCATTATTAGCTTCATCTAATGGACATCAAAATCAAGGGTTTTGTTTCTCTAAACATTGTATTTCTAAGAGCATTATTATGACCTTGAATGGTATATGTATGAATGTTTCATGCAAATGTGATATAGTATATTTATTTGTTTTTTTAATTTCACTTAAAATATTAAGGAAAAAAATTAAGACTGGACGTTTAATGGTTTAAACATTAAGCTGAAAAAGATATATATTAACTTTTTTTTGGGTGGCATCTTTAGGGTAACATTTGAACTACACTATATTAATTTAATATTTTTCCTTTTATTTCTAGGTAACATGAAACGGTGAAATCTGCAAGCTGAAAGATGTCATGAGATGAGGCAGACAACCCAGAAGATAATGGAATGCGCGTGTGCAGAGGATGGATCCCACACCTCGATATATGCGTAGATGAAGTGCAACCCGAAACCCAGGACGTCCTCAACTTCGATGGAGGGACGACATTGGATGCGTGTTGCCCAGGATCGACAGACATTGAAGCAGATGGAGGAGGCCTACGCCCAGGAGTGAACGGATATGAATTGTATATGTATGAATGTTTTATGCAAATGTGATATAGTATATTTATTTGTTTTTTTAATTTCACTTAAAATATTGAGGAAAAAAATTAAGACTGGACGTTTAATGGTTTAAACATAAAGCTGAAAAAGATATATATAAACTTTTTTTTGGGTGGCATCTTTAGGGTAACGTTTGAACTACACTATATTATTAAATCATAACGCGCTTTTGCACAGCTATGTTTAAGACCAATTGGCATCAAAAACTCATTTCAGACTTTTTGCAAACTTGCCACCTTGGTAATGCCCAGCCTTCAATTGTTCAATTCACATTAGTATTATTCAAGTTCACAGCAAGTTTGCTTGGATTAAACAAATGTTTTAAAGATATGAACTGAATTAGGATACACACATTCTTACACCTATACACATGTCATTTTATCCAATAAAATAATTGATATTGAACTTTCATTGTATTTCTTTAATATATATTGGGTGTACGAGTATTTATATACTCTAATATAGCAATAGCGAAGCGTTGCCGGGTCAGCTAGTGGTAAATAAAGTATGTTTCAAACACTGATATAGAAAGGAATGTGGAGCAGAAGAAAGAGGAGGATAAATGGAGCACCATTAATTTTGTTTCCAGCTCCAATCGTTCTTCCGATATCTTTCTCCATTCTTCCGTCTCTTGTAAGCATGCTTCCCAGATAAACATGTTCGGTAACTTGCTCTAATTTCTCACCGTTCACACTTATGTCACAATCCGTGGCGTGCCTAGGGTCAACTAGTTAGGCAAGCCCGTCCGACTTTTTAGTGTTATAAAATTAGTAGAGGGTCACGATAATGTATTTTGACACATCGAATAGTAACATACTTCAGAGTGATAAAGTCTGGCTTCAAATCCATACAAAAAATTGTAGATATCTTCTGGTATATGTGCACCTAGCTATATGATAACAAGCCAAAAATACATAAGTGTGTATAATGTGTGGATACTCTGTATATGATAGAGTGTCGAATGAAAATATAAGAAGTGAATGCGGTGCGAATGATAGTTTTATGAATAAAATAATGAAAGGATCATTAAGATGGTTTGGACATATGGAAAGAATGAATGAAGAAAGAATGGTAAAAAAATTACATGATAACGATATAAATAGAACCAGAAATAGAGGAAGACCGAGGAAAATGTGACACGATCAAATAAATCAAATATTGAATGTCGGCCATGTGAGTAGTCAGAGAAATCGACGCGCATGCATAACACGATGTATGAATGTTGAGGAAGCGAGAGAAATATGTCAGAAAGAAAAGTGTGGCAGCCCATTATTTCTGCCTACCCTTTCAGAGAGACGGCGTGATGGTTAGTTAGTTAGTTAATTAAAATAGTACAAACTTGGCATGATCGGGAGGCTCGGCAGCCAGCGCCCTCAAGGCCTGGGCGCTCTTCCTCACGCTGTGGATGTTGGGCAGGCACATGAACTGGATCTCGGCGCAGGGGTAGTACTGCGGGCACTCGCAGCCCCCGCCGCGCGCCCTGTTGGTCACGGCCGAGGCGTAGGAGCGCGCGTCCACGATGAGCACGTTGCGGGCGGGCTCGCGGCCGGGGGCGCCCGCGCCCGGCCCGCGGTCGAAGTGGCACGCGGCCGAGAGCGCGGCCAGTAGCTGCTCGTCCTCGTTGGAGCGCCAGCCTAACCAGCCCACCTCGGGCTGGGAGCAGCGGGCTATCACCGCGCCGTTGCCTCTATGTCTGCAAGAAGATTATATCATTACAACATGAAATAAAAACTGACTTACCCATTAATTAGAATTTATTTATTTATTTACTTGAAATAGAACACATATACTAATAAAAAGTGTCGGGAGAATCCCTGTATTCTTTTTCTTCTTGTTCCTCTACTACAGTAAACGCTCTCTTAACCGGCATCGCTTTAACCGACCCACCTCTTCTAGGAAGTCTAAGAGACAAGTAGTAACTTGAACGTCTGGCGTCGGAAGTCGACTGTGAGGAGTACGAAGAAGACAACATGGTTAGCCACGACGAAGGAAAAGAGGCTCTACAGGTGGCGGCGATGTACATTCAGCAGGAGAAGGATTCTACTGCAGCAGATGTAACTAAATGTTAAATGTTAATTTTTAATGTGTGAGTTTCTATCGAGAATAAAAGTTCTGTTTTCTTAGTGTTTTGAAAAAATTGTGTTTTTTTTCTTCCTTGCAAAAGTGTTTCTTTAGTTTTTCACTACCTTCTCTTTAACCGGCTTTTTCGTTATCCGTCCCTGGGTCGGCCCGAGTCGTGCACGAGTGAAGCTGACGAAAGGCGCCGCTGCGCCTATAACAGCTTCGGGTAAGCGGAGGGAGCCCTCAATGGCTCGGCCATATATATTTTTAGGAATGTTGTTGTGAAACTGAACCATTGTCGAAGGTGTTTTAGCCAGGATTTTCTTCTTATCCCAACACTTCATATATTGTTTCTTGAACAATGATGTAAAACTCCATATTAAATAATTAATACAAATTAAAACATCTGTTTCGCCTTTCCAAGGCATTATCAAATGTTAATCGACATTTGGTAATGCCTTTGAAAGGCTAATGTGAACTGTAGGAATGTGAACCTAGATATGTGAACTATAGGAATATGAACCTAGGTATGTGAACTGTAGGAATGTGAACCTAGGTATGTGAACCTAGGTGTGTGAACTGTAGATATGTGAACCTAGTTATTTCATTTTCATTTCATTTATTTTGATAATAATCACAAACATTACAGACATACAATTCCAAATCGTTTGCAATTACATTATAAACAGAGAAGCATTAAAAAAAATAAAAATTAAGCTTAAGAGTAAGAAAAAATCATAACATTGATATTGCATCCCTGAGGCAACTCACACTATCACGAAATATGTCGACCTCCGAGGCGATCCGATTAAGCAATAAGATTGCCCTACCCACAGGCATTACCATTGGCAGGTTGGTTCTGCAGCGTGGCAAATAAAACAATCTGTGCTGTCTTTGACGAAGGTATGTGATGTGTTAAGAAGGTGCCGATAGGTTTTGCTTCACGACTGAGCTTCATCATGTGTAATAACAGGTCAGGTATACAGGGTGTCCCAGAAGTCGACGCCAAGCCGGAAACGGATGATAGAGCAAGTCATGCTAGTTATGAGAAAAATGTAAAAAAAATCTAAGTATTGTATTTTTTAAATTATAGGTATTTAAAAAAAACGAGAAAATCTACTAGCATGACTTGCCCTATCATCCGTTTCCGGCTTGACTGTATATCAATCCCAAATAGGAAATAATATTGATATTTTACCTCCATACAACTGCTGGAATCCGCCGAGAGCTCCTGAACTTGGCCACAGTCTCCAGCGACTCGTCGCTGACACACGCGGGCACGAGCAGTAGAGGAGGATAAGAAGAGCATAATCTGAACTCCTTGTTGGCTGAAGACACCCTCCACGCCCCGTGGACATCAAACTGTAGTCTCATCACCTATACAAGAAAACAAAAAAAAATTAATATCTTAATATCAAATGATTTTACTGGAATCTCTTGATGGAAGTTCATTTTAAATAATAATTAAATAAAACAATGTTTTTAATAACTACTTTCATTTTTGTCTTTATTTCAACAGCGACCAGTTTCACCAGGCTACCTGGCATCGACAGACTTCTATTTATTAAAAATAAGGATGAAAGTAGAATAAATGCAGTAGAAATGAGATCTCTTAGACGAATGTGTATATATTCTGTGTATGATAGAGTGTCGAATGAAAACATAAGAAGTGAATGCGGTGCAAATTATGGTGTTATGAACAAAATAATGAAAGTATCATTAAGATGGTTTGGACATATAGAAAGAAAGAATGGTAAAAAAAGTATATGTTAACGATGTAAATGGAACCAGAAATAGAGGAAGACCGAGGAAAACGTGGCACGATCAAATAAATCAAATATTGAATGTCGACCACGTGAGGAGTCAGAGAAATCGACGCGCGTGCATGACACGATGTATGAATGTTGAGGAAGCGAGAGAAATATGTCAGGAAAGAAAAGTGTGGCAATCCATTTTTTTGCCTAACCCTTGGGGGAGACGGCGTGATGGTTAGTTAGTTAGTGAAAATACACAGTAAATTTGAATCCACAACACAAAGGGTTTACCTCTTTCCAGAAGTCCTGGCAAGGGTCAGCGGGTAGGGGGGCCTTGAGGCGGCGCGTGACTTCAGCCCCTTCGGGCTCGGCAGCCCAGGCGTGGAAGGGGAAGGCAAACAGCCCCTCCAGCGAGGACGGCGGCTGCAGGGCCGCCTCCAGCCGGCGCTGCCACTCCAGCGCCTGCTCGCCGCTGGCAAATGTGCACCTGGAAACAGATTACAACATTCATCAAATAACATATACATATGTTACACAGTTCTTTCAAATATCCTATTGGAAAAAACATTGTTTTGAATTATGGGAAAACACAGTGTTTCAATTATAAAAATTCCTAATTATCCCCTTTCATTTATTTACATGGATCAAACGTCTTTATCCAGACAATTGCGGTGTTAAAATATTAAATAAAATGAATTTTGAAACACTGTTTTTTCCACATATGAAGAAAAATATTTTTTTAACCCTTAACGGACGTAAGTCACCTCTGACGTGAAAATAGAACTTTGTCGCTGTGGTCAAATGGCACATGAGGTAACATGATGAATTATTTCAAATCTTGATATCTGCGGAATCTGTGAGTTATTACTTTGTCAGTTGAATATTACCAATGGAGCGATTAACATACGCAGTGCCTTTTAAAGACCCCGTGAACCCCGGGCAACGTGGCATATATTACTTAGTGCCATAGCAGATAGAGAGAGGACGAATGGCGAGCTTACAGAGCCATAAAACTGGATACACCCAGCTAAGGGAAGGTAACCCCAAAAGAAAATCCTCCAGAGAAGGCAAGGGGATACCACTCTGGATATTTCCCCCCAGGTCACTCAAGGGTGATAGTCAACGTTGGGAAGACCTGACAAGACACAGAAAGAAGAAGTGCCTTTTTAAAATTAAATATTGATAGAATAACATATATAAAAGATCCAAAAGCTAGCGTCCGATAAGGGTTAATTGTGGGAAAAACAGTGTTTTTCTATATGTTGTGCAAAAAAACAATGTTTTTAATTGTAGGAAAAAACAGTGTTTTAATTATAAAAATTCATAATAATGAAGCCTTGCACTACAATTAATATGAACAAATACATTTATCCAGACAATTACGGTACAAAAATAATGAAGTGAATTTAGAAACACTGTTTTTTTTTTCAAATTTAGAAGAAAAATGTATTATTTTCTTCGATTGTGGATAAACACAGTGTTTTCATTTATAAAAATTCAAAATTATGGAACTTCACAGTGTTGATTATGGAACAACAACTTAGGTTTATAAAAAAAAAAAAAAAAGCTCTTAAAAGGCCCACTGAGTGTATTCATAACATAGATACGCTTGAATCTAATATTAGATACGATTCTTGGAATTTGGCAAAAAAATTCTCTCCACCAACATTGGCTGTGCAAACGATATCTTGTTTTTGATGGGAGACCTCTAAAAACGTAAATTCCTAGAAAAGTATCGAGCACATGGTCAACAAAAAAGATAGCAAACAATTTTTCATTGCCTTATTTATTTTAGTGTTAAAAATAGAACTGATTATAAAAGATATATTCCATTTACAATTAACTAACTAACTAACTATCATGCCGTTTCTCCAAAGAGGTAGGCAGAAAGAATGGACTGCCACACTTTTCTTTCCTGACATATTTCTCTCGCTTCTTCAACATTCGTACATCGTGTCATGCACGCGCGTCGATTTCTCTGACTTCTCACGTGGCCGACATTCAATATTTGATTAATTTGATTATGCCACGTTTTCCTCGGTCTTCCTCTATTTCTAGTTCCATTAACATCGTTAACATATACTTTTTTTTACCATTATTTCTTCATTCATTCTTTCCATGTGTCCAAACCATCTTAATGACCCTTTCATTATTTTGTTCATGACACCATCATTCGCACCGTATTCACTTCTTATATTTTCTTTCGACACTCTATCATACACAGAGTATCCACACAATCGTCTAAGAGATCTCATTTCTACTGCATTTATTCTACTTTCAGCCTTCTTTTGCCAGTTCCATGCTTCGGTTCCATATATACTCATTTAAAATTATTTGTTTAAAAATCATAAACATCACAAACACATAAATCTTAATCATTTAACTACATAAAAATAATTTTAAAAATTAATAAGAGTACTTTAATTAATGCAAGAAAAAACCAACTCACGAGGGGTAGGTAGAGAGTATGGACCGCTTCTACCGTTCTGTCCCGACATAACCTCTCTAGCTTCCTCCACATTCATACATCGTAACATGCACATTCATCGATTTTTCCGACTTCGAATGTGGCCGCCTTTCAGTATTTGATTAATTTGGGCATGCCCTGCTTTCCTTGATCTTCCACGACTTCTCTTTCCACTCACACTGCTTGTATACAACATTTTAACCATTCTTCTCTTGCCCATTCGTTCCATATGTCCAAACCATCTCAGGGATCCTTTTTTAATTTTACTTATGATGCAATCAATCATCTGCCTTACATTTCAATAATAATTAGATAAATGAAGTCACTCTTTTGCAGTGACAATGTCAACTTAAAACTAAGACATAGGATGTTAAAAAGTTATGTGTGGTCTGTTCTGTTATATGGGTGTGAGACATGGACATTGAAAGTAAATACAATGAAAAATCGGGTGGTGGTCTAGGGGATAGAACGCTTGACTCCTAATCTAGGGGACTTGGGTTCGAGCCTGGACACGACCAGATTCCTTCTTCATAATAATGAGCTATTTTCTGCTCATATTGAAGATTGTAAAATAAAATTCTAATATCATTGATTTAAATCTTTGATGTTAGTCTTTTTTAAAAAAAAAAAAAAACCTGCATTTGAAATGTGGCTTCACCTAAGAATGTTCAGGATCCCATGGACAGACAGAGTGACGAACACAGAAGTCCTGAATCATGCAGGAGTAAATAGAGAGCTGCTGACATTAATCAAAGTCCGCAAGATTTCATATCTGGGTCACGTTCTGCGAGGAGAGAAGTATCGCCTGCTGCATCTAATATTGAAGGGAAAAATAGAGGGCCGCAGGGGGGCAGGGAGAAGGCAGATCTCTTGGCTGCGCAATGTGAGGGAATGGACGGGAATCAGAGCTGTGGAGGAGCTATTCCGGACAGCGCAGGATAGGGAAGAGTTTACCAGAGTTCGCCAACATCGGGGGGACCTGACAGGGCACTTTAAGAAGAAGAAGAAGAATACATTCGAGATAATTTTTTAGAGAAACGCTTACTGGTTTAAACTATTAATATAATGTTTAAATGGCGTGCAAATGGCAAAATGGTTAGTCAGTAATTAGAAACACGATTCATTAATCAATTGTAAATATTTTATTATACAATATGGTAAGTACAGACAGCTAGTAACATGAATTAAGAACAGGCCACTCTTATATTCCATGATAGATATTCTTATCTGACCTGAATTTTTTTAATTATCATAATAGAATTTTTATTATGCATTCTTACAAAGGAGAAACAAGAGAGAGATGTCTGTTGCCACCACAGCAAGGCCAATAGATATCTACAGTTTAAGATATCATTCAGATTCATTTATTGGTAATAAAAGTTGGACTTGGATCTTCTGGCTTACAGGGGTTCAGCTCCAATGGCTATTCCTCTTACATCTGTAGGAAACATTGTTTGGAATGTGATTTGGTAGTTGTTTTATGATGGGGCTAAATGTATGGCCCGGAGTGTCCCTTCGAAAGAGGGCGAGGGGGGATTTAGGGTTTATGATAAAGTCTTACATTATTGTCAAGGAATGGAAGACCAGTTAGGGTTGGGATTGTATTTATAAAAACGTCTGTTCCCGAGGGGAAGATAAGAGTAGCAGTGCCTGGATGGAGTTGTGGTAGGAAATAGCATCCTGCGTGAGACCATTTTGTTTGGCGGAATACGTAGTGGGCTAATCGGTGAGGATTTTTTTTTTTTTTATCCACATTGATTGCGGGAGGGGTAAAGGACTGAATGATGGTGGATAACTTGGTGGTAAAGGGTCATTATTGATAAGGAAGATGGTAATAATTTAGGTGAGGGAGTTTGGTAGCTATCCGTGGCTTTATCCTACCGCATTCCTCTTGGGCATGCTGGGGACCAATGGTTGATTGTTGATATTGTTATCAAATTACTTTAGATTGTTTATGGAAGAGCTTTATCTATTTTTTTTAAAGATAAATTGTCAATAGTTGATTATAAATATTCATAACAGAATTGACATCTACTAGATTGTGTTTATCAGTGTTATCTTTATATTTTCAATTGTTTGAATATTGTGTTTGCATAGTGAATAATCCCCAATAATTAGGCCTGCCTGGTACTCCGAGGAGTTCAACAACCTCTCGAGACGAAATGTCAATAAACACAATGGCCGAATTATACTGGATTTAATAAGGAAAACTCGCTTACATGTTTCAAATCAAATCAAATCAGTTTATTTTCTCAAAAGACATTACAAACATTTTTTATAGTTTAAGGCATCTATTGAGAACAGGTAAAACATAATAAATATATAATACCAGGAACGCATGAGAGATGGTTCGACAT
This sequence comes from Lepidostoma basale, assembly GCA_022606425.2. NCBI lineage: Eukaryota > Metazoa > Arthropoda > Insecta > Trichoptera > Lepidostomatidae > Lepidostoma > Lepidostoma basale. The sequence goes on along the minus strand of JAHDVF020000363.1, from coordinate 282,088 downwards.
TAGGAATACAAGATACTCTCCAAAGTCAAGAGTATTTGTCTTCTGAATGGACTTTCACGAATATGAAAGACATCAATCTCCGAAGCGATCATGTTCAGCAGTTTGATTGATGTTACTGGATGTATGGATGTCATATCGAACTGATGAACATGAAAGGTTACCCACCGCACACGAATATAACGCACACGTTATAAGACGCAGCGGCGCCCTTATCTCTGTTTCGTTCATGCTATCTCTAGGCCCAACCCCATGGGAGAGTTCCAACAAAAGCAAGAGGGACCCCAGACCACGTTTTGTCAATATGAAAAATTCGTTCCTGTTCGGTAACATGCATCATCAGATAAAACAATCTGTGCTGATGCTAAAAATCCAAGATGGAGGAGTTCTGAAGAGGAAATATTGGTCCCCAGCATCCCCAAGAGGAATGCGGTAGGATAAAGCCACGGATAGCTACCAAACTCCAAGATGCCAGAGTTCTCAAAGAACCCCCAAATAAGTCTGAAGAAATGGGTAGGTGTGAACCCATACCTCCTTATCTGTAAACTATTGGTCCCCAGCATGCCCAAGAGGAATGCAGTAGGATAAAGCCACGGATAGTTACCAAACTCCCTCATATAGAGATACCTCAGAAATCTTTTCTGAACACTCTAACAGGATCTCGTGGGGACTCCATATCACCAGACCACATTCAAGCCGACTCCAGACTGATGAGTTATCAATAAATCAAACAACGGGCAATATAAAGAATAGAATTGGTCTAAGAAGTGGGGCTTACCTTAGGCTGCGGGCGTCCTTGCACATGATGTGCAGGTAGAAGATGTCCCTCACGTCGGCGCTCTCCACCAGCATGAGGGGGATGATGGTGGCGGAGCTCTGGCCGCAGCGGTGGTATACTCGGTAGTTGGACATGGCCAGAATGCCGTCCTGTGTTCTGCCCAGATACTGGAATAAAATAATACAATTACATTTGGGTTGAAGATGTCATTAGATAGGGGAGGCAAAGGAGAAGATATCGGTATGCACACATGAGAAGAATGGATCAATTGTGCTGCAAGGTATACGATCCCCGGGCAGACCACCAAAAAGATGGATCGACAACTGGGAATCGACTTCGCAGTAGGCCAATCCCTCTTAAGAAACAGGTCACAAGGTCTAAGAAGAAGAAGAATTACACTTGTGGGGTCAACAAACCACGCAGAACTTTGCCCAAAAACACGAGACCACACGAGTGGAGGCAATGGACTCAGACTGCTGTACCAGCATATTGCAATGGTGAAATACATTGCATGCACCATCAAAACTCCTGACACAATAGATTCTCAGCCTAACTAAGCCGATGACCAATGACAAAAGTGATGGATCCGCGCGCGGTTTCATACAAAAAGGTTACTAGAAATTGTCCGGCAGAGCATTGTGTGCAAAGGAAGCAAAACATATAAAAGCCGTACAGCCAACCACCCTACACGTCAGTCATTCTTACGACTTCTAACAGACACGAGTCTACGTCATGAGGGATCTCGGACTCCCTCCAGCCGACCTACGAAGCCACGTCAGTCATTATTCCGACTTTTAACTGACACGAGTCTACGTTACGAGGAACATCCGACTCTCTCCCGCCAATCTACGCTACTCTCTACTCGACTACGTCACGCAGCTTCTGGCGAGTCTTCGCTTCAGCTGATTGACACTACCGCCCAGCGTAACATCGTCATCGGTGACTCGCCATCCTGACTCCGCCCCGCTGCCATCGACACTCCGTGAAGTTACGCCGTTGCCCATCCACGCTGTGACTTTCGATCGACAATAAACGTCGAAACCTCCTACGTCTTTCCACTCTACTCACCACATTACCCCAAACACTCATTGACATTGCTAATAAAATTAATTGAATCTTTTACGGTAGCAAAAGAGATTAACTCGCATTAGACTGCTCTTAAAATCCGACCATCTTTCCATTCACTAATCTTTGTCTGGTCTTAGACTTGGATCTTCTGGCATATGGGGATTCAGCTTTTGTAGCTTATTATTCTTACACATGTTGGAAACATTCCTGGAAATGTTTCCTTCTTCTTCATGTCAATGGCTAGCTGGTTTTACATATCATTGGGATTATCCTAAAAAGAGCCTTTTCCCTCCTCTACAACCATCACGCCGTTTCCCGGAGGGGTAGGCAGAGAGAATGGACCGCCACGCTTACTCTATCCTGGCACACCATCTCTGGCTTCCTCCACATTCATACAGCCAGCCATACACGCACGTTGATTCTTCCGACTTCTAAGATGACCAAACTTTAAAATTTGATTAATCTGGTCAAGCCATGTTTTCCTCTATCTATTATAATTGTGGTAGAAGGCCAACTTTGTATCATTATATCTAGGGGATGGAACAATACATACAGTAATTTTTGAGTTCAGAGATTGTTTAACTAACTAACTAACTAACCATCTCCCTGAAAGGGTAGGCAGAAAGAATGGACTGTCACACTTTTACTGATGCGGCACTCCATCCTTCTCTTTTCGCTCCGCGGGAGGTGCGGTGTGATGGGTTGCGAACCTCATCGCCACCAATAGGCATCTCCCGCGCACACTTCGATCGTGCAACACCCACAAAATAAATCTAAAATAAATAATATAAAATACAATGATATAAAATAAAATAACAAAATAAAAATAATTCAACACAAAATGTTCTTTTTAGATGGTGCACATATTGTCTATTTAATTTATGTTCCACGGATCCACCGTTTTTTTAATTTAGCACATAATTTAATAACACATAATGTTTTTTTCGATGTTGCACATGTTGACATGGACGATCCGGACTTTTGTGTTTATTTAATTTATGTCATACGTATCCACCGTTTTTTAAATTAGCTGTAATTAGGCACTTAACCAGCAAGAACTTTGAAATAATATTGAAGAAATTATTCAAATTGTCATTGGAACAAATTGTCATTGGAACAAATTGTCATTGGAACAAATTGTCATTGGAACATTGAGATTGTTTATTTTACTGTAAATCCGTATTTTTCTGTATTTTCTTATAATCAGTCTCTTTTTCCATTCCGACAATACCCCCGGTCCCAAAGATGACGGATTGGTGAGGTTCTACTGTACTACAACCTTGAAAAGCTCATCATCATGGGCAATGTGGAGGGAAGGCGACCACAAGGACGTTCACCGAGCACTGGTCCGATCAAATCAAGGAGCTGACTAGTCTCTCATTAGCTGCAGCCTGGAGACTGATGGGTGACAGGAGCATATCTCGGCCCATGGTCAATGGTTTAAAGGATGGACACGATCCTCAATCATGAGGACTACATCACTCTTACAAACCTGACACTATATGAGGACTACATCTCTAAGGCTTTCACCAATAAAACTCAAGTAGACTCTATCTATACAGATTTCAGCAAGGCGTTCGACAAAGTAAGTCATGACATTCTCATTCATAAACTAAAACAGCTGGGATTCCACGGTTTTCTATTGGATTGGTTTCACAGCTACCTATCAAACAGATGGCTCACTGTCAGAATTGACAATTCCTTTTCCTATAAATTTAAAGCCACCAGTGGGGTCCCGCAGGGTTCACATCTTGGCCCTATCTTGTTTATTTTATTTATCAATGATATCGTTGATGTATTTCGCGATGTCCAGGTATTGCTCTTCGCAGACGATCTGAAACTTTTCAGAACTATAAAGGATAGTAATGACTGTAGAACAATACAAACTAACCTTGATAGATTAGATGCCTGGTGCAACGCAAATAAACTTTACCTAAATCATAGTAAATGTCAAGTAGTTAGATTTCACAGAATAAAAAAGCCGATTATTCATTGCTACTATCTTAATGAAACTGCTCTTCAATCTGCATTACTGGTCCGAGATTTGGGTATTATATTTGATCGTGAACTCTCATTTACTAACCATATTAACCAAATTGCGAATGATGGAATGAAAATGTTGGGTTTTGTGATAAGATCGACAAGAGGTTTCAACAGTGCTTATTGTGTCAGACTACTTTACTGTTCTTTTGTTGCAAGTCGTATCGAATATTGTTCTCCTGTCTGGTCGCCTCATTATGATTCGCATTCAAAGACCCTGGAGAGGGTACAAAATAAATGTCTAACTCATATAAACTTTAAACTTAATATTCCCAGAGAACAAAAAGATCTTTTACGATCAGAAATGAGACTATTGCGATTATCTGACAGGAGAACGATATTTGACCTCCTACTGTTGTACAAAATTTTAAACTCGTTGGTCGATTGTCCTGAAATTGTTGGCCTTATTTCTCTACGGGTACCTCTGCGAGGAACTCGGCAGACTGACACTTTCTGGGTTGACAACTTTCACACGAATCACCGAATGCAGTCCACAATACCTCGAATGCACTGACTTGCCAATGTATATGGACAATCGTTGGACATGTTTTGTAAGAGTCTTCCTATTTTTAAAAAGCAACTTCATGCTCTTTTTGAATTCACATAGATTTTAAACTTTATTTATATTAGTATTCGTCTCCTATTCGCTTGCCCCACATGTACATCATCCGGTCACATATTGGACTGGTAAATTACCATCACTTTGTTTCTTTACTGTTGTTCTTTTTTCGTAATTTCTAATTTCTATCATGTTATGTTCTTTTCAATCCTATGCATGTAAATTCTAATTTATATTATGTTATGTTCTTTTCTATCTCATGTAATTTCTAATTTCTCTTATGTTATCCTTATTCTCGTTTTTGTGTTTTGCCGTTATATGTTAGTTGTCTGTCTATTTGCCCAAATTTTTTATATTACCTTTGTAACTAAACATGTCATTTTTGTAAAAGCTCTTTTTGAATTCACATAGATTTTAAACTTTATTTATATTAGTATTCGTCTCCTATTCGCTCGCCCCACATGTACATCATCCGGTCACATATTGGACCATCCCTTTGTTTCTTTACTTTTGTTTTTTTTTTCCGTAATTTCTAATTTCTATCATGTTATGTTCTTATCAATCCTATGCATGTAAATTCTAATTTATATTATGTTATGTTCTTTTCTATCTCATGTAATTTCTAATTTCTCTTATGTTATCCTTATTCTCGTTTTTGTGTTTTGCCGTTATATGTTAGTTGTCTGTCTATTTGCCCAAACTTTTATATTACCTTTGTAACTAAACATGTCATTTTTGTAAAAGCCCTTGCGGCGTTTATGTCAAAATAAATAAATAAATAAATAAATAAATAAATGAGGAATACGACTGAGAAGAAAACTGTACTACAGTGATATTGATTTACTAACTACTAGATAGTATTTGAACTGGCAAAAGAAGGATGAAAATAGAATAAATGTAGTAGAAGAAATCTCATTCCTTTATTTTGTAAAACCTGTAGTTTATCAATATCTCCTTTATTTGCTAAAAACAATACTAACTAACTAACCAGCACGCCGTCTCCCAGGAGGGGTAGGCAGAAAGAATGGAACGCCACACTGTTCTGTCCTGACATACTTCTCTCGCTTCCTCTACATTCATACATCTTGTCATGCACGCACGTCGATTTCTCCGACTCCTCACGTGACCGACATTCAATATTTGATTGATTTGATCGTGCCACGTTTTCCTCAGCCTTCCTCTATTTCTGGCTCCGTTCACGCCGTTTACATAAACCTTCTTTACCATTCTGTCTTCACACATTCTTTCCATGTGTCAAAACCATCTTAATGACCCTTTCCTTATTTTGTTCATTACTTTCATTCGCACCACATTCACTTCTTATACTTGCATTTGTCACTCTATCATATACAGATTTGCCACACATTCGTCTCATTTCTACTGCATTTATTCTACTTTCATCCTTCTTTTGCCAGTTCCATGCTTCACTTCCATACATAAGGGTCGGCACAAGAACACCATTATGCACTGCCATCTTAAACAATACAGAAGAATAATTAAAGTGAGGCAATATTAAAGCATTATACTCGTAGACCAGCTTTCTACTATTTATATCCAATTTATTTCCGATTCTAAATAAGAAACACACGAGATTCAATACGATGGTTATTCCCTTTATATCGATTTGGCTCGTGCTGTAATGATGTAAAGGGCGATGGAACAAAATAATAATTAGTTACCTGTACGGCCTCCCCGCAGATGGGGGTGAAGGGCACCTGCACCCCGGGCTCATCTGGCTCCAGGGACCACTTGGGGAAGAGCTCGGAGGCATCCCCCACGTGGCACATGCTGGCGGAGCGCGAGGGTGGCGAGGGGGCGCGTGGCGTGGGGGGCGGCGCCCGCGAGGGCCACCGCGGTGGCTCCATGGCGGGACTCTGCTCCGGGGGTGGTGGGGGCAAGGCGGCTAGCTGGAAAAAGAGAAAAGCTAAATTAGTATCTTCTTCTTCTTCTTCTCCTCTTAGACCTTCGGTGTATTCAAATCAAATCAAATCAAATCAGTTTATTTTCTCAAAATTACAAACAATTATTATAGTTTAAGACATCTATTGAGAACAGGTAAAATATTATAAATATATAATACCAGGAACGCATGAGAGATGGTTCGACATTAGGAATACAAGATACTCTCCAAGGTCAAGAGTATTTGTCTTCTGAACGTACTTTCACAAATATGAAAGACATCGATCTCCGAAGTGATTATGTTCAGCAGTTTGATTGCTCTCCCCACCGGCATCACCAGAGGCAGGTTGGTTCTGCATGCTGGGAGATAAAAACAGTCTGTGCCGACGCTGTCGAAGATAACCATCCGGAACATAAAGATGGATAGCCTCCAAGATGACGGAATTCTCAAAGAATCCCCTGATAAGTCTGAAGAAATGGGTAAGTGTGCACCCATCCCTTCTTATCTGTAAACTATTGGTCCCCAGCATGCCCAAGAGGAATGCAGGAATGCAGTGACCCAGTATTCAGGCTGTCCTCTCTTGGGAAGTCTATCAATTTATCAGTTTATGTATTTTCCCAAAAGATATTACAAACATATTGATATTACAAAAATCGTAAAATAAATAACCTTCAAATTTGATATGAATATAAAATCTTTATTTTTAAAATCGCTAAAAAGAGCCGCCAAGAGATAACGTGACGAGCTGAGGTCGCGCGGGAGATGTTCAAGGATGCTGAAATCGGTCAAGATCTCTTAGATTAAACCACTACGTGCCGTCGGACATAGGGACCGATCTGTCAGGACGAAAATAGAAAATTTCTGACCTAAATAATCCGTACATTTAAACAAAAAATTGCGATGCGACATGGGTCCGGTAGCACAGCAAATTTGCGTTATCGAAACTTGTGTAAAACAATTTTTTTTCAAGCGATGCAGCACGTGTCAAGTAGAATAGCCAACATTTCATATTACGTAACATATTTAAAGGCCACCTTGAAATTTCTTGAAATCTCACAAATTTGTAAACATTGCTTTTTTTACGAAAAGTATTCAAGCGATGTGAATGCGTCAGTTAACATTCGAAATATTAGACAATCAAAACCATTTCATTAGTTATTTAAAAATGCAAACTATAACAATAAATACGATCTTGTCATATACAGAAAGAGTTTTAATCGAAATCAAAAAAGGATTCAAAAAGAGTTACCTAGTTTTAATCGACACCAAAACAGGATTTAGATAGAGTTACCTATTTATAACCGACATCAAAATAGGATTCAGAAAGGGTTACCTATTTTTAACAGACATCAAACTAGGATTCAGAAAGAGATATCTATTTTTAACAGACATCAAAACAGGATTCAGAAAGAGTTACCTATTTTTAACAGACATCAAAACAGGATTCAGAAAGAGTTACTAAGTTTTAACCGACAGCAAAATAGGATTCAGAAAGAGTTACCTAGTTTTAACTGACATCAAAACAGGATTCAGAAAGAGTTACCTATTTTTAACCGACATCAAAACAGGATTCAGAAAGAGTTATCTATTTTTAACAGACATCAAAACGGGATTTAGAAAGAGTTATATAATTTTAACAGACATCAAAACAGGATTCAGAGAGAGTTACCTATTTTTAACCGACATCAGAACAGGGTTTGGAAAGAGCTATCTATTTTTAACAGACATCAAAACAAGATTTAGGGAGAGTTACCTATTTTTAACAGACATCAAAACAAGATTTAGAAAGAGTTATCTATTTTTAACCGACATCAAAACAGGATTTAGAAAGAGTTGCCTATTTTTAAAAGAGATATTAAAACGGGATTCAAAAAGAGTTACCTATTTATAACCGACATCAAAACAGGATTTAGAAAGAGTTATCTATTTTTAACAGACGTGAAAACAGGATTCAGAAAGAGTTAGCTAATTTTAACAGACAGAATAAAAAACAGGATACTTGCAAAAAAAATTGGGTCTAAAACAAATAAATCAAATCAGTTTATAACAGACATTACAAAATTAATTGAGAACAGGTAAAATAATATATTGTGTATAGTATACTACCAGAAACGCATGAGAGATGGTTCAACATTAGGAAGACAGGATACTTTCCAGAATTAACAAACCATCACGCCGTTTTTCCAGAAGGATAGGCAGAAAGAATGGAATGTCACATTATTAAATCCTCTCTAGATTCCTACACATTCATAGAGGGTGACATACACGCACGTCGATTCTTCCGAACTTTAAAATTTTGTCAAATTTTGTTAAATTGTTTATGTCATGTTTTCATCGGATTGCCGACCACTGGTCTAGACCACGAACCGGATTGTTTTAATAAAATTTAAGCACATACAACAAGTATTATGCAAATAATGTAATCACAATTTTGTTTGAAATCGCTGTTTTTTTTTAGGAATGTAGACATCAACTGAATTGATAAAAAAATATGTTTAAGTCAAATATTTACAATTCTGTGGAATGCAAGCCGGAGTGAAAATGATTTAAATACATATAATGTGTTAAAAGTGTATGCCAAAATAATTATTATAACCAAAGAATCGTTATTTGAACAAGTTTTCAAACAAGACCATCAACACCATGGCTCTGGTATCTCTCAATATTCTTTCGTTTATTATTATAATTTATAATTAACTTCGTAAGTAAGTAGAAATGAGATCTCTTAGATGAATGTGTAGATTTAATTATGTGTAGATTTAATGATAATTTTTTTTTGTGTAGATTTAAAATGCGCCTAAAATGTGATTTAAAATCAATCAATTCATGAAATTAATTTAGAAAGATAAAACTCTTTTAATCCGGAAAAATACATTATCGTGACCCTTTAATAACACAAAAAAGTCGGACGATGTTGAGGACGATAGCAGGCAAGACGCCGAGAGATCGCGTGAGGAACACCAGAATAAGAGAGATATGTGAGGTTGAGGATATTATAATATGGAGTAGACAGCGAAAAAGGGACTGGTACGGTCATGTCCAAAGAATGGACACCACCTGACTCCCCTATATTGCATTGCATAATCAACCTCATGGGACTCGTCCTCGTGGAAGACCTCCTAAAAGAAAGGACAGCTGGGAATCTACCTCACAGGAGGACCAACACTCTGGAGAACAGACAACATAGGTCGACAATAAGGAAGAAGAAGAAGAAGGAAAAAGTTGGACGGGCTTGCCTTACTGGTTGACCCAAGTCACGCCACTGGATGGGTGGTACCGATCCCGTTGAGAATCACTGATCTAGATAATTCCAACGTGTGGTTTCCATTAACCACGAATGTCTAATTGATATGGAATTTTTTAAATGGCACAGGATGTGTGCTGGTTTAAGTCGACTGCCAATGATACTCGAAAGCGTTATCGTCAAAATGGCGAGCTAAAAATATAATTAAAACCGATAAAAGTGTGTGCAAATCTACATTACAGAAAAAAAACATTATTAACAAGAGGCCTTAACAACTATGCAAAGAATTCTTCAAAGTAACTACAACATGAAGATAAATAAAGACGAAACAAAGCTGCTGACTGTAGGCCGAACGCAACATCAGATGAGAGTAGTGATGTCAGGAGTTCCACTAAAGAACACCAAGGAGTTTGTCTACCTCGGGAGCAAAATAACATGAGACGATCGGTCTAAGAGCGAGGTCGACAGCCGTATACATCAGGCTAGGCTTGCATTTAATAAAAGGTCGAAAATAATATAATCGAACTGAGGATACTCCTCATCAAGACCTGTGTATGGAGTATCTTGATGTACGGCTGCGAGACATGGTGCTTATCCGAAAGAGATAAACGGAGACTAGAGGCTTTTGAGATGTGGTCCTATAGAATACTATTAGGAATTTCCTGGAGAGACCACATTACAAATGAGGAGGTTCTCCAAATAATCGAAGGAGGAAGGCACCTGCTCAGGACCTTGTCCGAAAGGCGTGCAAGATGGATCGGCCATGTAATACGACAAGAAGGCCTCTTGCATGCCATAATGGAGGGTGTGACCGAGGGGAAAAACTCTAGGGGACGCCCACGTCGAGATTTCAAAAGCCCACGCATATGCAGATTTCAAAAGAGCCGCAAAAGACAGGGAAGAGTGGAAGAGAAGAATAGAGGAAATTGCTGCAAACAAACCCAGGATTGAAACCAGAGAGAGAGAAGCTTGTCAATCTATACACAAGTGGCTTGTGATCACGCACTTGGCGCGAAGGGTAGTTTGGCCAGTCCATTAGTACGCCATACGTTGGTTCGTCAGGTGTTCATTTTGACTCCTACCCTGGCACTCCGGTGTGGCCGTATACTAATAGTTTTAAATTAATAACAGTGGCAAATTACTAGCCATTGTATCGCCGAGAATAGCACACGGCGTACAAGTGTAAACAAACACAGCAGACAGGGCGACCTGCGACCTTTCGATGACCCTACGATCGCTTGCTAGGCCCAGACGATAGCAGGCTCCATACACACGCGCATCTTTCGCCCGAACGCTTCGGTTGGCCTTCGAAGTCCTAGGACAATGTAGAAAGTATGCAAAACATTATTTTTTATTCACGTCTGGCATACGGTTCAAGGTTCACGATTGACAGATGATATTAATTATATACACAATTCTTGTCCATATCAAATGTGACGAGAATTAACCCATTAACCCGCAAAATATAATAAAAATACATGTATTTTTTATTGTTTCTTGAACAATGATGTTAAACGCCATATTAAATAATTAAACTAACTAACTAACCAATGAGAACAGATAAAATAAATAATAGCAAGAACGGTTGGTTCGACTTTAGAAGACAAGATACTCTCTAAAGTTAAGGAATGTACTTTTATTAACATGAAAAACGCCGATCTCCGAGGATATCGTGTTCAGCAACTGATTGCTCTTCCCACCGGGGTCACCAGAGGCAGGTTTGTTCTGGCGCCCGGTAGGTTAAACAATCTACGCTGTCGGATATATCTATCAGACCTATATTATATAAAACAAAGTCGTGTTAGTTACACCATTTATAACTCAAGAACGGCTGAATGATTTTTGATTTGTTGGATTTGTCTCTGTCCCTAATAGCAGAACTATTAAAACATCAGTTACTAATCTTTATATATAACAAAGTCAACAATTCAAATACTTTTCATTTTGATTTTGCACATTTATTAAACGTAATTCATTTTGAGAATTCATTGTAACTTAATAAACAACTGAATTTAATTCAACTAATAAGTTAACACAACATTTATTGATTCTAAGGCGGTACGAAGTTCGCTGCGTCAGCTGGTATAGGTATATAAATAAAATATTTTTTTATATTATTTTCCCATAATATAGAATAAATAATTAAAAAATCATAAAATGAAAGGTTACACGGATGTAGTTCTTCCTGTAAGATGTACTGGTACCAGATACCTTTTTATAAGAAAAGAAAGAGAGTAAAAAAAAGAAATACATTCCTCACAAATGTAATCAGCTCCAAGAAACTGGGTTAACAGAATGGGATTCTCTTAGCAACAGTCGCCGTACTAATACGCAAGAAAAAACGGCTCATGAAACAGCGGGGCCACAATGTCGCATGCTTCTATCTAGATTGCTCAAAAGATTTATTGGCATTTTTACAACCTGCCACCCAATTTACGTTGATTAAATCGAACTCAATTTTTTCCGCCTGTAATTCGATTTATATTCAATTTTATTTAAATCGAATAAATTATTTTCTACAAAAATAAAAAGAGATTACCAAAAAAAATATTTAAAAAGACAAAAAAAACTCATTATAAATAGTGATAGAAATGCAAAAAAAATCTGTTTTAAAATGTACATTTAGTTAAATACCACTGACGTTTGTGTCTTCGACTGGTTTCGCAGCTCGCTGCTCTCCAGAAGACGGCAGCGAGATGCCGAAACCGGTCGAAGCCACAAACATCAATGGATTTTAACTAAATATACATTTAAGGTTTTTTACAATGCATTTTACGATGTATGAACTGTTCATTTATTATTTTCTACGTCTTTCTCTATTTCCTGACCCTTTCACAATGTTAACATATACTTCCTTTGTCGTTCTTTCTTCAGACTGGTCTATGGCCACACTTTTCTTTCCTGACATATTTCTCTGGAGTCCTTAACATTCATACATCGTGTCATGCACGTGCGTCGATTTCTCTGTCCCTTTACGTGGCCGACATTCAATATTGAATTTTTTCAAGTTTTACATTATTATTAAATTCTTGAATAATCAAGTAAAACTCCATATTAAATAATTAAAACAAATGAAAACATATTTTTTCTAGAAGTTTTATATAGATTATGGTTTAGAAAGGCGAAATATGTCATTTTCATAAACTATATTAAAACTTCAAGAAAACAGACGTCTTCATTCGTATTCATTAAAAAAATATTTCACTAAAACTAACTAACTAACTAACTAACCATCACGCCGTCTCCCCGAAGGGGTAGGCAGAAAGAATGGACATATTTCTCTCGAATCCTCAACATTCATACATCGTGTCATGCACGCGCGTCGATTTCTCTGACTCCTCACATGTTCAACATTCAATATTTGATTTATTTGATCGTTCTTCGTTTTCCTCGGTCTTCCTCTATTTCTGGTTCCATTTACATTGTTAAAATATAATTTTTTCACCATTCTTTCTTCATTCATTCTTTCTATATGTCCAAACCATCTTAATGATCCTTTCATTATTTTGTTCATGACACCATCATTCGCACCGCATTCACTTCTTATATTTTCATTCGACACGCTATCATACACAGAATATTACACATTCGTCTAAGAGATCTCATTTCTACTGCATTTATTCTACTTTCATCCTTCTTTTGCCAGTTCCATGCTTCGCTTCCATACATATTTCACTATTTAAACCATTTATGCGTTCAGATATAGCTTCTGGATTACCCCTTTGCCGCATTTACATACCGATCAAGAACTATTATAATTTTACTTTTGGCTTCAAGAACTGCAAAGCGAAAATATTACACAATAGTTATTGCGAAACTCTGTTTGTACCTAAATATTAATTTTTAAAAGCCGGCTCGACTGAAATCCTTCGCTGTTTGGGGTGCAGAGAAAATTTTAATTAAGTAATACAAAGAGTCCCGAAGACTTTTGGTCGAGCGCCCATGGGTGGAATTGGGCTGCTAATCTTATCGAAATAGCGATCAGGTGGGCGAGGGACTTTCTCACACAGGCGCCAGAACAACGAAACGGAATCAAAGACCTACCACAACGGCCGCAAATAGCTTCGCCATAACGGGAGCGCCGAAATAACACGCGCATAGCGTTATGTGATTCAATCTTTATCGTTTTTTTAAACGGAGCGAAAATAGCGAAAGCGCTATAGGCGACTTGCACAAAAATCAAAGTGACGCGATATAATAAAAAAAAAACACGATTATTTTTTTGTAATTAATAAAAGAATTTTCGTCGGGTTAGCTTTGACGGCGTGGCGTGCCGCACTTTTGCGCGGAAGCGTTTTTAGAAACTTGAATACGTAATGATGAATAGGAGAAAGGTGATAAAACCTCTAGCCTTTTGTGTACACCCGGTTGTCTGGCAGCTTTTTGTATTCATACTGTGGCGGTGGCAATTAATAGAAACAATTAGTGAGCATTCTTAAGACGAGAATTATATTATATTAAAGGCGTGAAATTTTGATATAACAAAAACCTTCACGGCAAATATTATAGAAATTTACAAACTGAAGCTAAAAGTCTTATGAACAAAACAATGGAAGGATCATTAAGATGATTTGGACACATGAAAAGAACGATTGAAGAAATAATGTTAAAGAAAAGCTTGGCAAGATCAAATATGAATTGTCGAGCACGTGAGAAGTCGGAGAAATCGACGTGGGTATATAACACGATGTACGAATGTCCAAATCAAATCAGTTTATTAACACAAAAGACATTACAAACAGGAAAATGTTTAAGGCATCTATTGAGTACAAGTAAAATATTATAAAATTACAACATAGTACCAGGAACGCATTAGAGATGGTTCGACATTAGGAAGACAAGATACTTTCTAAAGTCAAGAGTATTTGTCTCCTGAACGTACCTTCACTAATATGAAAGACGTCGATCTCCGAGAAGACCGCGTTCATCAGACTGATTGCTCTTCCCACCGGTGTCACCAGAGGCAGATTGGTTCTGGTGGCCGGTAGGTAAAACAATCTGTGCTGTCGCAGTCGGAGAAATCTATCAGGGAGAAAATGACCAACACCCTCTAGCACGGCCGAGTTCTCAAAATATCCCCTGATTAATTTAAAGAAATGGGTAATTAGATGCCCATCTCTTCGAAGCTGTAAAGAATTGGTTGCTGTGAAAGAGCCATGCTTGGAATAACCTTGAGGGACAGATTTAGAAACGAATTTATTCGTCACAAACAAAGGTGACTGAGGTGGCTCTGATGATGGGCGGGCTGAAGTGGTGATGGGCTGGCCATATCTGTCGGAGAACCGATGGCCGATGGGGGAGACGGGTTCTGGATTGGAGACCGCGTACAGGATTCCGCAGAGTTGGACGTCCCCCTGCCCGATGGACCGACGATCTGAAGAGGATTGCTGGACATAGATGGATGGAAGCGGCAATGGATAGGGGGCGGTGGCGTGGCTTGGGAGAGGCCTACATTCAGCAGTGGATGACAGACGGCTGATGATGATGATGATACAACGAAGGAATTTGTAAGGGTTTTGAAAGTGTCATTGGGGATACTTCTTTTAACGGATTTTAATCGCTTTAAGTGGAAGATACTGACGATAATCGAGTTGTTTATTTGGGATTTTAGTAACAGATTTGCGTCAAGATGAACATCAAGAAGCTTTATGGAAGTTTTGGGAACAATGTCATTATTATTGGAGAATAAGTGTTGGAAAAAATGCAGAGAAAATCCGTTTTGGATGGATTTAGTTTGAGATTGTGCCAGAGGATCGATCATGGCGGATCATTCTCTCTGCCTACCCTTCCGGAAAAGGGCGTGATAGTTAGTTAGTTTAGTTTGAGTTTGTTTGATGTCATCTATTTAGATATTCCTCCTTGGACCAAGATAAGGAGTGTCGGGTGGCCACCTAAAAGATGGACTAATGAATATTTGTGAATGTATATTTATACCTGTATACGAAATCCTGGATTTTCACCAAAGGGTGGTTAATTTAAATTTAATTGTATCTCAATAGAGACGAAGACGCAAACTGGAAACTGAACATGGATGATCAAGGTGTTTACAGGACTTATGACCTGTCATTGGTTGGGTTAAGCGCACGCTTTATGTAATTACAACATTCCCCATTCCACCTTGTTATTATGATCATGCATGACAAATTTTGGAAGATGTATATATACTTCAAATCCATATCTATCTTCACGTGTCAGTTTCAATCAGCCATCTATGTAGATTTGATTGCACTTGTGAATTTTTCAAGATTAACCTATTAAATCTACATAGACGGCTAATTGAAACTGACACGTGAAGATAGATATGGATTTGAAGTATATATACACAAAATTTGTCATGCATGATCATAATGGTTGGGGAATGTTGTAATTACATAAAGCGTGCGCTTAACCCAACCAATGACAGGTCATAAGTCCTGTAAACACCTTGATCATCCATGTTCAGTTTCCAGTTTGCGTCTTCGTCTCTATTGAGATACAATTAAATATGGACTAATGACATTGTCCAAATAGCTGTAACGACCTGGATGCGAATGGGACAAGACAGGGACGAGTGGAGATAAATGGAAGCGGGCTATATCCAGCAGTGGACGGAAGAAGGGTAAAGAAGAATCCTAAAGAGAGGCGATAGGTACACTTTGAAAACCTTTGATCTAGATGGAAACGCTGTTTGATTAGCGTTTATCAGTCGAGTGTGAATTTCAAAGGCTCACGGAGAGAAGATTTGGGCCACTAGAATGGTACATTCTTCAATGACATCATTCACCATTCACTCGGCCGCCATATGCTGGCACGTTCTTGTGTAAGAGCCCCTTTCTGAGAACACCAGACAAATAAGCACAGGTCTGGATCCACGAAGGAGATTCTCAATCAAGAGCAGTATGTCATGTAGCGCTGTCTAAATATCACGTTTTAATTATTATCGACGAGGTGTTGGCAGGAGATGAATCTCATGACGACCTTTATGGCACAGTGGCAACAGTCATGATTGCAACACAGGTCCCAGGTTCTTCAATTCCCGATGATGACAGTAAAACGGCGATAGATTAGCTACCTATCACATGTCATGAGAATCAATATAATTCCTATACCCTTTACATCGATTTGGTTCGCACTGTAAATATGTAGAGAGCTTTTCAACAAAATAATAGTAATCATAATATTAATAGGCAAAACCCGATGTAATCAAAGAAAAGAGAACGAGAATATTTTGAGTATGTGAGGAAAATACTTCGATTCTCGGCTAAAGTAATTCGAAATGCATACGATGCGCATGCCCGATAACGTTTCTGGATTATTTTGAATTTTGTTCTGATTATTATTGTATGATATTAAACAAACAAAGCATGAAGCCACATGTAGAATTTGTTTTACTTCCTTTAATATTTCACGGGTTTCAACTAGTAAATATTAGTTTCTTGAAAAATGATGTAAAACTCCATATTAATTAATTATATTTTATGTGTCTAAGGCATTATCAAATGATAATGAGATTTGATAATGCCTTAGATGGGCGAAACATGCCATACAATAAAATATAACTTCTAAAAAACACAAGTTTACATTTTTAATGCTGAAATATAATATTTCTATATACTGTCAAAATGTATTGTTGAACATTTGTGTGGCGATACCGTGCAACGTGTTAACAGGGCGCCAAAGATATCGCATACGACCCTGTCCACAACGAATTAGAAATGACATTGGAATACGTATTGGAAATTAGAGTCTGCATTGTCGAGCGAAGCGATACTATTCTAATGCTTATAATTGATTCATTGAACTCGCCATACGAATTCTGAAAGATCCTTGAAATTTATCTCACACGACTATCTATATATGGTATGATTACATATTATATTAATATATAAACTCACTTCATTTACACCCATACATCGTGACTTACGTGCTCACGGATGGATTATATCTGCATTGAGTATGACCAACTTTTAGTAACTAACTTCTTCTCCTTCCTCTTTCCGCGTCCTGTCAGGTCTTCCCAACGTTGACTATCACCCTTGAGTAGGCCTCCCCGTCCTGGGCAGCTCGAAACAGCTCCCCCACGGTCCTCAGCCCCGTCCACTCTCGGATGTTCCTCAGCCAGGAAAACCGCCTTCACCTAACACCTCGTCGACCCTCAATCTTACCCTCCAAGATCAGATGTAACAGTGCGTACGTTTCGCCTCTCAGAACATGGCCCAAGTAGGACACCTTACGGACTTTTATGTTGCTTAGCAACTCTCTGTCAACTCTGGCTCTATGGAGAACGATTGTGTTGCTGACCATGTCCAGGAGATGCGTAACATCCTTCGGTGTATCCACATCTCAAAGGCCTCCAATTGGTTCATAACATTAACTAACTAACCACAATAAAAATGTCGAAGTGGTAGATGCATAATACACATACATACACATATTATGTGTACCTTGGTCATCTGTTGGCTTTTGGAAGAGGGGGTCAAGTCAAGGAGATTGATAGGAGAATACAGCTCGGTTGGTCTGCAATCGGAAGGCTGGACAACATCTTCAAGTCGGACATGCCACGGAATTTAAAAACAAAAGTGCTGGACCAGTGTGTGTTACCTGTGATGACCTATGGATTTGAGAAATGGACGTTAACTAAAGAAGCAATGCGCAATATTTAAGTTGCACAACGGGCCATTGAAAGATCTATGTTGGATATCTCGCTTAGAAACCATATACCCAATGTGGAGATTAGAAGACGCACCAAGGTCCCCTACAAAAGGATACGCATTGCGAGGATGAAGTGGCAGTGGGCTGGGCGTGTGTGCCGACGGGATGATGGAAGATGGAGCCGGAGGGTTACTGAATGGAGGCCAAGGTTGGGCCGAAGAAGTTTCGGGAGACAGCCTACCTGGTGGAGCGAAGATATTGCGCAGGCAGCGGGAAGGACCTAAAGAACACTGGCGAGAGACAGAGAGGGTTGGCGTTGGGATGGAGAGGCTAACGTCCAGCAGTGGATGGAGACAAGCTGATGAAGAATTAACCATCACGCGGTTTCTCCGGAGGGGTACGCAGAGGATGGACCATCATAATGCTCTGTACTGACACACCTCTTGAGATTCCTCTACACTCATACATCGCAACATGCACACTCGTAGAATTTCGCCTTTTATGTTTTTTTAATTTTTTTTTGATTTAATTTTTTTTTTTTTAAAACCCAATTGGGTTATATACTCGTAGATACATTTTTAGATCTTACTATTAATTATGTATTGTTTCAGATATATTTTATATTGAGTTGTAGTGAGACTCCTTGTGTCTTTTGGTAGTTCATTGTAAAGTTTCAGTCCATCGTTCAATATCCTTGATTGTCCTGTCTTAGTTCGTGCATTCGGTAAATGATACCATCACAGTTCCTGGTCCAGTGTCTGTGTATGTCTGAATTTGTAGTTAATTTGTAGATGTTGTCTGTTGCCTTTTCCATGGTCACTCTGAGACTGTGGTCATTTGATTAATTTGGCCATGCTTTGCTATCCTTGGTCGTCCGCAGCTTCTCTTTCCATTCACATTGCTTGTATACAACAATTTAACCATTCATTTATCTGTTCCATTCGTTCCATGTGAGCGATCCTTTTTTAATTTTACTTTACGATGCAATCATCTGCATTACATTTCTTCCTTATTTCGTCTTTCGGTATTCTATCATACGATCATTATCATTATTCTTTCTTATTTTTAAATTGGTAAATTTTTTGCGACAGGCTGTCTGGAGTGGGGGTATAAAGCATTATCATGATGTGCAGGATATGCTGCCTGTTTATTACATGTAATCCTTTATTAATTTTACAAGAATGCAATCATCTACCTTACATTCCTTCCTTATTTCGTAGGTATTCTATCATGTAGAGTTTTCCACATTCATCGCTGTGATCTCATTTCTTCGGTGTATAAACTGCATTCATCTTTCATTTGCCAGCTGCAAGCTTCACTTCCATACAATCTGAAGTTAGTTAATATATTAGAAACACGTAGGAGACCTAAATGTTGCAACAAAAAATATAAAATGAACAGAGCATCGTTCGAATTTTAAATTAAACGGCCTAAAACAAAAGAGATCTAGAGAACCAAAAACAAATGACGAAAAGTATGCAAATCGACCTTGCGTGTCGCGCGGTTATTGGCTCCGGCACGGGTAGGAGAATTACAATATCGCCGGTGGAATCATAAACCTTGATAGCTAGCTTTTTTTTAAGAAACAAGTGAAAAACGGTATAATTCGGTAAAAGAAAATTCAAACATACATATGTGGCGCCAAGCCAAATGGCACACTTCAGTCGTTGTCCGGACGGGACTCGTAGTGTATGGGACAATCGAGAGGATTTCAAATTTAAAAAAAGAAAATAAAACGGGTTAATCGATCTAATATTTAACTAACTAACTATCACCCTGTTTTCCCGAAGCGGTAGGCGGAAATAATGGACTGCCACACTTTTCTTTCCTGACATACTTCTCTCTCATCCTCAACATTCGTACATCGTGTCATACACGCACGTCGATTTCTACGACTTCTCACGTGGCCGACATTCAATATTTGATTAATTTGATTGTGCCACGTTTTTTTTTTCTATTTCTAGTCCCATTTACATCGTTAACATATATAAGTATATTTTTTTAATTCTTTCTGTTGTATTGCTATGTGTGTACGGCGGGAAATCGAGGGAGAGTAGCGTAGCTTAATGTGGTCTGGGTCCCCCGTGGTTGCAAATATACATATATTATTATTTAACGTAAGTCCCGCATAGACGGGGAACGGGCCTAGGGAGTACACGAGTGAAGCTGACGAAAGGCAAGCGGAGGGATCCCTCTATGGCTCGACCACATATAAGCATTCTTTCTTCGTTCATTCTTTCCATGTGTCTAAGTCATCTTAATATTCCTTTCATTATTTTGTTCATAACACTTTCATTTACACCGCATTCACTTCTTATATTTTCATTTGACACTCTATCATACACAGTTTTCCCACACATTCGTCTAAGAGATTTCAATTCTACTGCATTTATTCCACTTTCATGCTTCGCTTCCATACATAAGAGTCGGTACAAAACCCCATTGTGCACTGCCATTTTAGATTTTTTGGACAGGATCTATTCTAATCTTTAACCACTGCCAAAATAGCCTACTTTCAAAAGATAAATAAACACATAATAAAGCAACTCTAAAAAAATTCAACTTATATAGAACAAATGAACTTCAAAATATTGTACTTTTTCAAGATAATCAAATGATTTTACTGAAATTAGTACTTTTTCAAGTTAAACACTGTTTTACCCATAAAAACACTGTTTACCCGTAAAAACACTGTTTTATCAGTAAAACACTGTTTTATCAGTAAAACACTGTTTTGTCAGTAAAACACTGTTTTGTAAGTAAACCGTGTTTTTCTACGTAAACAAACTCCCTTTCATAGGCTTGACAGTGATTTTAGAGAAAACATCTGAAAAGAAACAGTAAAAAAGGTTGGTATTGCGTATAGACCTTGCAGGTGACGTGCCCGTTGGCCTTGCCCCAGTCCTCGGTGCAGGCCGCCCGGCCGTCGGCCTCCACGCCCATCTCCAGCTCGAGCTCCGTCTCCAGGTCGAGGTGGACGAAGCCCTCCGCGTCAATGGCCGACGCGAAGTTGTTGTGGACCCGCTCGTTCAACACGGGCATTATTCCGGGAAAATCGGCTCAAGCACCCGGACCATCCTCCGGGAATACAAGATGATGTGGAACTCACACGCGCGATTACCCAAAACCAGGTATATAACAACAACAACAACAAAAAAAAGACACTCGATTTAATCGGAAAAAAAAACGCGCCGAAATATGAATTGTTTTAAAACGTAATATTTTTTTATATATACTGACGTCAATTTGGCACAAAACAAAATTCTTAATTTTTTTTTTAATATCAATTAAATAACAAAGAAAAACAACTAAATAACACGTATATTTTATTAATAGTTCTACATTCTTTATATTATTATTTTTTTATTGTATTTTTTTTTTTTGGTCGAGACTCCTTCGACCGATATTTTTATTATGTATTATTATTATGTTGTATTTATTGCTACAAAATTAGATGCAGTCTCTTAAAAATCTTCAAAACGTGTAGATGTTCGTGCCGCAGGGACACCATCGGGCTCAAGGGGGTCTCATCAGCGGATGTATGAGACTCCATTCTCTCGCGGCCCGTTCCTTCCGGAGATTAACAAGATGCAAACGGCAGATCACTTGCGATTCACTTCACTTCTTTTATTTTATTTTTTAAATCACTAAACTTTATTTATTTATTTATTTTTAATTGATTTTTTCAAATCACAACAGTTTTTTTTATATGTATAGTATACTCAATGCTCTGTTAACAAAAATGTTTATTAATTTTTAAATCAAACAACGTCAACCGTTTATTGTGTATTTAAAAATGTTATTAAACCCTATTTCAAATATTAAATATTGATAATAATAAAAACATACAGTTTCTAGAAGATTTATACTATTTTCCAAGTTCGGATATTTTAAAATATTCCCAAGAATGAGTTACCCCAGTTGGGAGATATAAAAATGTCCCCTAGAACGGATGACCGTAGTTGGGAGATACAAAAATGTCCCCTAGAACGGGATACCCCAGTTGGAAGATATAAAAATGTTCCCTAGTACCCTGTTTACGCTAGTTGGGAGATATAAAAATGTCCCCTAGAATGGATTACTGTAGTTGGGAGATGTGTCCACTAGAACAGAACGGGATACCCGATTAGGGAGATATAAAAATGTCCCCTAGAACGGGATACCCCAGTTTTGAGATATAAAAACGTCCCCTAGAACGGGATACTCCAGTTGGGAGATATAAAAACGTCCCCTAGAACGGGATACCCCATTTGGGAGATGTAAAAATGTCCCCTAGAACGGGATACCCCAATTGAGAGGTATAAAAATGTCCTCTAGAACGGGATACCCCAATTGAGAGGTATAAAAATGTCCCCTAGAACGAGATACCCCAATTGAGAGGTATCGAAATGTCCCCTAGAACGGGATACCCCAATTGGGAGATATTAAAATGTCCCCTACAACGGGTTGCTGTAGATGGGAGATATAAAAAATGTCGGGAGAAGAAGAAAATCTTAGCTAGAAAGCATTCAAGAATGGTTCAATTGCAGCACAACATCCCTGTTTAGAGCTGCTGTATCATAAGTACAAATAACCAAGATATTATCCAACCTCTGATAGGATAGGAACAAGAAGAAGAAATGACATTTGATAATTCCCAAGCAAGAAATAAAGTGTAATAAAACTTCTAGAAAACTGATGTTTTATTGCAATAGCAATAATGTGTAAATAGCTTAAAAAAAAAAAAAAAACAATTGTTTGTGTTGTGCTCGAAAACTTCTTACATATGTTACAAGGACACTTTCCCACAGGTTCTAAACATTTATTTTTTTATAGTACAAATTCTGCATAAAATGATCTGATCGGAGGACCGCGATATACTGACGGCAAAGCGATTTTTTAGAATCCAAACTAGAGATTTTTTTGCCGCAGACATTTTCATCAACAGCTCCTGATTGGACATAAAGAGAATTCTCTAACGCAGAATGGACTTTGGCTTGGCGGCACTAATTTGGTGCCAGAATATTTTTGGGTAAATTTACTTTGTGAATGTCTGCATTATAAACATATACGTATACCGGTGTTTTGCGCGTGTGTGTGTGGGCGGTATGTGAAATCATTACATTCTTAAAACAAGACGCAGAATGATATTCCATTTACAAATTAAAAAATCCGTTACTTGTGACTCAGATTAAATCTAAAGTGTTATCATGTTGGTCACAATGTAATGATTTTTTAAGTACCATGTATGACAAATAAGAGCCATGGAAAGAGCCATGTTAGGAATAAAAGCCGTGCCACACTGTTTTAAACAAGCTCTCCACATCGGTCTCCACCGGCGGTTTAAAACTGTGTAGACACTTGTTTGAAACCAAAAATCATTTGACCTTCAACAACCTTTGTAGACGGACGCGCATAGTATGCGTGTTGTTAACTGTTGTAAACACGCATTCCACATGTTGGGCTCCAAATTCCACCAAGGTCACCCTTGTGGAGAGCTTGTTTCAAACAGTGTGGCACGGCCTCAAGCCTAAGAGACAGAGTCAGAAACGATACGGTGAGAGAAAAAACAATGGTCACTGACGTCATCCACCGGGTGGCGACTCTAAAATGGCAATGGGCAGGTCTCGTAGCCAGAAGCTCAGATGAAAAGTGGACAAGAAGACTGCTGACTTGGAGACCGTGGACGGCGAAGAGAAGTGCAGGGCGACCGCAACTACGGTGGAAGGATGATCTAAACAGACAGGTCGGAATAACCTGGATGCAGTCTGCACAGGACAGAATGACATGGAAGCAAATGGAGGAGGCCTTTGTCCAGGAGTGGACGGGAATAGGCTGAGGAAGAAGAAGATGACAAATAACCAACTTATATACTTATTAGAGGAGGCCTAAGTCCAGAAGTAAAAGCCCTGAACAATAATTTGTATGACACGCGTTGAGAAATTGAATGTTTATTCGATGGGACTTGAAATAAGATGTTTGTTTGTTCGGTGAAAACCGAATACATACACTTCTTATTCGTCGAGGTCAGAAAAAAACGTGCAATAGTTATTATTAAAACATTTCCAAACGAAACGTTGCAAAACTCTATTGAAACGGTAAAAAAAAATCCTTCATAAAAACGAGCAGAATACTTTGATAGAAAAATAAATTTCGCAATAAGAACGATTGCAATATTTCAAAAATACATTAAAAAAATCTATATTCGCCTTCATTTTGTGTTGTGGATTCATATTTTTAATAATATAATAATAATTTTTCGATAAACTTAAGGCGTTAACACTGTGGAATTCCATAATGACGTATTTTATTGAATTAAAACACTGTTTTTTCCACTTTTGAGTTTATTTTTCTCTACATGTTTCGAAGGCTTATGCCTTCATCATCGGGAGAACGATATTAACAGTTTATATCGTTCTCCCGATGATGAAGGCGTAAGCCTTCGAAACATGTCGAGAAAAATAAACTCAAAAGTGGAAAAAACAGTATTTTAATTCATAAAAATTCGTCAAAATAATAATAATAATAAGGCTAATTTGTATAGCGCCGTTTTCGTCAATAGCTCACTTCAAGGGCGCTTTGAAAATGTTTTTAGTCATGAGAGCTGCATGTGACACCAGCAATCAGATAACCGTTGCTTACATTTTATGCGATATTTTGAAAAGGTGGGTTTTTAGGGGAGATTTAAAATCTGTCGGATTGTCAATGCATCTGAGGCGTGCAGGAAGCATATTCCAGGCGGACGGACCTGCCACTGCGAAAGCCAGATCTCCGAAATTTGTCCGGGGGTTGCGCTTTGACTCAAATAATTTGCCTATTGCCAAGGAGTTTGCTTTTCGAAGCGTAGATTGCCGCAAGTTAGGGCTATCAGCAACACAAAGTTCATATATATGTTGCTGGTGATATTCCGTGAAGCGCTTTAAAAATCGTCCAGCATAGTTTATAGTGGATTCTTTCAGGACACTTGGGCCATCTTTAAGATGTTGTGAAATATGCGAGTTTTTTGGAACACCTTTTATAAGTCGTGCTGTCGCGTTGAAAACAGATTGAAGTTTATTTGTGTATACAAACATGCATGTTACAATGTATAGGAACTCGAGAAGTATGAATGTCGTGATTGTTAATTATTTAGTAACAATACCGGTAATTATGTCGTAATTTATTATTTAGCTTCTGTGTATGATAACTTCTATACAATAACACTATATAATAATAATGCTTAATCTATATGCGATAATTATACTCGTAGATGTCTTTGGGTAATGTACCACATTCATATCACCGCGGTAGACGGCGCCACAATATAAGATTACCCAAGCAGATGAAATCAGATCGCATCTGGGAGCTACTTTGAGGTTTAAGGTCCATTTACACTGGACAGTCGATCAGCCGATACCGACACGTCACGATAAAAATAACCTTAAATCTCACCGACTCGCTATCTCAAATGCTATAATAAAATCGCTGTCGGGGGTTGCCGAAGAAAGCACATATCTACATACAATCGACACTTCATAAAATGATAAATATTTTTCAGGATGTGTTTCCTACAGTATATAATTATTTTTTACATTATATCATTTTTACTACTATTTAAATTCTCTGAGGAGAAGGCGATTATTTCGGAATTGAAATATAATATGAACGGAATCGGCATAAATTAAAAGTAACAAGACACCATCAAAACAAACAAAACGATTATTTGCTCAACGCAAGTGCGTGACGTGTCGGTATCGGCTGATGACTGTCCAGTGTAAATGGACCCTTAGAAGTAGTGTTTTGCGTGCATATAGCAACGGTTACTCAGATTATTACTATGACTTCTATTAGCAATGAACGATTTACGGGTATCCCATGCAAATAGAGCATTTTGCGAAAATTAAACAGCTTCTCAAATCTCGTAATCATTTTCCAAAGGAAGCGACATTCTGGGCACTGCTCCTCTTATCTTCCCCTCGGGAACAGACTTTTTTTATAAATACAACCCCAACCCTAACTGGTCTTCCATTCCTTGACAATAATGTAAGACTAATCATAAACCCTAAATCCCCCTCGCCCTCTTTCGGAGGGACACTCCGGGTCATACATTTGGACCCATCATAAAACAACTACCAAATCACATTCCAACAATGTTTCCTATAGACGTAAGAAGAATAGCCATTAGAGCTGAACCTCTGTAAGCCAGAAGATCCAAATCCACATCCTGAAAAAGATTTATAATTTTTATTTAATGTCAGTTTTACGTATTTCTCAACTCTCCAGAGGGCGATTTAATTATATCATAGCATTTGAGATAAGGAGTCGGTGGGATTCAAAGCTATTTTTATGGTGACGTGTCAGTCATTACGATAATATCTGATGTGTGTAAATGGACCTTTTGAGTCTCGAATCTAGTAGAAAGATTTCTTCAATCAAGTGCAGAAGCTGCTGAGAAAGAGAGGGGATCCCTTCATACAAAAGATTCATGCTTTTGACAAGTTTTTTATATCAACGTAGACTAAATTGAAAATACTACGATCTCAAAGGATTCGCAGGATAAACGAAAATAGAGTGCTCGAATAAAGGACAAAACCATATCTGTAAAACAAAGAATAAAATGATTTAAAAGGAGAGTTGAATGCAACGAAAAAAACGGCCGGTATTTTATCTAAGACACTTATCTAGTCGTGACCACAATATCATGTTCGAATGAACTTCCTTCCTTCCTGCCTAACCCTACGGGGAAACGACGAAATGATTAGTTAAATAATTTGTTTGATCTAAATAAATACGTCGGTTATTTTAACGGTCATCACACGGTGATGAGTACCGTATGACTAGTGTCGCGCGAGTTCATCCCTGTTGCTAATGTCGCGCGCTTATGATTTGTGTAGATGGGTGTTTTTCAAATAAAATGTTTACTCGAAAATTACATGTCCTATGACTTTCGAGGTAATTCTGCAGGCTATTGATTTTAAAACTGTTTTTTTATATCTCAAAACAACAGAATAACTCACAAATTGATTATTCACATATCCAAAAGTACTTATATCTGTTTATTTTGCTTAATTATTGGGAATATACGATGGAAAAGTGGTGATTTTTCTAGTGTCCCACGCTCCTTTTGCACTTTATAAACGAAAAATATTCATTGATAAGCTACTTCTTGTCCAAGAGTTTTATGTTATTTGGAAGGATTATATGATCCAGATTCAATAATATTCCTAGATAACAGCGTATTAGAGTTCAAAATAATATAAAATACTGTTTTTATTTAGTCACTCAAAACGACGTTGGCGGAAAATTCCGTATACGCTACGTCGATATACTGATTTAAACGAAAAATTTACTATAAACTAAGTATATATTTGATTGATGGCAACATTTTATAGCTCGTCAACGGTCGCCATGTTCGTAAATTGACACCAGTCGCATTATGTTATGTGAAATAGTGGTCGGGCGTCACGACGTGCTGTTTTTATTTTCCACTACGAACGTGATTCTATAATGTAAGTATTGATTGTTTGACTTACAGCTTTTCATGGGTAAAAATGACCGACATCTAGAATCTGAATTCAATGTAATATTTAGTAAAATCATATTCATAAACCTGCATTTTGGAGTTTGTTTCAATACTGGCATCATACGTCACATCCACTACGCGACGTGATGTATTAGTGGAACGCCAAATGTGACGTAGTGGAATTATTATGCAACGAGCAAACTTTTTGAAAAACACCCAGATACGTTGCGTATGTACATTCTTGCACTTAACTAAATAACTAACTAACCATCACGCCGTCTCCCCGGAGGGATAGGCAGAAATAATGGAACGCCACTGTTCTGTCCTGACATACTTATCTCGCTTCCTCTACATTCATACATCGTGTCATGCACGCGCGTCGATTTCACCGACTCCTCACGTGATCGACATTTAATATTTAATTGATTTGATCGTGCCACGTTTTCCTCGGCCTTCCTATATTTCTAGCTCCGTTCACGTCGTTTACATATACCTTCTTTACCATTCTGTCTTCACTCATTCTTTCCATGTGTCCAAACCATCTTAATGACTCTTTCATTATTTTGTTCATAACACTTTCATTCGCACCACATTCACTTCTTATGCTTGTATACGAAATGATTAGTTAATTAATTTGTTTGATCTAAATAAATACGTCGGTTATCTTAACGGTCATCACACGGTGATGAGTACCGCCTGACCAGTGTCGCGCGAGTTCATCCCTGTTGCTAATGTCGCGCGCTTATGATTTGTGTACATATGTTACGTATGTACATTCTTGCACTTAACTAACTAACTAATCATCACGCAAGCATGGACTGCCACACTTTTCTTTCCTGACATATTTCTCTCGCTTCCTCAACATTCATACATCGTGTCATGCACGCGCGTCGATTTCTCTGACTCCTCACATGGCCGACATTCAATATTTGATTTATTTGATCGTGCCACGTTTTCCTCGGTCTTCCTCTATTCTGGTTCCATTTACATTGTTAACACATAATTTTTTTACCATTCTTTCTTCATTCATTCTTTCCATATGTCCAAACCATCTTAATGATCCTTTCATTATTTTTTTCATAACACCATCATTCTTGCAAGTTTATTATTCGAATTTTCATCATCATCAGCCGTCTGTCATCCACTGCTGAATGTGGGCCTCTCCCAAAGCACGCTACCGCCCCCTATCCATTGCCGCTCCCATCCATCCATGTCCAGCAATCCTCTTCAGATCGTCGGTCCAGCGGGCAGGGGGACGTCCAACTCTGCAGAATCCTGTACGCGGTCTCCACTCCAGAACCTGTCCCTTCGCATATATTCTTTATTTGATATAAATAGAAAATTACTGGGTTGCATATCTATTTCGGGACATGTAAATAGTAACGACTGAATTATATTTAACCCGACGATCGCCGCAAGCACACATGTGCGCTCTACGTAGACGATCGCCATAAGCGCAGCTGTGCGCGCTTCGCAATATTCAAAAGACGTATTTCAAAATTAATTCCGATTTTCTCACAACGACATCTATGAATATTATAAAATATTAACAAACCAAAAAGGATCGATATTTTTCGATAGTTTGGGAGAAAATACGTGGCGTACCGGCGCACACTGGATCCATTTGGCAAAAACATACACATAGGGGTCGAACTCCGAGTTTTGCCCTGATTTTTTAAAATTAGGTCCTCTGTGTGATTCAAAACCACTTTTGTCTTTTAACTTTTTTTGATATAACTGCTAATTTCCAAGAAAAAAAATGTTGTTTTTTTTGTATGAAGCAAAACTGATTTTTGCAATTATTTCGGAATCAGGTGGATACGTCAAAACCAAACTTAGTAAGGATTATAGATGGCATAATCTTCTATATTACTTGTTACGACATCTACTTCATATCTCTGCCCGTTTAAAAGCAGCAGCACATTATACAGCACATTATAAATCTTAATTAATTTTTACGAGTATAAAGTGGTTTCTGATTTTTTGTTAGATGCATAAATGATCACAATTATGCTAAAATCACTCCACTATTTTGTAAAGGAACGCACGAACGCGAAAAAATAAGTACCGCTGCACACTGGTCCCATTTGGCAAAAACATGGACATAGGGGTCAAACACCGAATTTTGTCCTGATTTTTTTTAAATTAGGTCCTTTGTGTGATTCCAAACCACTTTTACATTTTAACTTTTTTCCAGTGTGCTTTGATCCAGTGTGCGGCACGCTGTTTCTACAAACATGTGGCGATGAATGGGTTAATGAAGTGGGCGGCCCGAAAGAGTTAGATATCAACATTCGGCAAGGCCGGAGGATAGAACGGCAGAGAGAAGTAGGAAGCCATTGGAGGCCGCTGGGTCCGGGGTCATTGCTTTCAGCATGCTCGGAAGCGCGTACACTCAATATCAAACAGCTGTGGGCAAGGTTACCCGTTTCGAACTGCGAACAAAGAATGTATCCAAATATTGACAAACTCACACACGTATATTCTTTATATCAATCGCCTGGACACATACACGTTTACATACCATCTTCAATCAAATCTTTGTGCAATTAAATCTTGGAGCTGGAAAGGATCCAGAAACGATTTTTAAGGTATTTATACCTCAGGGAGTATAACTGTTATCCTTTTATGTACCCCTCACTGTTTCTCTCAGGAGTGTTGGGTTTCAACACTCTTGAAGCTCGTCGAATGATCTTTCTGGGAAAGCATTTTTTTAAACTGTTATCAGGAGGTATTTTCAATCCAGGAATACTGAGAGAGCTAAATCTGTACGTTCCCCATAGTTATAGCAGAGCAAGGGGGCATATATTATTTTATTCCCCAAATTGCCGCACAGAGGCTCTTCGAAGTTCTCCTGTATTGAAAGCGATTCGTCTCTTAAATGAGGTTGCAGAAGAGATAGACCTCTTTGGATGCAATTATGGCGAATTCGTAAATACCCTTATGATAAAGGCAGCAAGCAACTAACTGACTTTTCCTATTTATAAGGTTCTATGTATCCATCTTCACCCTTTACATTGATTTGGCTCGCGCTGTAATGATGTAATAATAATAATAACAATAATAATAAATGAAGTTTAAAATCTATGTAAAATCAAAAAGAGCAAGGAGTTGCTTTTTATAAATAGGAAGACTCTTACAAAACATGTCTAACGATTGTCAATATAAATTGCCAAGTCTTTGAATTCGAGGTATTGTATTATTTAACAATAAAATGAAACAGAATTGTCATTTACCTACTAAAAGGGGGTGGAGTGATGTCTAAGGTAGTGATATCCAAACTGAGCCAATTGAACCGAGAGAAAAACTGTTATGTTTAGTCTGAACGAGTTGGAGGAAATATCATTGCGGAATTACGAAAGCCGGCAGGGGTTAATTTCCATGTTACATGACGAGCACATCCGGATGATACCTCTCGGGTGCAATTAGCGGTGAGTGAAATTAGCGATGCAATCGCCAGCCGGAAAGGTGGGACGGTACGTGCGGGCAGCCGACACCGCACTAC
Organism: Lepidostoma basale; assembly: GCA_022606425.2. Taxonomy (NCBI): domain Eukaryota; kingdom Metazoa; phylum Arthropoda; class Insecta; order Trichoptera; family Lepidostomatidae; genus Lepidostoma; species Lepidostoma basale. Next base: position 250,885 of record JAHDVF020000363.1, on the reverse strand, counting down.
ACTATTAACATTTTATTGATAGCGGAGTAAGTGCACGTGAACTGTGCACATTGTACCCATCCCTATAAAACAAAATAGTAATGTGATGAGAAATTGGAGCAAGTTACTGAATTTACGTATCTGGGAAGCATGTTTACAAGAGACGGAAAAATGGAGAAAGACATCGAAAGGAGGGTTGGTGCTGGGTATAAAATAAATGGCGCACTCAAATTCATTACTGCAAATAGTAATATATCCACAGAAGCAAAGTTGGCAGTACACAATGGAGTTCTAATGCCAACCCTCATGTATGGAAGTGAAGCTTGGAGCTGGAAAAAGAAGGATAAAAGCAGGATAAACGCCGTAAAAATGAGATCACTAAGAAGAATGTGCGAGAAAACGTTGTATGATAGAATACCGAACGATGAAATTAGAAAGAAATGTAAGGCAGATGACTGCATCATGAATAAAATTTAAAAAGGATCCCTGAGATGGTTTGGACATATGGAACGAATGGATGAGAGTAGAATGGTTAAAAAGTTGTACACAAGCAGCGTGAGTGGGAAAAGAAGCCGAGGACGACCGAGGAAAAGATGGAATGACCAAATTTATCAATTACTAAAAGGCGGCCACATTCGAAGTCGGAATAATCGACGTGCGTACGCGGTACGATGTATGAATGTAGAGGAAGCCCGAGAGGTATGCCAGGACAGGCCAGTGTGGCGATCCATCCTCTCTGCCTACCCCTCCGGGAAACTGGCGTGATGGTTAGTTAGTTAGTTAGTTAGTAATGAGATTTTTTTTTAATCAATACATCATAATTGTAAAAATGTGAATCAAATGAAATAAATAATCGAAATATATTTTAGTGCTTTTTTAGAGGTTTGGTTTTTAAACTGGCAACATTGTTTCAACAGATTTTCAATTTGACAGTTGACAGTTGATTTGTAGTCAGAACGTTTTGCCATTTCACCTAGTTGTTCAATGAAGGGGTCGAAAATTGGACTTAACTAAATCAAATCAAATCAGTTTATTAACTCAAAAGACATTACAAACAGCAAAATTTTTAAGACATCTATTGAGTACAGGTAAAATATTATACAAATACAACAAAGTACCAGGAACGCATTAGAGATGGTTCGACATTAGGAAGACAAAGATACTTTCTAAAGTCAAGAGTATTTGTCTCCTGAACGTACCTTCACTAATATAAGAGACGTCAATCTCCGAGGAGACCGCGTTCAGCAGACTAACTGATCTTCCCACCGGTGTCACCTAAGGGTTCAGAAAATTTTTCTGAGGTATCTCTACACGAGGGAGTATGGGAGTTATCCGTGGCTCTATCCCACGGTATTTCTTGCTTATTAGCTACCTATCACAGGTCATGGGAATCAATATGATAACTGTACCCTTTACATCGTTTAGGCTCTCGTTGTAATGATATATGGTAAACAGCCATTCTAACTAACTAACTAACTAACTAACTAACTAACTAACTAACCATCACGCCGTCTCCCCGAAAGGGTAGGCAGAAAGAATGGACTGCCACACTTTAATCGATGCGGCACTCCATCCTTCTCTTTTCGCCATCGCGAGAGACGCGGTGTGATGGGTTGCGAACCTCATCGCCACCAAAAGGCACTCCCGCGCACACTTCGATCGTTCAACGTCTACATAATAAATCTAAAACAAATTATCTGAAATACAATGATATAAAATAAAATAACAAAGAAAAATAATTTATTGTAATTAAATTTCATTAATAAAAAACCTGCCTGATTTTTGCACGTGTCTCGGAAAATAACCCAAAGGTAGGGTGGTTAAATAATTAATATGAATGAAAATGTCAGTTTTCTAGAAGTTTTATCATATTTTATCATATTTTATGGGAATGACATGTTTCGCCCTTCTAAGGCTTTTGACAGCCATTCAATAAAAATATAACAAAATATATTATAATTAATTTGTAAAATAACAAATATAATATTAATTTGGGACAGTTTGTTCTGGAGATGCAATAATTCAAAATGGTCAGGTCTGATGTAGATTTATTTTTTATATTTGAACGAAAAAATACGATTGATTTCAATCGAGTTGGTCCATCCATAGCAGTTATTAAAATTACGTCACGATCGTCATATGAACCGGCTCTCACGTCCGACCGGCGCTAATCTTGCGGTGGTCAGGAGTGACACGGAGCGCCCGGCCCGTCCATTAGCATGATATTATAATATCACAGAAAACATATCATTATTATATTATGCACGTGTTGCCCCTTTCGATTTTGTTCTGCGCGCGTTCGCTCAAACGGCGAGGGAAACAAAGACAAGAATAATGAATAATAACAAATGGCTCATTTAAATAGCGCCATTTTCTACAACCTCAAGGGCATTGTGAAAATGTAATGTGGTTCATAATCGATAAGGCTTAATAATAATAACTATTTACAACCCACAACGTGGGGTCCTAACCACTAGACCAGTGATTCCCAAAGTGGTCGATATAGACCCCCAGGGGTCTACGGCAACTTGCAAGGGGTCCATGTCAGCGAAAAAAAAAATTAGGTCTATGAAATGAAAATGGGGGTCCACGATAGTGGATCTCATGTCAATCAAATCAAATTTGTTTATTAACTCAAAAGACATTACAAACAGGAAAATGTTTAAGGCATCTATTGAGTACAGGTAAAATATTATAAAAATACAACATACTACCAGGAACGCATTAGAGACATTAGGAAGACAAGATACGTCAAGAGTATTTGTCTCCTGAACGTACCTTCACTATTATGAAAGACGTCGATCTCCGAGGAGACCGCGTTAAGCAGACTAATTGCTCTTCCCACCGGTGTCACCAGAGGCCGGTCGGATGGTCGAAATCGTTGGCGACCCTTTTTTTAGCTCATTGGGGAATATATGCCGGTCGAAACGTTTGGCGACCTTTTTTTAAAGTTTATTTGGTAAAATCGAATATCCGATCTTTGCCGAATGAGCTAGAAAAAAAGTCGTTAAAACGTTTCGACCATCCGACATGTGATCCATTATCGTGGACTCCCATTTTCATTTCATAGATCCCTATTTTTTTATTTATTAGGAAAGCAGGGGGTCTACACAAAATGGAAGAATTCGGCAAGGGGTCTACGGGACAAAAAAGTTTGGGAACCTCTGCACTAGACGATCACGGCCCTGTATTTTCTTTTGCTGTTGTATTGCCATGAGATTCATTTCTACTGCATTTATTCTACTTTCATCCTTCTTTTGCCAATTCCATGCTTCGCTTCCATATATAAGGGTCGGTAGAAGAACACCATTGTGCACTGCCATTTTAGCTTTTTTTTATAGTTTTTTGTTTGCGATGACAACTTTAAGTGCACCATTCACTTTGTTGCCTGCCCCAACCCTTCTTTCAATATCCCTCTCCACTCGCCCATCTTTTGTAAACATACTACCCAAATACATGAACTCATCCACTTGCTCGAAATTTTCACCATTCACCCTAATGTTGCAGACTGTCATGATTTATTCTTTTTCAAAAATCATTACCTTGGACTTATTAACATTCATCATCAGATCATTTCGCATGCATACCACATACATACTATTCACCAGGACTTGTAGTTCATGCTCGTTGTCTGCAAGTAGGACAGCGTCATCCGCATACAAGAGACAGCTTACTGACACTCCGCTCATTTTGGCACCTACATCCAACCTTTTCAGCTTTGATTTCCCAAATAATTTTGAAGAAATGGATAATTATGAATCCATCTATATATGAAGGAGTCTGGTGGGACGATTTCTTAGCCCATGCCTTTTGAGAAATGGCGTGATGATTGGTTAGTGAGTATCTTATTTTATAGGCGATTTTATGGCCACGTATGATGCATTCATCGTATGATGTTTTATATAGGAGCACGCCATGTGACGTACAGCGTCAGTTGCGGGCTATTTTAAGACAATGATTGGAGGGGCATCGCCTTGTGATTCAAAGGGAACAAATCTCGCGTGGGGCGTGGTACGGGACTTGAAATATACGAGTACAAGCTCGAAGTAAATAAATGGGACCCCAGAGAAAGAACAGTCATCTTGGAACTAGAAAGGATCCAGAAACGATTTTTGAGATATTTATACCTCAGGGAGTATAACTACCATCCCTTTTTGTATCCCTCACTATTTCTCACAGGAATGTTGGATTTCAACACTCTTGAAACTCGTCGAATGATCTTACAAGCATTTTTTCAAACTATTATCCGGAGGTATTTACAATCCAGGAATACTTGGAGAACTAAATCTATACGTTCCCCATAGCTATAGCAGAACAAGGGGGCATATATTATTTTATGCCCCAGATTGCCGCACAGAGGCCCTTCGAAGTTCTCCTGTATTGAAAGCGATTCGTCTTTTAAATGAGGTGGCAAAAGAGATAGACCTCTTTGGGTGCAATTATGGCGAATTCGTGAATACCCTTACGGTAAGGGCAGCAAGGAAATTGGCATATTCATATGGCTCTATGTATATTTCCTTTGAAATTTTTTTTTTTCGCCCTTTACAAGTATGTTAAGTGTTTTTTTAACAAAATAATAATAATAATAAAAAGTTAACTTCTTCTTCTTATGCCATATTCGGTTGGGTATTATTTCTACAAAGGCTTCTATGTCTTGCGCCGCCTATCTACGCTTATTCTTTCGTTTTTGGTCAAAAACCTGACCACAGTGCTGCAACAGCATAATGCATGAATGTTGAAGAATCGAAATAAGAATATCAGGAAATAACAGTGTGGCGGTCTATTATTTTTGCCTACCCCTTTAGGGGCTAGTTTTTAGAATTGAATAATATACAATTTTTTGTTAGAAATGTATGGAGTGAAGCTTAGAGCTGACAAAAAAAGGGTGAAAGTAAAATAAATGCCGTGAAAATGCGGATATATGGAACGAATGGACGAGAGAAAAATGGTTAAAATGTTGTATACAAGCAGTGTGAGTGAAAAGAGAAGCCGTGGAAGACTAAGTAAGGTATAGCATGACTAAATTAATCGATTACTAAATTTAAAAAATCGAAGAGCGTGCATGTTACGATGTATGAATGTAGAAGAATCTAGAGCAGTATGGCGGATCATCCTCTCTGCCTACCTCTTCAGGGAAACTGATCGTTAATTAGTAAGTTAAGTGCAAAATATTATACGAGGTCTGTTCAAAAAGTATCGCGAATTTTGAATTTCCGCGGGTTACGTATATTCGATTTTCGATTTTTTTTGGGCCGACAAGTTCAGCCATTTTGAATGTTCAGTTTATTTTTGAGAGCTGCTTTGCTTGCACGTGTTTTGGCTCGTATTCGATTTTTGCCCATTCAAAAAAAAATGGGTCAAAGAATCTGTGTCAAATTTTGAGTGAAAAACATAATTGAGTGCTCGGACGCATTCCGAATGTTGACTGTGGTGAAGCTACCTTGGACCAGAGCAACGTTTATCGGTGGTACAAAATTTTCTCAGAGGGCCGAGAAGATGTGAACGACGAAGAGCGTGCCGGACGCCCGAGCACGTCAACAACAGGCGAAAACATCGATGAAGTGAATAACATAGTCTTGGCCAATCTTCGAATCACCGCTAGAGAAGTTGCTGAGGACTTAAACATATCGCTTGGCTCGTGCCATTCGATTTTTACCAATGATTTGGGCATGAGACGGGTCACCGCGAAATTCGTACAAAAATTGCTCAATTTCGCATCATTGCTTGTGCGCGATTTTTTGGCAAAACAACACACTTATAATGCCGCAGCCACCGTATTCCCCAGATCTGACCCCCTGTGACTTCTTCTTGTTCTCGAAACTGAAGAGACCCATGAAAGGACGACGCTACGCTACGATTAAGGAGATAAATACGGCATCGAAGGAGGAGCTGAACAAGCTCACAAAAAATGATTTTTTGAAGTGCTTCGAGGATTGGAAAAAACGTTGGCACAAGTGTATTATATCTGTTGGGGATTACTTTGAAGGGGACAAAATAGATATTCATGAATAAATAAATAGTTTTTGAAAAAACACAATATTCGCGATACTTTTTGAACAGATCTCGTATATACATGCGCAACGTATGAACACACGTCTAGCCCGCGCGACAGTCCTGACAAAAATGATTTTCACCAGTCATTCGATATTGTTAGCTACAATGTTAAGCTTGGAATCTATAGAATTCGATTGATTATCGCTATAATCGATCATAGTGTAATATATTTAATAGTGTATTTGAATGTGCAACGTTGCAAAATGATGAAATGAAAGCGCAGTGTCTGTGGTCACTGCAGTACACTCCCAGCCTTTGCATGGGCCCCTTGATTGAGGCGACAATGTATTACGTACTCTCGCTCTGAACCAAGGCCATTCTTGCCTCTCTTGACTTATAAAATATTATCATTAACCGTTGCACGAGCAAAGGTTTCAAACTCCACCAAACTAATAAAAAAATACATAATGATTTTACTGAAATCTCTAGATGGAAATTCACGTTATATAATAATTAAATTTTAAATATTTATTTACTATTAAATATAACTCGTTTTATTTAATTATTTAAAAAAACAAAGCTAAAATGGCAGTGCACAATGGTGTTCTTCTACCGACCCTTATGTATGGAAGCGAAGCATGGAACTGGCAAAAGAATGATGAAAGTAGAATAAATGCAGTAGAAATGAGATCTCTTAGACGAATGTGTGGATACTCTGTGTATGATAGAGTGTCGAATAAAAATATAAGAAGTGAATGCGGGGCGAATGATGGTGTTATGAACAAAATAATTCGGAATTTTAACAGTTTGGACACATGGAAAGAATGAATGAAGAAAGAATGGTAAAAAATATGTATGTTAACGATGTAAAAAGGAACTAGAAATAGAGAAAGACCGAGGAAAACGTGGAACGATTAAATAAATCAAATATTGAATGTCGGCCACGTGAGGAGTCAGAGAAATCGACGCGCATGCATGACATGATGTATGAATGTTGAGGAAGCGAGAGAAATATGTCAGGAAAGAAAAGTGTGGCAGTCCATTATTTCCACCTACCCCTCCGGGGAGACAGCGTAATGTGTCAAATATTAACCTTTTTTATTTCAAATGTTGTAAATCGAAGCAATATCCTATGAAATTACATTTTTCCGATATCAAACCCTTATTTTGAAATGCGTAGTGATTACACAGCACAGCAACGCGTGGACACAGCAAGGGAAAGGTCAATAATGAGTTTTACCCCATTGTTCAAACAGCGATAGTATCGCGGAGCAAGAACGCAGAGGCGGCTATAATTAGAACGCAAACAAATGCATGCATCTCTGTTTTGGCAATGGCCACAAGATGGCGGCAGTACTATGTAGGGGCTCTTTGTTATGGCCGTTGCTTGGGCCCCTCCGGCAGCGAACTTGGCAGGGTTCCGCGTCAGCTGACCACCACGTCTGCTGTCTGGACTTATTTACGTTCCCTAGACGCCTGACTGGCGTTTCGTTCCAGCCACGATTCGGTGTGTAAACACCGAACAATACAAAGCTTGACCACGATGCACGATTTTATACTAGTTCTTTAAACACTCTGTATTGTGCAATAAAATGTCATTTACTATATTTTAAATTATATTTTAAAGAAGTCACATGTTTCGCACATTGCTGGACTTGGATCATTTGGCTTAGAGAGGTTTAGCTCTTGTAGCTATTCCTCTTACGTCTGATGTGAACGTTTTTGGAAAGGTGATTTGGTGGGTTGTTGGTTTATACGGAGGCTTGATTTTTGTGGCCAGGAGTATTCCTCTGAAAAAGAAACGATTTTGAGCACTTGTGTTTGGGTCGTAATTTGAGAAGTGTTTTATTACGGTTAGGATGTGAAGGGAGTCATTTTTAAAAACATTCGCCAAGCTTCTGAATAAATTCATCTATTATATAATCGGGATTCCCGAGGTAATTCTAGATGCAAGTCAAATCAAATCATTTTATTTTCTCAAAAGATTTTACAAACAATTATTATATTATAGTTTAAGACATTTAGTGATAACAGGTAAAATATAATAAATATATAATACCAGGAACGCATGAGAGATGGTTCGACATTAGGAATACAAGATACTCTCCAAAGTCAAGAGTATTTGTCTTCTGAACGTACTTTCACGAATATGAAAAACGTCGATCTCCGAAGCGATCATGTTCAGAAGTTTGAATGCTCTCTACAGGCATCACCAGAGGCAGGTTGGTTCTGCATGCTGGGAGATAAAACAGTCTGTGCTGACGCTGTCGAAGAAAACCATCTGGAACATAAAGATGGATAGCCTCCAAGGTGACGGGAGTTCTCAAAGAATCCCCTGATAAGTCTGAAGAAATGGGTAAGTGTGCACCCATCCCTCCTTATCTGTAAACTATTGGTCCCCAGCATCCTCCTTATCTGTAAACTATTGGTCCCCAGCATACCCAAGAGGAATGCAGTGGGATAAAGCCACGGATAGCTACCAAACTCCCTCGTGTAGAAATTATTATTTATTATTTACTGAACAAGATATCTATACATCCATTTTAGAATCTCAAACGGATGAAAACAAAATTTGTTCAAAATCTACAGTACAACCAAACTTAACTAACTAACTAACCATCACGCCGTCTCCCCGAAGGGGTAGGCAGAAAGAATGGACTGCCACACCATTCTTTCCTGACATATTTCTCTCGCTTCCTCAACATTCATACATCGTGTCATGCACGCGCGTCGATTTCTCTGACTCCTCACATGGCCGACATTCAATATTTGATTTATTTGATCGTGCCACGTTTTCCTTGGTCTTCCTCTATTTCTGGTACCATTTACATCATTAACATATAATTTTTTTACCATTCTTTCTTCATTCATTCTTTCCATATGTCCAAACCATCTTAATGATCCTTTCATTATTTTGTTCATGACACCATCATTCGCACCGCATTCACTTCTTATATTTTCATTCGACACTCTATCATACACAGAGTATCCACACATTCGTCTAAGAGATCTCATTTCTACTGCATTTATTCTACTTTCATCCTTCTTTTGCCAGTTCCATGCTTCGCTTCCATACATAAGGGTCGGTAGAAGAACACCATTGTGCACTGCCATTCTAGCTTTTTTGGATAGGTTTTTGTTTGCGATGACAACTTTAAGTGCACCATTCACTTTGTTGCCTGCCCCAACCCTTCTTTCAATATCCCTCTCCACTCTCCCATCTCTTGTAAACATACTACCTAAATACGCAAACTCAACTACTTGCTCCAAGTTTTAGTACAACCAACTGAGACAAAATATTCCAGTAGAGCATTGCCAACAAGAGTAGGAAATATTGCCAGTTTAGTATCATGTAAAAACGCATCCAAACCAGTAAATTGATTGCAATTTAAGGGAAGGGCAACGATTCGTGACCAATTCATTAGAATTGGAGACGATTGCCTCATTAACTGAGCACTGCGCAGTTAACCGGCATCGCAGCGCGTCCTCCACGCTAAATTACAACATTTTTTAGGGTAATATTGATGGAGAATTACAAATGTTGATAGTAAGTGAACAATATCGACTGGTATTGTAAAATTCCGGCTGGTATCGTAATAATCCGGCTGGTATCGTAATATTTCGGCCGCTATCGCAACATTCCGGTTGGTATCGTATATTCCGACTAGTTTCGTAATATTCCGACTGGTTTCGTAATATTCCGGCTGGTTTCGTAATATTCCGACTGGTTTCGTAATATTCAGGGTGCCAGCCAATTACAATTTGGTTGGCAAAAATGTATGCCGCATTTTTTTAAATCTCAAACTAAAAACATACATATTATATAATGTGACACAGGCTTCAAGAGCACAGAAGCCTATGTTCCGCCAGTTTGTACTTATAGTCTTGAAACTGTAACATTGTCCAAACAAAGTGCCGAGAAACAACGAGTGACCCAAAGAACCATGGAAAGAGCCATGTTAGGAATAAGCCTAAGAGACGGAGTCAGAAACGATACGGCGAGAGAAAAAACAAAGGTCACTGACATCATCCACCGGGTGGCGACTCTAAAATGGCAATGGGCAGATCACGTAGCCAGAAGCTCAGATGAAAAATGGACAAGAAGACTGCTGACTAGGAGACCGTGGACGGCAAAGAGAAGTGCAGGGCGACAGCAACTACGGCGGAAGGATGATCTGAACAGACACGTCGGAATAACCTGGATGCAGTCTGCACAAGACAGAGTGACATGGAAGCGAATGTAGGAGGCCTTTGTTCAGGAGTGGACGGAAATAGGCTGAGAAAGAAGAAGAGATGAGATAATGTGACAGTGGGATTCGCAATTGGTTAAAATATTGAAATTTCGATCGGAATCGTAAAAGCCGTGCCACACTGTTTTAAACAAGCTCTCCACATCGGTCTCCACCGGTGGTTTAAAACTGTGTAGACACTTGTTTGAAACCAAAATTCGTTTGACCTTCAACAAACTTTGTGGACGGACGCGCATAGTACGCGTGTGGATCCACCGTTTAATTCATTCCATATGTGGAGAGCTTGTTTACAACAGTATGTGGACGCTACACCAACCGCGGGCTCCACAGCTCTCCACCAAGGTCAACCCCCCTGGGGAGAACTTGTTTCAAACAGTGTGGCACGGCCTTAGGATAGAAAAGAATATTTAACTAAATGGCAAGAAAAAGGGATAAAAAAAAATGTAAATACAAAATAATTTTTTGGACTTTGTACACGTAAGGGGGCATGGGGCATTTTGCCCAAAATTTCGAATGACGATTTCTTTTGTTTGTATACACCGGCCATTTTGAATTCCGGCAAACATTCCGTGGAGTACCTACACAAGTATCAGATAGTGCGGGTACAAAAATCCATTCACATTTACTCATGAAGAAAGATAATGGTGCGATGTTGTTATTACACACTCGGCCAATTAGAGGCCGTCCAGTGTGTACTTATACAAGCAGGGTGTTGAATACCTTTGATCTCAAAAAAATTTAATAAACATAAAATTTTTATAATAGAATTGGAGATAAACTTAAGGCGGTAACACTGTAGAATTCCACAATGACATTTATGAATTCACTGTTTTTTCCACATCATCGGGAGAACTATATAAACTAATCAAAATGATTACAAACGGAGTGCAAGAACCTAGAATGATATAATATATAACATGTGTTAGTTAACTTGGCTAGTACTAGGGAGATAACAATAGACATAATTATCAATGGGTTAAATTTTGAAACGATTCTTAGATGGAAGTATTGAGTTGAGGGTGTTTTATTGCTCTAAGGCTATTGATTTAGTAAGGGGACATTTTATATTTTAAGACATAATAAATGGACATTCATTGACACAAGTTGGAAAAATAATACTTTCCCACGATAGAATTTTCAACAAAGATCCGTCTCACGTAATTGTATGAAAGAAATGACAAAATTATTTAAAAAGTAACACATTAAAATTGTGCCCCTTTACATAATATTAGGCCAAAAGCAGTTGAAAAGCAGGTGAATTTTTGAATTGACAAAATTTCTCTGTTGGTAAAGATATTCACTACATGTCAGAATTTCGTATAACCCCGCGATATAAACGTATATTCCAAAAGCGAAAAAACAAATTATAAATTTTTAAGTATCGAAATATCTGTTAACTTTTCGCAAAACCAATCAATCTCTGAGAATGGGCGGGCTTAGGTAGCTTGGGCTGGCCATATTTATAGGAGGACCAACAGCCGATGGGGGAGACGGGTTCTGGAGTGGAGACCACGAACAGGATTCCGTAGAATTGGACATCGAGGGAGAGTTGCGTAGCTTAAATGTGGTCTGGGTCCCCCTGAGTTGCAAATATACATATATATTTTTTTTAACGTAAGTCCCGCATGGACGGGGGAAGGGCCTAGGGAGTGCACGAGTGAAGCTGACGAAAGACGCCGTTGCGCCTATAACAGCTTCGGGTAAGCGGAGGGAGCCCTCTATGGCTCGGCCATATTAATTGGAGCCCTGCCCGCTCGAGCAAAGATGTTATAAGGATTGCTGAACTAGGATGGATGAGAGTGATGTATAGAAGGGAGTGACGTGCTTTGGGAGAGGCCTACGTAAAGCAGTAGACGACAGATATCTGATAAGTAAGCAAGTTCTCTAGAGAGGCCGAGAATCCACCGAAAGTAGGTCAGTAGCCCCCTGTAGCTTTACTACAACTACTCCAGCGGAAGTGACTGATATCAAAACGAAACAGTATCAATGAAACATCTGTTCGTCATTCCGAAATAATGATGTAATAATATTTGTACATATAATAATACGTAAATAAACATTCCATTTGTGAAGTCACATTACGTCACGATATGCACTAATCAACTGGGGTAAATTTATGTTTGGTCGGTGTTCTTGTACGGAGTTGAGTCACGGAAATCCTCGTGTTTGAAGATGTCGCTTGAGGGGGTAGGCAAAGGAGAAGATATTGGTTGCATACCACGTGAGAATAAGGGATCCATCCAGACTCCCTCTCATTGTGTGGCACGACCAACCCCAAGGCAACAAGACGACCCCCAGACAAACCACCAAAAAGATGGATCGACAGTTTGGAATGACTTCGAAGGAGCCTAACGCCACTTAAGAAATTGGCCATAAAGGTTAAATTAAGAGGAAGTAGAAGAAAAATAAGAAAACTTAGATTATTTTTTTATAAACTTAAGGCGTTAACACTGTGGAATTCCATAATGACGAATTTTTATGAATTAAAACACTGTTTTTTCCACTTTTGAGTTTATTTTTCTCGACATGTTTCGAAGGCTTACACCTATCATCGGGAAAACGATATAAAATAAATATTATATCGTTCTCCCGATGATGAAGGTGTAAGCCTTCGAAACATGCCGAGAAAAATGAACTCAAAAGTGGAAAAAAGAGTGTATTTTCTAGATTATTTGATCATTTAATGAGAGTGTTGGGGTTCGTCGTCTTCTTCTTCTTCCTGGCGCTATCCCAACTCATTGTCTGTGTTAACTGTTGGGGTTGGATCGTCTCGATCTCAGGCTGTACTTCTCACGGTTCTGAGTATCGCCTTCACTCAAGCCATTTCTCTGCAAGACGTCACAAGATGTGTTTCGTCTTGCTAGGGCATAATTAAACATTTGATATTCATTCTTATATTATACTTGCATTCGAGCATCTGATATAATTTAACACACATTGTTCTAAGAGATCACATTTCTACAATATTCATTATATGAGTACACTATTACTAAGCGCCCTTGAGGTGAGCTATTCACGAAAACGGCGCTATACAAATTAGCCTAATTATTATTTTTATTATTATATGTTCCAATAATGAAATAATATAAAAAACGTAAGGGGAAAAACACACCTGCGTGGTGAGACTAATTGTTTTAAAAAATATATATAACCACAACAATAACATGATCCCACCAATCGGAAATGCCGATAAAACAGGTGTGCGCGCGCACCCTAATTTTATAAAATGTATTTCAATACTCGCAAGCACTTTCAAATGCTTCAAGCTTAGAACTGGCATAAGAAGGATGAAAGTGCGATACATGGCGTAGAAATAGGACTACTCATCGACGATGAAGGACAGTTAGTTAATGTTGGCATTGCATAGTGTGACGGGATTATCCTTGTTAATTTAAAGATGAGGCTGTCTCTGGCTGAATTATGTTGGTTCGATCCCACTCCATTGTTTATTCGATTCTTATAATGATAAATAATCAAATTACTAACTATATAAAGTTGTTCTCATAAATAAAATAAGTATCAAAAGTACAATTTTTGATGTAATTTAATTTGTATTATTCAAATTTAATAAAAATAAAGCCTTTACTTTTTATGGGGTGAACGCAAACTTGATTGAACTTGAGGAGAACGGTAGAGATGAAGGGGATATAGGTGAGATGGTAGAGGTGAGGGGGGAGATATGAGGACGGTAAAAATGAGAGGATAGCGATGAGAGGGTAGAGATGAGGTGGTAGAGATGAAGGGGTAGAGATGAGGTGGTAGAGATGAAGGGGTAGAAATGAGGGGATTGAGATGAGGTTTGAGATGAGGGAGTAGAAATGAGGGGGTAGAGATGACGGGGTAGAGATGAGGGGGTAGAGATGAGGTGGTAGAGATGAAGGGGTAGAGATGAGCGGATTGAGATGAGGGGGTAAAGATGAGGGGTAGAGATGAGGCGGTAGAGATGAGGGAGAAGAGATGTAGGATTATAGATGAGGGAGTAGGGTTGAGGGATTATAAATGAGGGGATAGAGATGATGGGATAGAGATATGAGGAGAGACAGCTGGTTTTGTCTTCCTAGAAATGGCTACCGCAGTTGGGATGTATGAAAAGCGTGCACATGGTAAATAATCAATAAATGTGTATGAAGTGGTATATGACCGAAGAGGATATTGTTGTTGCTGCAACAATGGTCGACCTTGCCAGCGGCGCCCGCGCGCAGAAAGGTCGAGAGACTGAGTCGTCAACAGACGGCATGTGACCGCTTATGCAACGCCGCGCCGGGTCACGTGGCCGCAGACAGATAGCAATTCGATTACAGTGGCGTACCACACAATAATAGCGCGCTCCTTCGCATACCGGTGCTGTGCAGCTAGTGCACATTGCTTCAAACAAATTTAATGTTTTTTTTTTATTTATATAAACTAAAGGCGTCGCGACACCGTGGAATTAATACAATTAAATGTTAATATTATGTCCACAGTATTCTGTCTAGTAAAAAATAATAAATTGTTAATATTCTATCCCTAGTTCTCATTTCAGAGCTAATAAAGGGGATATTAATTGTGATATGTACGAGATAAACTATTGTACATTACTGAGGCGAGTAAACTATATTATCAAAGATACCAATCAAAAAATATGAAGATATTAGAATTCATTTTACAATCTTCAATGTGAGCAGAAAATAGCTCATTATTATGAAGAAGGAATCTGGTTTTGGTCAATTTGATTGTTACCGCACTTTGTGATAGTTATTTGTGACACAAATACGTTTTCACTCTTCTGATGTTAAAATAATACAAGTTTTTTCGTTTATAAAAATAATTTTGACAGGTGTCAAAATAAATTTATCATTTGTTCCAATGACAATTTGAATAAATTCTTCAATCAAATTTTCAAGTTTTTGCTGGTGTTGGATTGTTTTAAGTGCCTAATTAAAATGAAAACAGTGGAATAAAAAATTAAATAAACACAAAAGTCCGGATCGTCCAGCTGACGACAAGTGCACCATCTAAAAGAACATTATGTGTTAAATTATTTTTATGTGTTATTTTATTTTATATCAATGTATTTTGTATAACTTGTTTTATATTTATATAATTAGACGTTGAATGATTGAAGTGTGCGCGGGAGATGCCTATTGGTGGCGATGAGGTTCGCAACCCATCACACCGCGTCTCTCGCGTTGGCGAAAAGAGAAGAATGGAGTGCAGCATCGATTAAAGTGTTGCAGTTCATTCTTTCTGTCTACCCTTTCGGGGAAACGGCGTGATGGTTAGTTAGTTAGTTAGTTAGGAATCTGGTCGTGTCCAGGCTTGAACCCATGTCACCTAGATCAGAAGACAAGCGTTCTATCCCCTAGACCACCACCCGATTAATTAAAGACGTTTTATGAAAATAGATTATATTTTATTGGAATAACACATTTCACCTTGCAAGAAAATTATTTCATGATTTTAATTATACCCTTGCAAAAAGAAGCACGTCACTTTATCAAAATAAAATAACACTTTTAGAAAACGAACTTTTTCATCAATATGGGCTTTTTAGGACTAACTTCATAATAAATTGGATAATTTATAGAGCGCCATTTTTATGAATTACTCATCTCAAGGGCGCTGTAGAAGATGCTCCGTTTTATCAACTAGATAATAATAATAATAATAATGATAATAAAAATAATAAACATATTTAGTATGAGGGCTGCACCTGACGAAGTCGATCAGCCCTTCCTGTCAGGAAATGATAATTTGAAAAGGTGCGTTTTGAGTCTCGATCTAAACTCTGACTGATTCTCAATGCACTTAAGGTCTGCTGGAAGATTGTTCCAGGCTGAAGGGTCGGCTACCGCGAAGGCTCGGTCGCCAAAGTTTGTGCATGGACAGCGTTTTGGCACAGTCAATCTACCGATCGCAGAAGACTTAGCTGATCGCAATGTAGACTGTCTAGCATTGAGGTTCTCGTTGATGCAGAGTTCAGATATACAAGCTGGTACCATTCCTATCTTCACTATTATATTTTTAATGGTATCCAAAACACGATAATGAACACTATAATATCTTGTTCATAATAGGCGGGCCACACTGTGATAAACAAGCTGGTTTGAAACCAAAATTTGTATACTGAATGTTATTACTCAAACTTAAACCATGTTCTAGACGTAGTAAAAACGTCGATTTTAGTAAACCATGAGTTAAACCGCGGATGTTTCTGCATACGGTTATCCTTTCAACAAACATGGTACGTTTATCTCTCTTCCTCGCATTATTTTACCCGGCGTAGAATGAGATAGAAGCCCTATACAAACCGATGTTTATCACAGTGTGGCCCGCCTTTAACACTTGCGCTCTACTACAAGCGCCAAAAGCAGTATAATATCATAAAAAAATATTTTTTAAAGTGAAAATAAGAATCGGTTCTTAACGGTCAGATTACCATTAATTCACAAGTGCATAAATACGAGCAAGAAATAAAAATTAAAACGTTCATTTTAAATGCATCGCAGAGGTCAAAGAGTTGATCCAAAGTCCGTCGATACAAGACAATACGCTATATACCCCTTATCAAACGAATGCATTCTCATTCGACTTCTGCGTCTCGACTGAACGAAACAGCAAGTAAAAGTGGATTTTCATTTCGATATTCTCGTGGATAAACAATCACATATAAGAAAACCTTTTTTATAAATGTGGTCAAATTGACTGTACATTGTTTAATTGAGCGTTGTTCCAAGACACGGCCTGGTACCAAGACGAGAATTACAACATAAGTTCTTAGAAGGGGACATTATTTACATTATAGAATGAAATTCTAAAAAAAATAAAAAAAACATACATTTATGATAACTAAAAGGCGGGCCATACTGTTATAAAGAAGCTCTCCACATCGATCTCCACCAACGGTTTAAAACTGTGTAGACACTTGTTTTAAACCAAAATTCGTTTGACCCTTGTGGACGGACGCGCATGTAAACTGTTGTAAACGGTTAAAAACACGCATTCCACATGTTTAGCTGTTTGATTCCACCAGTCAAGGTCAGTTGCGTAGCGGCGTCGCACGGTGTTTCAAATTTTAATATTACGAGCTACTTTTCATTATTCTGTAAAATTATTATTTTCAAAAATTTATTCTTATAAAATGTATATGTCTGTTGACTTCTACGATAGAAACACATATATCTGTCTATCTCTCTGTCTTTACATAAAGTAGGTATTTGAATAGCGTATTTCGTAATATTTTTTTTTAATATGAGACCGTAAAAGGCCCTTTGCAGCTCAACCTTGAGTATAAAGATAGAAATATAAGTATTTTTTTAATTTTGAATATGAAATTCATAGGTATACTCGTCTATCAATCGGTTAGCGGCGAAACAGTACGACTGAACCGGTTTTGTTGTTGCATGTAATTATGTAGGTAATTTAGGGGTTGAAATTTCAACAAATCGGCCTCAAATTTATTGTGTGAACTGGATGACTAATATTCTTCCCTAAACACTTATAATTAGCCATTTCCATGTCATTGGGTTTTTACCAGAAGTAGCTCGTAATATCGCACTCTGAAACACCATGCATCGGTGGAGTGCGGACGTATACGAAAATAGTGTCTACTGTGGAGAGTTTGTTTTAAACCAAGTGTGGTCGCTACACCAAACGCGGGCTCCACAGCTCTCCACCAAGATCACCCCTGTGGAGAGTTTGTTTCAAACAGTGTGGCCCGCCTTTAACTAACTAACTAACCATCACGCCGTTTCCCCGAAAGGGTAGGCAGAGAGGATGGATCGCATTGTTCTATCCTGACACAATTCTCGCCCCTCTTCTAAATTCACACATTGTGACATGCACGATCGTCGATTGATCCTACTTCGAACATGGCCGCCTTTCAGTAATTGATTAATGGGTGATCGCCTTCCCTCCACTTTGCCCATGATGAGCTTTTAAGGTTGCTGTGCCAAGCTATTTCGGGGAACCTTTGTCTCACACGTACACACTGCCGGCGACACGGTACAACGGTGAAGTACCTTAGCAGACACAACACATATCATATTCATTACCCTGAAGATGGAGACTGCAACGATCTCCGAAACGTCGGTCGAGAAGGAGTTACCCAAAAACACAACAAACATATAGCTTTTAAGGTTGTCCTGATATCTCCGGACTATGTCTCTAAAATATTTTGACACTCTCTGAGAACACATCCGCGATAGTCTTGCCCTGATACCCAGCTGGTAGATGATTGACTGGTTTGTTCTTCTTGCCGTCCAGGGTATACACATCATTCGCCGCCAGCACCACATCTCGAAAGCATCAAATTTGGACCTCCCCGATGTTAAAAAGGAGATAGACAGAAGAAAACATGACACAATCAAATTTTAAATGTCTTACGATCTATTTTAATTAATAAAAAATGTCGTTAGAAGATCGATCAAAACATGCAGTCGATGGCATTGTTGAATTCTGGCAGTGCAGCGTAGGGACATTCCCGCGGCACAAGACGCGATGGAAGATAGCGAACAAACTTCGCTCTATGAAGAGAATACCAGATACAATAAATACAGTACCAGATACAGTAATAAAGAATTTTATGCTTGTTTCGCCGTCAAACAAAATGCACGATCAACTCTAACAGATTCCAGACGAGTTTGGGTCCAATATAAACTTTCTAGTAATAAAATCACAAAGGTCGGCTGTGGTTTATATAAGAGAGAATGCACATTCGCGATAACGGCCAATTAGTTATTTAAAAATACAATTTAAAAGTAACATAAAAATATATAACAGTAAATAGTAACACACAAATGCTCGGCGTGAGTCTTTGATACAAAATACGAATTGAAGAAAAAAGACACCGAATCAAAGTTGCTGACAGGTCGTACAGCTAAATTGAAGTGTCAATGGGCTGGACATATAGCCAGACAGGGCAATACCAGATGGACATCTAGAATAGACTCTTATTACATGTATTGAGAACGGTATTAACCCTTACCACTCCTTTGTCAAATGCCAGCCGACATCGATATATGTACGCTACAACTCAGTTGTCGGCTGACGGCCGACAATATAAGACTTGCGCGCGCGGTGTATTTTCGCGCGCAAAACTTGACACGTGTCGTTGTTTCTTGTGATTATTCGTTAAAAAAACATTGAAGGGTCGGTGTAAAAATACCATTGACACCGGTGGGAAGAGCAATTAGTCTGCTGAACGCGGTTTCCTCGGAGATCGACGTCTTTCATATTAGTGAAGGTACGTTCAGGGGACAAATACTCTTGACTTTAGTAAGTATCTTTTCTTCCTAATGTCGAACCATCCCTAATGCGTTCCTGGTATTATGCTGTATTTTTTATAATATTTTACCTGTACTCAATAGATGCCTTAAACATTTTGCGGTTTATAATGTCGATTTGATTTAATTATGCAGTGCCATCTTAGGTTTTTTTTACATAGACTTTTGATTTGTTATTCAAAAGCGAATCCACATCACAAAATGATGACAATTATACTCGTATAAAAGAAGAAAAAATATTGTATTTACATTACTCGACAAGAATATTGTTACTAATTATATTGCTCTACCTACTGACAATACCGTCGATAGGCTGGTTCTGCACCATGAAAGATAATTCAATTAATTCTGCGGAAGATAAGTAGAATGTATCGTACGCGTGAAATCGTGTACACGACAACACATCTGAACAACGATGAATAATAAAATAAGATTTAAACAGATTTGGGATGATGTAAGTGACTCAACTGAACTGTGTGGGCGTAGATTTTATTTTAGGTCCATACATGCTTGGATTACGCCTCCCACTCTGTACTCGCTAACTGAGTTGAGATGAAATCTCAACAAGAGCGGTCACGCTGGCCGAATATTACGTGACAATTTATAGTTTATTGAACTGTGATGTAAAACTCAAAATTAAATAATTATGATATTTGATAATGCATTAGCAAAGTAAGATGAACACACTGAGGATGATGGCAGGCAAGACACTAAAAGATCACGTGAGAAACACCAGGCGTTAAACACAAGCGACGTTAAACAAACTAAATATATAATAATAAAGAAATATTGTATCCATTTTTTTTTGTTTTCATTATTTAAAATGAACTTCTACCAAGAAATTTCAATTAAAATTAATTTCAATCCGTTCACAATGGAGTTCTGGTCCCATCCCTAATATATGGAAGCGAAGCATGGAGCTGGCAGAAGAAAGATGAGAGTAGAATAAATGCGGTAGAGATGAGGTCCCAAAGACGTATGTGTGGTAGAACGATATACGACAGAATTTCAAATGCTGTTATAAGAAAGGAATGTAGAGCGGAAGAAGGTATTATGAACAAAATTAAGAAAGGATCGCTGCGATAGTTCGGACATATGGAACGCATGGATGGAGAAATAATGGTTAAGAAAGTATATGTTAATGATGTAAATGGAGTACGGAGTCAAGGCAGACCGAGTAAAAAATGGCATGACCCAATAAATCAAATTTTAAAGGTTGGTCATGTTAGAAGTCGGAGGAATTTAGAGATGTTTGCCAGAATAGAGTAGTTTGGCGGTCCATTCTCTCTGCCTACCTCTGCGGGGAAACGGCGTGATGGTTTGTTTGTTTGTTTGTAATAATTAGTTAAATCTATTTATGTTATTAATCATAACAACGTTGAAAATGGAGACCGCAACGATTTCCAAAACGTCGTTCGAGAAATACGAGTTACGCGGATTTTCCCAAGACCCAAAAAATATATTGTGCTACCAACCGTGAAAATCTACGCAATTATTTGACGTTACTTTTTGATCAGTCTTCTCACATTAGAAAAAGATAAATTCGGGTAGATCTTGGTTCATTTGCAATCGTTTTTACCCGAACGCTCGTACGCAATACGATGAGTGATGACGTCAATGGCAACGGTTCAGTAGAGAGTGGTTTGTTAATGAAAATTAGATGAGGTTCTGCCGGTGGACTTAGCTCTTAGACGCAATAAACCGGCGCCGGTCAACCTGCGGCACGCGGGCTAACAACAACAACAAATCATTACGCCGTTTCCCCGCAGGGGTAAGCAGAGAGAATGGACCGCCACACTACTCTATCCTGTTTAATGCATTTGCCGAGGCCGACACTTAGCCGGCCTCCACGTATATAAGGATACAGGGGCTGCTGCTCCTGGATAGAGGGGTGTCTACGGTTGTCTACCCCACCGGAATTCACCGGAATTTGTACTGTTTCTTGCCCTCTGAGGGTGCGCTGTTTTCCAGCTGGGAGGAGGAGGTTGCCCCTCTGTGACGGGCCTCGTTCCTCTCCCTCTTGGCCATTATAATAATTTGTGCAGTGGTTTTATTAAATATTATGAAATGCTTCCTTAACCTCATCCTTTGTCCTACATGCCAAAAACTGTACTTCACATTTTTTTCCCATCCCGCATTTGTCTCCTCTGCCTCTCCTTTTCTTCCCGCTGTATATTCCTGTGGTGTATCATTCTTTTTATATTTTATATAATGTTTCTAAAATGTTCATATATTATATATTATGCTTATTTATTCAATAAAGTACAGCGGAGCAAAGAAGCAAGATGGGGTAGATTAAATGTGGTCTGGCACCCCCTTGTTGTTGCCGTCTTTAAATGTAAGTCCCGGATGGACCGGGGACAGTCCCAGGGAGCGTACGAGCGAGACTGACAAAAGGGCGCTGCTACGCCCTATAACAGCCTAGGGTATGTGTCGGGAACTTCTATGTTCCTTTAAAAAAAAACTACTCTATCCTGACATACCTCTCTAGCTTCATTCACATTCATACAGCGAGTCATACACGCACGTCGATTCTTCCGACTTCTGACATGACCAGCCTTTAAAATTTGATTAAATTTGGTCATGCCATGTTTTCCTCGGTCTACCTCGACTCCGTACTCCATTTACATCGTTAACGTATACTTTTTTAACCATTCTTTCTTCACCCATGCGCTCCATATGTCTGAACCAACGCAGCGATCCTTTCATAATTTTGTTCATAATACCTCCATTCGCTCTACATTCCTTTCTAATATCAGCATTTGAGATTCTGTCGTACATCGTTCTACCACACCTAAGTCTTAGGGACCTCATAACTACCGCATTAATTCTGCTCTCATGTTTCTTCTGCCAGTTCCATTCTTCGCTTCCATATATCAGGATTGGGACCAGTGGCGGTACTCCCATAGAAGCTCAGAAGCCCGGCTTGCGTAAGAAATTTTGAATCAAAACCTCTTCTGGCTTACAGAGGTTCAACTCTTGTGGCTATTCCTCTTACGTCTGATCGGAACATTATTGGAAGGTGATTTGGTTGGTTGATGGTTTATGCGGGGGCATGATTACTTAGATTTGGGGGTTTTGATTCAAAATTTCTTACGCAAGCCGGGCTTCTGGGCTTCTATGGGAGTACCGCCACTTGTTGGGACCAGAACTCCATTGTGAACAATATTTAATCAAAATCTTCATAGATGGCGTATTGAAACTGACATGTGAATTCTGCCGTTGTACTTTAACATATATACAACTTCCAAAAATTTGTCTGACATGGTCATAAGAAAGGTGGAAGGGGGAATGTTGTAATTACATAAAGTGTGCACTTAACCCAACCAATGACAGGTCATAAGTCCTGTAAACACCTTGATCAACCATATTCAGTTTCCAATTTGCATCTTCGTCTCTATTGAGATACAATTAAATCATGAATTGACAACCCGCAATGGGTGAAATCCAGTATTCGTATACAATTATACATTCAAAAAATATTTAACGTTTTTGTCGAATTAATAATCGTCAATTAATTCGACAAAAACGGCGTTCAGTAAAACATCAAATTTTATATTGTGTGTTTACAATAATATAACAATTATCGGTTCCGATGCAATGCCTGATTGAATGGGCTATCAACAGATGCAATCGGAGAAAAAAGTCTATCGCCTGAGCGGAGTCAATCATCCTGGCTATTATGACGGAGCTAATTATCTGAAATTATTTATCGTGAGGGGCCGGCCGGGGTGAACCACACGGTGTTTGGCCACTAAGCTGAGAGCCCATTGCGCCGTAATGTATGTATAATAATATGTAATATAAAGCGAGATAAAAAGTACACACGGACCCAAATTTCACTTTACCTTCACTTACCGCTGATGTGTAGCTAGTACACATTCCTACTTATAACTTTTATTTTACCCCTGGCTGTACCCAACTGATTTCTTGCTGGGTAAGCTGGACTCATTGGAAATTAGACGAACTATCCACCTGGGTGTTCATTTTTTCGATTCGTAGTCGAATACATAACCCTGATATTTTGAATGACTTGAATTTGTTTGTCCCCAACAATTATCTGCGACAAAGGCAACATAGATTATTTCACCTGCCACTATGTAGGACCAATCTACCTAAGGTAATGCCCGTGGGCAGGGCAAAAATCCTTCTAAACCGCATCACTTCGGATGTGGACATCTTCCACATGTGAGGAGTCAGGGAAATTGACGCGCGTGCATGACACGATGTATGAATGTTGAGGAAGCGAGATAAATATGTCAGGAAAGAAAAGTGTGGCAGTCCATTTTTTTTGCCTACCCCTTCGGAGAGACGGCGTGATGGTTAGTTAGTTAGTTAGTTTAAATGTTTCCCAAGATAAACGACAATCGTTTATTTTTTTTTATCGTGGCAACTTTTAACAATTTTTAGCGATCGATTAAGAAACATAAATAATAAAAATGCAGAAAAAGATATAATGAAAACTTGGAACGCCATTCCAAAAATCTTTAGCGATTTAAAAAAACTAGCAAAAGCAATATTATCAATATTCTCTTCTACATATGCTTGTGAGTCACAATTTTCAAAAATGAATTTAGTAAAATGTAATCCTAATTTCGTTGGCTCGTCAATATTGAATTTTTGTTACTGTTGAACCTAATTTCTGTTTTTTCCCATCTATATTAAAATTGTTTACAATATTGTGTGTAGTTTCTTCCAGTAATTTTGTATATAAACGAAGTCTTTCTGATGTATTTTTTAGTTGATTGTAAGACCTGACGATGCTAACATCGGTTAGCGAAACATAATCAGACAGGTCATAAGTCCTGTAAACACATCGATCACCATATTCAGTTTCCAGTTTGCATCTTCGTCTCTATTGAGATAAAATTGATCCTATAATCAATTGTGATATTTATAACAAAGTTTTTTATTAAAACAGTTAATAATGTTGAAATATTTAAATATATAATAAATAATAAATACCCAATACTGTTTTTGTTCAAAGTTTAAAAAAATCGTGTAATAAAATATATCATAGATTTATTGTTTCTTGAACAATGATATAAAACTCCATATTAAATAATTAATACGAATGAAAACGTCAGTTTTCTATAATTTTTATTATATTTTATGGGAATGACATGTTTCGCCCTTCTAAGGCTTTATCAAATGTTATTAATTTATCATTTGATAACGCCTTAGAAGGGTGAAACATGTCATTCCCTTAAAATAAAATAAAACTTATAGAAAACTAACGTTTTCATTCGTATTAATTATACCATAGATGTTATATAAAAATTATCATACCTAAGATCACGAAACATGAACAGCTCTTATTAATTAACTTGAAGACGAGCAATTAGGATAAATGGACAAACTCTTCTACTCAAACATTCCGATGTTGTTTCTTGGACATTAATTATGCATCATCACGCCAGTTTATCGATTATTCCGACACCTAACCATCAATACGCAATTAATTTGGTCACGCAACAATGTGCGTCAAACGTTAGTTATTTTCCATTTGATCTATTTGATTAACATTCAGCCAATGGTGTTACAATAGGAAGAGCAATTCGGATGTTGAGTTTAATCGTCTCAGATTTGGACATTTTTAGTGGGAGTGAGTCAAATTAAAGGGGGAATGTTCATACATCGTGTCATGCACGCGCGTCGATTTCTCTGACTCCTCACATGGCCGTCATTCAATATTTGATCGTGCCACGTTTTCCTCGGTCTTCCTCTATTTCTGGTTCCATTTACATCATTAACATATAATTATTTTACCATTCTTTCTTCATTCATTCTTTCCATATCCTCAAACCATCTTAATGATCCTTTCATTATTTTGTTCATGACACCATCATACGCACGCACCGCATTCACTTCTTATATTTTCAAATTTTAATTGTATCTCAATAGAGACGAAGACGCAAACCGGAAACTGAACATGGATGATCAAGGCGTTTACAGGACCCATGACCTGCCATTGGTTGGGTCAAGCGCACGCCCTATGCAATTACAACATTCCCCATTCCACCTTTGTTATTTGTGATCATGCATGACAAATTTTTGGAAGATGTATACGAGTATATACTTCAAAATCCATATTTATCTTCACATGGCAGTTTCAGTCAGCCATCTATGTAGATTTGGTTGCACTAGTGAATTTTTTCAAGAATTCACCTATACAACCGACCCACTAACGCCATCTATGGAGAATGATTTTCGGCATTTAGCAAACTACCTTATTAACACAATGTGAAGGCTGTCGACCAACATATTGTTAGAAGCCGCTAGGAGTATTATTCCATTCTATATGCCAAAGAATTTTGACCAGAATATTTGAAGACCAAATATTTGTGAATGTATACTTATACCTGTATACAAATCCTGGATTTACACCAAAGGGTGGTTAATTCAAATTTAAATTGTATCTCAATAGAGACGAAGACGCAATCTTATATTTTCATTCGACACTCTATCATACACAGAGTATCCACACATTCGTCTAAGAGATCTCATTTCTACTGCATTTATTCTACTTTCATCCTTCTTTTGCCAGTTCCATGCTTCGCTTCCATACATAAGGGTTGGTAGAAGAACACCATTGTGCACTGCCATTCTACCTTTTTTGGATAGGTTTAAT
Organism: Lepidostoma basale; assembly: GCA_022606425.2. NCBI lineage: Eukaryota > Metazoa > Arthropoda > Insecta > Trichoptera > Lepidostomatidae > Lepidostoma > Lepidostoma basale. The sequence goes on along the minus strand of JAHDVF020000363.1, from coordinate 224,768 downwards.
CTAGTATTTTACTCGAATATCAAAGAATCATTTAACACGCATTCGAAATCTTGATACGAAGTCAGTCTTAGCTGTTAGAGTTAAAAAATGAAGACGACCCCATCGAATGGTTAGCATCCGTTGTAATTATAATTATAACTAACTAACTAACCATCACGCCGTCTCCCTTAAAGGGTAGGCAGAAAGAATGGACTGTCACACTTTTACTGATGCGGCACTCCATCCTTCTCTTTTCGCCCCGCGGGAGACGCGGTGTGATGGGTTGCGAACCTCATCGCCACCAATAGGCATCTCCCGCGCACACTTCGATTGTCCAACACCCACAAAATAAATCTAAAACACAATAATATAAAATACAATAATATAAAATACAATGATATAAAATAAAATAACAAAATAAAAATAATTTAACACAAAATGTTATTTTTAGATGGTGCACATATTGTCTATTTAATTTATGTTCCACGAATCCACCGTTTTTTTAATTTAGCACATAATATTTTTTCGATGTTGCACATGTTGACATGGACGATCCGGACTTTTGTGTTTATTTAATTTATGTTACACGTATCCACCGTTTTTTAAATAAGGTGTAATTAGGCACTTTACCAGCAAGAACTTAAAAATAATATTGAAGAAAATATATTATAATTATAATAGATACAAATTCCGATAGCAAATAGCCGTGATTGTATTGAAAACAACAAGTCGAAACTTCCGTAAATATAATAGTCATTGGCTTTCTGAAAGAGTGATTTTTGCACACCGGCAAAATGAGTGTGGAGGTCGCGCGATGGAACCTTGGGCATGGTATTAACTTCAAGCTAACCCTGAGCTGATTCACAATTTTACTACGGAAGTGGAAATCAACGAATTCATTAATTATTTATTTCACAAGAATGTCTTCAATTTAAAACACATAAAATGCACACAAAATAAAGGTTTTGCTTTTAAATTTTGGTGATCGGTCCATCATCGGTCAGCACAGACTGTTTTATCTCCCAACATGCAGAACCAACCTGCCTCTGGTGATGCCGGTGGGGAGAGCAATCAAACTGCTGAACATGATCGCTTCGGAGATCGACGTCTTACATATTCGTGAAAGTACATTCAGAAGATAAATACTCTTGACTTTGGAGAGTATCTTGTATTCCTAATGTCGAACCATCTCTCATGCGTTCTTGGTATTATATATTTATTATGTTTTACCTGTTCTCAATAGATGCCTTAAACTATAAAAAATGTTTGTAATGTCTTTTGAGAAAATAAACTGATTTGATTTGATTTTATTTGATCATCAGGGTAAATGATGATCGAAAAATTAATCTCTATCTATCTATCTAACCATCACGCCATTTCCCCGGAGGGGTAGGCAGAGAGGATGGATCGCCACACTGGCCTGTCCTGGCATACCTCTCGGGCTTCCTCTACATTCATACATCGTACCATGCACGCACGTCGATTATTCCGACGTCGAATGTGGCCGCCATTTAGTAATTGATTAATTTGGTCATGCCATGTTTTCCTCGGTCGTCCTCGGCCTCTTTTCCCACTCACACTGCTTGTGTACAACTTTTTAACCATTCTACTCTCATCCATTCGTTCCATATGTCCAAACCATCTCAGGGATCCTTTTTTAATTTTATTCATGATGCAGTCATCTGCCTTACATTCTATTCGAAATATTAAAACAAGGACTTATTACGAGATGTAACGGTGATGTATATGAAATACTCTGACCAATACTTATGTAAGGTTTGTAGACAAAACAACACTAACCCATTATGTATTGTGTCTGACGGGATCGATTAGGTAAATTATTTTTAGAACGTCCTTGGGTTTTTTTATATAATCTTTCTTAGAATAAGGATATCCATAATAATGAGTATGGTAAACTAGGGTAACTTTGTGGTACAACAAAACATTGGCATTAATCATTAAAAAATCGTCAGATTGGAATTCTTTAAGTCTTTTAGTATAATAAAATGCATATTTTAATTATTAAATTATATCTGTGGTTTAACGCAGTCTGAATATATTTTACACCTCAGGATGGAGTAGATTGCGTCAAAAACATGCCGTGATTAATATATTTTGTGTAAAAATATTTAATAAATAAAAGAGAAATAAACAGTGTTATTAATTACATTCCAAGTTACAATGGAATTCCATAGAATTACAATAACGCCTTCAATAAAGTAAATATTTGATAATAATTAAACTAAACGATTTTTTTTTAATTTGCTACTTAAACATTTTGTCTTTATTTCGACAGCGACCGGTTTCGCCACTAATAAAGACAACAAGTGGAAGTAGTAAATAAAAAAATATCGTTTTGTTTAAAATGTACTTCCATCAAGAGATTTTAAAATCCTTAGATTATCTTAAATATTTGATATTGAATAAAACATCAATTTGAATAAAAATTCATGAGAGTAACGTATTCCGTCTTGCTAGGGTTTACGTTTAATAATGAACAGAGTGACAACCGAGAATCGGAAAAATCACAGAAATCCTGGCAGACCACAAGCCAAATGGTCTGATGACATCAAGAGAGTGGCAGGAGGTCAATGGCACAGAGCGGCGAGTGATAGAGTTGTGGAAGTCGCGAAGAGAGGCCTATTTTCAACACTGGACGACTAAGAGCTGATGGTGATGATGATGACTGACATATAACATTAAGACCAGAGCGGATACCACAAGAACGAAGGCTAAAGTGCGGGTAGCAGAGATGCAGACGCTGATGACAATAGCAGAAAAGACTCTTCGAGATAGTAAGAAACACGGCTATCCACGAAATCTGCATGGTGGAAGATATCGTAAGATGGGGCAGACAACGCAGAAGATACTGGAATGCGCACGTTCAGAGAGTGGAGAGTACATGGAGAGATAGCTGGGAGTCAACCCAAGAGAGGCCAGGAACACACCAAAGGTCTAAATGAATAAAAATAAGAAGATTACGCGTCTTTATATCTAAATTTCGTGTAAAATTATTATTTTCTGAACCGGTATTCGAACTAGCGATATCTTGAATTCAGATAATACAATATTATCACGCGACAAAGAGGCTGCTGAAAACCACTCGTTTTACAGAACACACGATAAACGTGGATAATACACAAATGATAAAACTATTTTTAAAAAGGTCAAAAATTATTAATGTGTTACGTGGATTGTGGATTGATAAGGCAATATGAAAAATTTATAATAATAACAACTGAGTGCGTGTTTGACTCGCTGTATGAATGTGGAGAGAGAAGACGAATGTCAGGATAGAGTAATGTGACAGTCTACTCTCATCATCTCTTGTATACAGCATTATAACATTCTTCTCTCGTCCATTCATTCCATATGTCCAAACCATCTAAGGGATCCTTTTTTAATTTGACTTTTGATGCTTGCCTTACATTCATATTTTTTTGTCAGCTCCAAGGTTCACTTCTAAACATAAGGGTTGGCACTAGAACTCCATTATGTATTATACTTTCATCTTTTTTCATAAAAATAATACACTGAATTATATATTTTTTGAACAGGTGTTTTCAATCAGGCCTTTGTTCAATTTATGACCTAATAGTATTGATGTTAATAAAACGCGTTTTTTTAGTAATTTTTTTCTCGATATTAAATATATCACGAAATTACCCCCGTTTACCCTGAGTATTCAGTGGTGAACCTATGACCATGTGGTATATGTTTATAGATACATAATATTTAATGGTATCAAAGGCGACTTTGTATGTGTTAATAATTTCGGATACCACACTTGAATATTTGATCAATTAACATAGTTCCACATACAGCGAATAGTGACTAGGCAATATTTCGTAAACAAATTACAAAGAGAAAATATATTTCATAACGTTGTTTTTAATGTTTTATGTCCTATATGTGACATGTTGTTTTTTTTTATAATAGTATACTAAACCTCGAAACTAACATTGTCCAAACAAAGTGACGAAAAACGAGCGACCCAAGCCATGGAAAGATCCATGTTAGGAATAAGCCTAAGAGACATAGTCTATATAAAGATGACAATTCCCAGTCTTTTGGACATAGCTATAAAGAGAGAATACCGTATATATATCAAAATGATGGAAAGTATTTAAACCATCTACGCTTTGCCGACGACATCGTACTCGTGAGCAACACTCCGGAGGAACTAGCTGAAATGCTGAAAGAACTAAACGATGTATCAAAATCTGTAGGTTTGAATATGAACCTGGCAAAGACCAAGGTGATGGGCACGGAAAGGCTTGAAATCAACGTGGATGGCAACAGAATTGAGAATGTCCAAGAATAAACATACCTGGGACACATTTTTCGATTGGGCCGAGATAACCAAACCGCAGAGCTAAAAAGAAGAATTGGACTAAGCTGGGCAGCTTTCGGAAACATGAGTTACATCCTTAAAAACCGGAAAATACTAATCAACCTGAAATGGAAAGTCTGTGAAGCCTGCGTTCTGCCAATTGGTACTTATGGTCTTGAAACTGTTACATTGTTCAAACAAATGGCCAAGAAACTGCGAGTGACCCAAAGAGCCATGGAAAGAGCCATGTTAGGAATAAGCCTAAGAGACAGAGTCAGAAACGATACGGTGAGAGAAAGAACAAGGATCACCGACATCATCCACCGGGTGGCGACTCTAAAATAGCAATGGGCGGGTCATGTAGCCAGAAGCTCAGATGAAAAGTGGACAAGAAGACTGCAGACTTGGAGACCGTGGACGGCAAAAAGAAGTGCAGGGTGACCGCAACTACAGATGACCTGAACAGACACGTCGGAACAACCTGGATGCCGTCTGCACAGGACAGAGTGACATGGAAGCGAATAGAGGAGGCCTTTGTCCAGGAGTGGACGGGAATAGGCTAAGGAAGAAGAAGATATAGCAAAAATTACAAGATGAATCATGTACGAGTATGTGTACTTGAAGATACGTTCGTTGTGAAGTGGAGTACATATGAGTTCAAACATCAAAATTGGCCGGTGTGCGACGGATGCAGCCAATTGCAAGGCGACCCTAAAACAATGGACGAATCGAACCGCAATATGAGGAAAGTGAAAAACGAACAATCCCAGGGCGTCCATTAGCCGGGAACGAATTCTCAGAAGCCGGCCGATAAACATCGCGGTTGATCGGTTCGGAATTTCAAAAACGGAAAGCGGCGTTCGATTTCTTGCGCTCTTTTGTCTTGCGTTTCAAAACGGAGAGCCGGCAGTCGGCCGGCGCCGTGTCAACAGAACTGTTGACAAAACACGAGGCGGCTGTTGGGTCACCGAACGGCCTACATAACCACACAAAACAATTGTATAATTATATATACCTACTATACACCACGTAATGGACAAGCAAATATAAGAAATGAATGCTCTGGACTTGGATCTTCTGGCTTACGGAGGTTCAGCTCTAATGGCTATTCCTTTTACGTCTCACACTGGATCCATTTGGCAAAAACATGGACATAGGGGTCGAACTCCGAATTTTGCCCTGCAGACTAAAACTCTTCAAGAGTTATATGGCCATAGGAAGTAAGTAAGTAACATTCATACATCATGTCATGCACGCACGTTGATTTTTCAGACTCCTCACGTGGCCGACATTTAATATTTTGATTGATTCAATTTCTCTATTTTTTGTTCTATGTGTCCAAACCATCTTAATACCCCTTCATTATTTTGTTCATAACAATTTTAAATTGAGCTGCATTCACTTCATACATTTGCACTTCACATCCACACATAAGGGTCGGTTCAAGAAAATTGAAATTAATCATTGGTTAGATATATATGTACATTAGAATGTACGCTGGATTGCCAAATAATCATTAAGCAGAATACAAAGCGTATTCAATGCTGCTGCCCAATTGATTACCATATGTCATATCAACATCATCATTTTGTCATATCAACAAAAATACTGTCATTTCACGCCGCTCCTGAAGGACCTTCACTGGCTTAAAATCCGAGAGCGAGTAAAATATAAATTGTGTTTGACAGTGTTTAAGGCTCGACACCAGAGAGCGCCAGCGTATATATCGGACCTCTGCGTGACACCCATGCCAACGGAAAGGCAACGTTCACTCCGATCAGTAGAAACAAGTACAAACAACATAGCAATTCCAGTCAGAGCCAATAAAGCATGTTTCTATGATCGTGCTTTCAGCGTTGCGGGTCCGTTGGCGTGGAATAGCCTCCATGTTAGTATTAAGTATGAGGATAGTGACGTTAAATTTAAGAAATTTCTGAAGACTTCACTGTTCGGTCAGTCATTTCCTAGTGCACCCTTGGAGTAATTGATTTTTACAAAATGGCGCACTTAAAATACAAGTCATCAGAATAATAACAGACGTGCATAAAAACAATTAATAATATAAACATCAGAGGGACTTATAGTTATTGTCGAGCCGACTATACCGTCAGCTGACAGTCAGATGATTGTGATTAATGGGTGACCACGTGCTCAAGGTCCACGTCCGCATTGGGTGAAGGCAGACAACAAAACAACAACAAACATAAAAAGTGTGACTAAACCTGACACATCGCCGTTTCATTCTAATTATGTTCCATGTTTCAATTTCAAATTAAGAGATAAAATAAAATTGTCGGTGGGGTAGGCAGAAAGAATAAAATCGCCACAATGTTCTGGTCTGACATACTTATCTGGTTTCCTCTACATTCATACAACATGTCATGCACGCACGTCGATTTCACCGACTCCTTACATGACCGACATTTAATATTTTACTTATTTGATCCAGCCACGTTTCCATCGACCTTTCTCTATTTCTAGCTCCTTTCGCTTCATTTACATATACTATCTTCACCATTCTGGTCCCAACCCTTATGTATGGAAGCGAAGCATGGAACTGGCATGAGGAAAGATGAGAGCAGAATAAATGCGGTAGAGATGAGGTCCCTAAGACGTATGTGTGGTAGAACGATGTACGACAGAATCTCAAATGCTGATATTAGAAAGTAATGTAGAGCGAAAGAAGGTATTATGCTGCGTTTGGTTCGGACATATGGAGAGCATGGGTGAAGAAAGAATGGTTAAAAAAAGTAAACGTTAACGATATAAATGGAGTACGGAGTCGAGGTAGACCGAGGAAAACATGGCGTGACCAAATTAATCAAATTTTAAAGGTTGGTCATGTCAGAAGCCGGAAGAATCGACGTGCGTGTATGACTCGCTGTATGAATGTGGAGGAAGTTAGAGAGGTATGTCAGGATAGTGTTGTAGCGGTCCATTCTCTCTGCCTAACGGCGTGATGGTTTGTTGTTGTTCTTCACCATTCTTTCTTCATTGTTTTTTTCCATGTATCAAAACCATCTAAATGATATTTTAATTATTTCGTTCATAACTCTTGGATTCACTTCTCACATATTTGCATTTGATACTCTATCGTATGCAGATTTAACACACATTCGTCTAAGTGATCTCATTTATATGCCGTGACTTTTAAATTAAAAGGATCCTTGAGATGGTTGGGACATATCTGTCTCTGGTGACACCGGTGGGAAGAGCCATTAGTCTGCTGAACGCGGTATCCTCGGAAATTGAAGCCTTTCATATTAGTGAGGGTACGTTCAGGGGACGAATACTTTAGAATCTTGTCTTCCTAATGTCGAACCATATCTGATGAGTTTCTGGTATTATGTTGTATGTGTATAATATTTTGCCTGTACTCAATAGACACCTTAAACATTTTTGATGTTTGTAATGTCTTTTGAGTAAATAAACTGATTTCATTTGAAATGGAACGAATGGATGAGAGAATAGTTAAAAAAATTGTATACAAGACCAAGGAAAGTATGACATTACCAAGTTAATCAAACACTAAAAGGCGGCCACATTCAAAGTCGGAAAAATCGACGAGCGTGCATGTTACGATATATGATTACAGAGGAAACTCAAGAGGTATGTCAGGACAGCAGTATGACGGTCCATTCTCTCTGCCTAACCCTCCGGGGAAACGGCGTGATGGTTGGTTAGTTAGCAAACCGTTATTTTGTAATAATGAAGATAGGAAATTGTACATGGGTGTGTAATAAAAATAGACCCATCACTCGTTGCCCATTAGCTAAAGAAACGGTCTGATAAGCACACCTGGGTAATACATCATGAATAAACTTACCTACAGACCACGTGAAAAAATATATACCCTCGTATAACCATCAAAATACCACTAATATTTATTGTTTCTTGAACAATGGTGTAAAATTCTATATTAAACAATTAATACGAATGAAAACGTCTGTTTTATACAAGTTAAGACCCTTGTGTATGGAAGCGAAGCATGGAACTGGCAGAAGAAGGATTAAAGTAGAATAAATGCAGTAGAAATGAGATCTCTTAGACGAATGTGTGAATACTCTGTGTATGATAGTGTCGAATGAAAATATAAGAAGTGAATGCGGTGCGAATAATGGTGTTATGAACAAAATAATGAAATTAAGATGGTTTGGACACATGGAAAGAATGAATGAAGAAAGAATGGTACAAAAAGTTATATGATAACAACGTAAATGGAACTTTAAAAAAAAATTACTTATCAGACATGTTTCGGACAACCAGTGAGCCATATTATAAACCTTCAGTGAGACATATTATAAAGATACATATTTAAAAATTATAAAATTGTTTACAAATATGATTAATTTGTAATACAATCTGTCAAATAGTCTGATTTGTAATTTTAATTTATTTTAAAGTTAGTGTTGCGTATACAAAGTATATAAAAAAGAAAAAGACAAATAATTTTATTTATGTTGATGGGAATGACACGTTTCGCCTGTCTAAAGCATTATAGATATTTGATAAATATAATATCTTAACAGGCGAAACATGTAATTCTCATTTAATCATAATAAAACTTCTAGAAAACAGATGCTTTCATTAATGATGGTCTTTATAGTTCCATATTTGTGATAGATTCACTTCAAGGGCGCTCTTCGCCCGGAAAGCTTCTCTCAAAAGGTAAGACAAAGCTTCTCTCAAAGGGTAAGACAAAGCTTCTCTCAAAAGGTAAGACAAAGTTTCTCTCAAAAGGTAAGACAAAGTTTGTCTCAAAAGGTAAGACAAAGCTTCTCTCAAAAGGTAAGAAAAAGCTTCTCTCAAAAGGTAAGACAAAGTTTCTCTCAAAAGGTAAGACAAAGCTTCTCTAAAAAGGTAAGACATGATGGAGATGGGGAAGTTGAGGTATGAAAAGATGCGGTACAGCCCCTACAAATTACAAAATGGAAGACGATGGCAGAGAACAGTAGTTCGAAGAAGCCAAGGCTCGATTTGGGCCGTAGCGCCATCGAAGAAGAGATTTATGTCTTTCATGTTAGTGAAAGTACGTTCAGGGGACAAATACTCTTGACTTTAGAAAGTATCTTGTCTTCCTAATGTCGAACCATCTCTAATGCGTTCCTGGTACTTTGTTGTATTTTTATAATATTTTACCTGTACTTAATAGATGCCTTAAACATTTTCCTGTTTGTAATGTCTATTGAGTTAATAAACTGATTTGATTTGGTTTATGTGTGTGATTGGTCCACTACGCCACAAAGGGGTTAAAATATATTCGAGTTTATTAAATTCGCGAGTTTATTAAATTCATAGCCAGATTATTACAATTATTTCAGCCATTAATATTTCGATATGAACCAAAATGAAATAATCACAGTTTCTTCAGTATAATCTAATTGTAAATTATAATTGTTGAACTTTTTTATTCCACGCGGGTATGAGTCGTGTAAAATTGAGATCATTGAACCGGGTGATGCATGAACAAGTGAAGCTATCTTTCTCCATGAGAAGCAAGCAAACGTTTGCTAGATTAAAAATTTACACATTCTATCCTCTCTGCACACGTCTGCTTCGGATACAGAACTATTTTCAAATAACGAATTCATGACAACCGAGATGCCAGTGGGATGGGAAATAAAACTGCCAAATGCGATGACACCAAGGATTAACAAATTAAGCAATGTTTAAACTAACAAACTAACTAACCATCACGCCGTTTCCCGGAAGGGAAAAGTGTTTTAATTGTTAAAAAATCATTATTATGGAATTCCAGTTTTAACACCGTATGTTTATATAAAAACTGTGGATACGTGGAACATAAATTAAATAGACAATATGCGCACCATCTAAAAAGAACATTTTGTGTTAAATTAATTTTATTTTGTTATTTTATTTTATATCATAGTATTTCATATTTTTTTTTTGTGGATGTTGGAAGATCGAAGTGTACGCGGGAGATGCCTATTGGTGGCGATGAGGTTCGCAACCCATCACACCGCGTCTTCCGCGGGGCGAAAACAGAAGGATGGAGTGCCGCATCGGTTAAAGTGTGATAGTGCATTCTTTCTGCCTACCCTTTCGTGGAGACGGCGTGATGGTTAGTTAGTTAGTAAGTTAATGTTTATATAAAAAGAAATCATAATAATATCTTTGTGGTCGCCTTCCCTCCACTTTGTCCATGATGATGAGCTTTTCAAGGTTGTCCAGATCTCCTGTGTCCAAAACATACTAGTAAATGATTCATCTTAATACTAGTAAGTACGTAGTACTACGTCGACCTTCGTGGCAGAGTGGTAAGAGATCTGACTTGTATACCGAAGGTCCCGGGTTCGATTCCCGGCGATGTCAGTGTGATTGTCACACTGTCTTTGGTCTGGTGTAGAATTCACGTGACAATAAAAATGGCGATAGATTGGCTACCTATCACATGTCATGAGAATCAATATAATAGCTTAAATAAATTGTATACAGTAATTGGGTTCAAACGACCTGTTATATACAAGAAAAAAAAATGAATTTACCAAGCATTGATTATCTAAGTTAACGATGCGAATGTAGCACGAAATCAGGGAAAACGTGTCACGAATGAATCAATCAAAAATTTAATGTCGGTTTCGTGAGGAGCCCGAATCTATCCGCAGATAAAGTGTTAACATTAAAAACCACAAAGGTGTCGCCATTATCATATTATCTCCTTGCACCTATCTAACATGGCGTTAGCGTGTGGCGCATGCGTCGCACCACGTTATGCATACATTTTAATACACTCGTCGTGAATTACTTGACATTTTTTTGTCATTGAAAGTCTACCGATGACCTTGACGTGGCGGCGGGGTTTATCTGCTCACGGTTGATTTTACAATCAAAGGACTGGTGCTCGTTATCATTCGGTGTTTTTATACACCGCTTATCGCCGGTCCGATACAATTATTAACTGTTGCATTTTAAAGATAAGCTAATTCAATCCCAATACGATATCGTGCCCAAAGATAAATGGTTCATTTATTATACTCGTAGATCAAAACATTGTTTTTTTTTTTTCAAATTATAATTTTGTAATATACTTAGGAAATTGAAAATAACTTTGTTTAATCCATCGTGTCATGCACGCGCGTCGATTTCTCTGACTCCTCGCGTGGCCGACATTCAATATTTGATTTATTTGATCGTGCCACGTTTTCCTCGGTCTATTAATTTTCATTATTTAAAATAAGGATCTACCAAGAACTAAGATCTACCAAGAAATTTCCACTAAAAATAAATATATTTTTTGTGACCAGAAAATGGCAGCGAGCTACCGAAAACGATCGATCGATTTTTAACAAAATATATATTATAGTACTGGAAATTTTATAAATAATTTTCATTATTTATAGTAAACGAACCACGAAATTACAAATAACATTTTTTTTACTATGGCTACATCCAAAAATGGTGTATCTCCGTTGCCACCTCGTTTATTAGACGAATCCCCATCAATACAGGAGAATTTAGAAGCGCCCCCGTGCGGCAATTTGGGGCATAAAATAATATGCTACCTTGCTCTGATATAGATGTGGGGAACGTAAATAATAATTAGGCCAATTTATAAATCGTCGTTTCCGTAAATAACTCACCTCAAGGGCGTCGTGAAAATGTTTTTAAGTCATCTGATACCAGCAACCAGATAATACTTGTTTATATTTTATGCGATTTTTTGAAAAGGTGTTTTTTTTAGTTAGATTTAAACTCAGTCGGATTTTAAATGCATCTGAGGCGTGCAGGGAGCATATTCCAGGCGGACGGACCTGCCACCGCGAAAGCCCGATCTCCGAAATTTATCCGTTGGATGCGTTTTAACTCAACTAATCTGGCTATTGCCGAGGAGTTTGCTGATCGATGAGTAGTTTGCTTTAAATTTGGTCTATCAGCATGCTGTGCTCTATTACTTATTCTTCTTCTTCCTCAGCCTATTCCCGTCCACTCCTGGACAAAGGCCTCCTCCATTCGCTTCCATGTCACTCAGTCCTGTGTATATTGCATCCAGGTTATTTCGACGTGTCTGTTCAGATCATCCTTCCACCGTAGTTGCCGTCGCCCTGCACTTCTCTTTGCCGTCCACGGTCTCCAAGTCAGCAGTCTTCTTGTCCACTTTTCATCTGAGCTTCTGGCTACGTGACCTGCCCATTGCCATTTTAGAGTCGCCACCCTGTGCATGATGTCAGTGACCTTTGTTCTTTCTCTCACCGTATCGTTTCTGACTCTGTCTCTTAGGCTTATTCCCAACATGGCTCTTTCCACGGCTCTTTGGGTCACTCGTAGTTTCTCGGCACTTTGTTTGGACAATGTTACAGTTTCAAGACCATAAATACCAACTGGCGGAACACAGGCTTCATAGACTTTTCGTTTCAGGTTGATCGGTATTTACCGGCTTTTAAGGATGTAAACCCATGTTTCCGAAAGCTGCCCAGCTTATTCCAACTCTTCTTTGTGGTCTATTTATTTATTTGATATTCAATGCGGTCAATACAGTTAACAGGAAGCTCGCTGGTAGCGTTTGATAAATCATCGGACTAGAGTCTAAACTGCTTGCAACTCGGGTTATCGTGCATTGTTATGTTACATGCCATTGTTTGAGGGAGATTACATCACGGATGACGTCGTCGGTTCATCTAAATTCTTACGTTCGGTGAAAGGAATGCAAGCGCGATTGGGATAATGCCATTGGGATAACCGGCTAACGGACTTACTAAAACGTGGTACGATCAAATAAATCAAATATTGAATGTCGGCCACGTGATGAGTCAGAGAAATCGACGCGCGTGCATGACACGATGTATGAATGTTGAGGAGGCGAGAGAAATACGTCAGGAAAGAAAAGTGTGGGAGTCCATTCTCTCTGCCTACCCCTTCGGAGAGACGGCGTGATGGTTAGTTAGTTAAATATGATAGTCCATTGTTTTGACCGAAACACTATGATACTTTAACATTATAAACACTGTTTTATCCACTTAGTTCATTTTTCTCGACATGTTTCGAAGGCTTACTTACACCTTCTTCATCTTTGAAACATGTCGAGAAAAATAAACTCAAAAGTGGAGAAAACAGTGTTTTAATTCATAAAAATTCGTCAATATGGAATTCCACAGTGTTAATGCCTTAAGTTTATTTAAAATTATAAACTGTTAACTTAAAAAAAAAAGTTTTATGTATCACAATTGTATTTTATTTTACGCGACTGTTTCGTCAACCTATGTTGACATCATCAGGTGTTATAATAATACAATAATAATTGACGAAACAGCTGTCGCGTACAATAAAATACAATTGTGATATTTATTGTTTCTTGAACAATGATGTAAAGCTCCATATTAAATAATTAATACGAATGAAAACGTCAGTTTTCTAGAAGTTTAATTATATTATATGGTGATTACATGTTTCGCCTTCTAAGGCATTATCAAATGTTGATAATGCCTTAAAATAAAATATAATAAAACTTCTAGAAAACTGACGTTTTCATTCATATTAAACAATTGTGATACACAAAAAAAAATTTTTTAATTTATCAGTTTAAAATATGATAATCACGTACAGAGGATGCCGTCATCGCGAACCTCAAAAAGGATACTGGAGTGGCCACGCGGGTGGTAGAAGACCAATTGGACGATCAAGGCTATGAGAATATGTAGTTGGGAGAGATGCAGCAAAATTGCTGAGAGTGTCAAGTTGGAGGCGAGGAATAATAGAGGCTAAGGCTAAAAAGAAGAAGTAAAATACGACAAATTTTATTTAAATTTTCGTATGAAGCTTGTGGAAAACATTTTTAAAAAAAATATTATTTATATTTAAAATAAAATAAAAACACATTATTTTGTTTTTCACCACTATGCGGGTAATTTAATTGCCGACTAGTTTCGCTTGTACCCAAGCTTCCTCAGTCCTTCGTAATCATCATCATCATCATCCTAAGCTCGACAGCCCTGGGTGGGCCTTGGCTGAATCCAGGAGCTTCCTCCATTCTTGTCTGTTTGATGCCCCCATTCTCCAATTTCTCACTTGCAACACCGATGCATCCGTGTTGACACTGTCCATCCATCGCATTTTGGGCCTTCCTGGTCTTCTACGTCCCTGTGGTACTGAGAGCGTGAGGCGTTTTGTAGGGTTGTCGTCGTCCATTCTGATTATGTGACCAGCCCATCTCAGGCGCCCTACTTTGACGGATCTGATCACATCGGGCTCTTTATAGATATCATATAGCTCTCGGTTATATCGACGACGCCAACCATTGTGGTCTCTCACTGGGCCATATATTGTCCTAAGAACCCTTCTTTCAAATGCTGCGATGGACCTTTCAGTGTGTTTTGTCATCACCCAGGTTTCAGAGGCATATGTGAGGACTGGTTTGATCAGGGTCTTGTACAGTCCTTCGTAATAACGGGTTCTATTGTAATAACAGTTATTCGTAATTACAGTATTGTAATATCACTTCTATTGTAATAACAGTTATTATTTCGTAATAACTTGATTACTCCGTAATAACTTGATTACTTCGTAATAACAGGTTTTATTGTAATAACAGTTATTCGTAATAACAGTATTGTGATAACAGTTATTCGTAATAACAGTATTGTAAAAACAGTTATTAGTAAAAACAGTTATTCGTAATAACAGTATTGTAATAACAGTATGTAATAACAGTTCTATTGTAATAACTTGGTAACTTCGTAATAACAGGTTCTGTTGTAATATCAGTTACTCGTAATAACGGTTATTACTTCGAAATAACTGTTATTACGAAGCCCTGAGGAAACTTGGGAACAAGCGAAACTAGACGGCAATTAAAATAACCGCATAGCAATTCAAATAACCGCATAGTGGTGAAAAACAAAGTGCAGTGTTTTTATTTTTATTTTATTTTAAATATAAATATTTTTTTAATTTTATTTACTTTGGGTAAGTACTTTATTTTAATACGGTCGGTCAGTACTTGGCCAGTGAAGGGGGGTAAGCACGCAATTGTCTGTCTAGACGAGGCGTTCCTTACGCGCTGCTTCGATCCGCTTGATGTAGGCCAAATACAATATCGGGTGGGGTGGGGGGAGGGGTGAAACCCCGCCGTTACACACACACACGCACAAGCCAAGCGTACATACATCTTCCGTGCTAAAATACGCTTTGAAATATAATTATTGTGCCCAACATTTGCACGCTATTCAACATATGATTGACGGCCCAAGGCCAGGAAGGACTCTTTTGTGTAACTGTATATAACCACCATTAAAAAAAATACATAATACTTTTTTTGTGCGACTCTTTTAAAAACAAACTAACTAACCATCACGCCGTCTCTCCGAAGGGGTAGGCAGAATGAATGGACTGACACACTTTTCTTTACTGACATATTTCTCTCGCATCCTCAACGTGAGGAGTCCGGAGAAATCGACTTGCGTGGATGACGCGATGTACGAATGTCGAGGAATCGAGAGAAGTAAGTCAGGAAAAAAAATGTGGCAGTCCATCCTTTTCATGATTAGTTAGTTAGTATTATGAACGCTAAATAAACGGAAAATACCGATCAGCCGGAAGAGAAAAATCTATGATGCCTGTGTTGGTATTTATAGTCTTGAAACTGTAACAATGTCCAAACAAAGTGCCGAGAAACAATGAGTGACCCAAAGAGCCATGCTAGGAAAAACCCAAAGAGACAGAGTCAGAAACGATACACGATTGTTCAAAAAAACTCTTTGATTATTTTTCCAGTACTGCAGAGTAATGTAAACCTTTTTATGTACATGTACTACATACATACTTTTTTGCAGTCAAATTTGAATTTGCATAATCAATAAATGAGCCAAAAAAATCGATTCACACCTTATTTTTCTAAAAGAAAAAAAAGGGCCTGTTTTATTATCCGGAAAAATTGGTATCCGGAACACTTCCGGTCCCAATTAGTCCGGATAAACGTCTTTCTACTGTATTTGTATTTGACACAATTATTATATTTTGATACTTATTTTATCATCTATACGTCCATACAACAGGGTTGGTACTAGACATCCATTATGCACTGCAATCGGTAGATATGTTTCTTTTGGCAATTATGATTTTTACTTACGATTTTTTTAATGTTTTCTTAGACTTGGAAAAAAACTACACGCAAACACAGTGTTTTAATTTATAAAAAAATCGCCATTAAGAAATAATGAAATATGGCTCTATCGCCGAATGCTCAGAATTTCCTGGACAGACATGGTTACCAATACCGAAGTCCTGAGGCGAGCTAGAGTTGACAGGGAGCTGTTGTCAACTATCAAGGTTCGGAAGATTTCACATCTGGGTCATGTACTGCATGGGGAAAAGTACCACTTCTCCAACTGATATTGGAGGGGAAAATTGAGGGACGCCGAGGGCCCGGTAGGAAACAGATGTCCTGACTGCGAAACGTGAGGGAGTGGACCGGCATCCGAAGTGTGGAGGAGCTGTTCCGAGCGGCGCAGGACAGGGATAGGTTCGCCGAGGCGATCGCCAACGTTGAGGGGACCCGACAGGGCACTTGAAGAAAAGGGAGATTATATTTTCATCCTTATTTTATTAGCTCCACGCTATACGTTCATACAAAAGGGTTGGTATTAGACATCCATTGTGCACTGCAATCGGTAGACATGTTTCTATTGTCAATGATGAATTTGCTTAGATTTATTCCTATTTTTTACTGTTTTTTTAGACTTGGAAAAAAACTACGCGCTAACACAGTGTTGCCTTAAGGTTATCATACATAAAAAAAAAAAGATTTATCCCTATGATGAAATCGCTAAATTATTTTCTAATGTCACGTTTAGATTGTGTGCATTCCATCAAGAATAATAATTTCACAAAAAAAAAATCCAGTTATCGCATTTACTTAAATGCCACTTCGTCCTTTCTAAAATCGGTGATGTGGTGATACGATACTTAAAACGCGCGAGGAATGTTTACAGGAGCTGTCGCAGCTGGAGATATGGCCGGCCGGTGTAATGCAGTGTACGGTAGACATGAAGTGAATGAATAAAAAAAAGCATAGAAATCCCGTTTGGTGACGCGAAAGTAGCGGAGGCCGACCAGTTAGCGGAGAAATACCAACTTGTCCAATTTAAAGTTCAATGGAATGGAATGCCGATTATTCATTATGGTAGCACAGGGGGTTTAGAAACTAGTTATAAAATATAATAGTAGAAACTAAAACACGTAAAAAAAAAGCGATATTGCCAGGCAAGTCTATCGTAAAACGATATCAACATTTGCAAATTACGAGTATTTGGAACTGGCAAAAGAAGGATGAAAGTAGAATAAATGCAGTAGAAATGAGATATCTTAGACGAATATGTGGATACTCTGTGTATGATAGAGTGTCGAATGAAAATATTAGAAGTTAATGCGGTGCGAATGATGGTCTCATGAACAAAATAATGAAAGGATCATTAATATGGTTTGGACATATGGAAAGAATTAATGAAGAAAGAATGGTAAAAAAATTATATGTTAATGATGTAAATGGAACCAGAAATAGAGGAAGACCGAGGAAAACGTGGCACGATCAAATAAATCAAATATTGAAAGTCGGCCATGCTGACTCCTCGTCAGAGAAATCGAAGCGCGCATGACACGATGTATGAATGTTGAGGAAGCGAGAGAAATATGTCAGTAATAACAAAATATACGAGTACAAGTTTGAAATTACGTATGAAATATGAAAAAGATGGGTTTTCGGTTTAGATCTGAAATCTGTCGGATCATTTAAGGTGTGAAAGTTATCATATTGATTCTCATGACTGGTGGCTAATTTCTACACCGTGATTTCTACACCAGACGAAAGACAGAGTGACAATCACACTGGCATTGACGGGAATCGAATCCGTCACCTTCAGTGTGAAATTCATAGCACTTGCCACTCGACCACGAATGTCGTCATTGTCATATTTTTTATAATAATAAAGCAAGGTGCATCATGTAATTCGTACAAATATAATAAAACTTCTAGATTCGATTACAAAATAATTAATTACGAAAATGAGGGCACGTTCGATGTAGGAAAAAACTACGGGCGTGCGTTACGATGTATGAATATATTGGAATCCATGATAAATCGGTGTTTTGGTCCACCAGCGCGACAGTTGTGGAGCGCCCACATTGTGGAATGCGTGTTTACAACGGCGGGATCCACACGCTACTATGCGCGTCCGTCCACAAAGGTTGTTGGAGGTCAAACGAATTTTGGTTTCAAACAAGTGTCTACACAGTTTTAAACCGCCGATGTGGAGAGCTTGTTTAAAACAGTGTGGCACGGCTTTTAGTTAGTAAGTTTCCCATAAGTTTAATAATAGAAAAGCGTGTAAAAATGATAAAATATCACTGGAATACATTGGAAGTCAATATTACCATATTGACATATAACAGATGAGCTTGTAATATTATATAAACATATGGAAACAAGGAAAACCCGACAAAATATCACACAGGTATACGTACTTCGTACATAGTAAACAAGGTAGTTCTGCGAACTAGGCATATAATATGTGACGTTAAAACTATTTTTAGATTAATACTGAAGGTTTATTCAATACCAATTTATTTCTTTATACTCCTGATAAGTTATATTTAATTTTTATAGTTTACATATCTATAATATAAAAAAAAGGCATTATAACTGTGGAATTCAAAGCAGTAATTTTTTTAACTAATCAACACTGTTATTTTTTTACACTTTTGAGTTTATTTGAATGCCGTAGAAATGAGATCACTCAGAGGAATGTGCGAAAAATAATGTTAGATAGAATATATAATGATGAAGTAAGAAATAAATGTAAGGCGGATGAATGCACGATGAATGAAAGAAAGGGTCACTAAGATGGTTTGGATATATGAAACGAATATACAAGTAGTGTGAATGGATAAAATATTCGAGAAAGGCCAAGGACGGCATGGCATGACCAAATATATCAATCACTGAAAGGGGGCCATGTTCGAATTAGAAACAATCGACGAGCGCACATGTCACGATGTATGAGTTATGTCAGGATAGAACAATGTGACGATCCATCCTCTCTGCCTACCCCTCTGAGGAAACGGCGTGATGGTACGTTAGAGTTTTGCACGATTGTTCAACAATATATGTCGTTTATTTCGTTCTAGCTAACTAACTAATCATCACGTCGTCTCCCCGGAGGGGTAGGCAAAAATAATGGATCGCCACACTGTTCTGTCCTGACATACATCTCTCGCTTCCTCCACATTCATATATCGTGAAATGCACGCACGTCGATTTCTTAGACTCCTCAAGTGACCAATATTTAATATTTGATTGATTTGATCTTGCCAAGTTTTCTTCGGCCTTTCTCTATTTCTAGCTCCGTTCACGTGGTTAACGTATACATTTTTAACCATTCTGTCTTCACTCATTCTTTCAATAAGTCCAAACTATCTTAACTAACCTCTTATTATTTATTCATGTCATATCGTTCTCACGACGATTAAAACTAACTAACAAACTAACTAACTAACCATCACGCCATTTCCTCATAGGGGTAGGCAGAGAGGATGGATCGCCACAATACTCTGTCCTGGCATACCTCGCGGGATTCCTCTACATTCATACATCGTACCATGCACGCACGTCGATTATTCCGACTTCGAATGTGGCCGCCTTTTAGTAATTGATTAGTTTGGTCATGCCATGTTTTCCTCGGTCATCCTCGGCTTCTTTTTCCTCTCACGCTGCTTGCGTACAACTTTTTTACCATTCTACTCTCATCCATTCGTTCCATATGTCCAAACCATCTCAGAGATCCTTTTTAATTTTATCCATGATGCAGTCATCTGCCTTACATTTCTTTCTTATTTCATCGTTCGGTATTCCATCATACAACGTTTTCCCGTACATTCTTCTTAGTGAGCTCATTTCATTAAAACATAATTAAATAAATAACCTTAGAAACGTGTTGAGAAAAAATAATTCGAAAGTGAAAAAAACAGTGTTTTCTTTCATAAAATAAATATCATTTTAGAATTCCAGTGATCAGGCTATCGATCAAAAATAAGGTTTTCTTATAAAAAAGGATGGCAGGTGATTTAACTGGTCCTTGAAATAATTACTTACAGGTATCCGTTTATTTTGAAACCAATAAAGGAAAATTAATATATTAGAATGTATGTATGTACGAACGATGAAAACACATGATGATGATCAGCATCTCATATGGACTACAATTAGCTGTATTTTGGGATAAGCTTTTGCTTAAGTGGAAACATCTGTTAGTTGAACGAACTCAATTCGTATGCGATGATCGCATCACATACAAATTTAGCCCTTCTTTACAAGAATCATTTATTTTTTATTATTTATTTAAACTAAAACTAAATAAAACAATATCAAAGAAATTATTCAAATCGACATAGAAACAAATACACACAAAAATTAGAAAAATCACTAAAATTTCAAAATCACACCTGATGATGTCAACATAGGTTGAGGAAACCGGTGTCGCCAAAAAAAAAATGTGACGCATAACCAGAGTTTTATAATTTAACAGTTAATAATCAAAAACAGTATTTTTAGTTATCTATTCCAATAGAGTATGGGGAAAATATGTATTTTTATAATTTGTTTATTTATTGATAAAATTGTGCTTGTAACAAATATACCAGAAGGCTTATATGATAATATTTCATAATTAATTTTATAACATTTAATAAATTATTGATTTGATTGTGCCACGTTTTCCTCGGTATTCCCCTGTTTCTTGTTTCATTTACATCTTTAGGATACGCCACGCTGTCCCTGATAATTACCATAAGGGCCACGCTGTCCAGCACAGATTGTTTTATTTGCCACGCTGCAGAACCAACCTGCCAATGGTTATGCCTGTGGGTAGGGCAATCTTATTGCTTAATCGGATCGCCTCGGAGGTCGACATATTTCGTGATAGTGTGAGTTGCCTCAGGGATGCAATATCAATGTTATGATTATTTATAATTCTTAAACTTTTTTATTTATTTATATGTTTTTATGCTTCTCTTTTAAATTCTTATAATGTAATTGTAAACGATCTGGAAATATTTCTGTAATGTTTGTAATTTTAATTAAAATAAATGAAAAATGAAATGAAATAAATGAAATGAAATGATATATTTTCTTAATTCCATGTGTTCAAACCATCTTAATGATCCTAAGATTATTTTGTCCATAACATTTTCATTCGCACTGCATTTACTTCTTATATTTTCATTCCACACTATATCATACACAGATTTTATACACATTCATCTAAGAGATCTCATTTATCTTGTTTATTCTACTTTCACCTTTCTTTTCCCAGTTATTTTCATTTACTTTTTTTTATTGTTTCTTAACAATGTAAAACTCCATATTAAATAATTAATATGAATGAAAACTTGTCTTCTAGGAGTTTCATTATATTTTAGATGAAATGACATGTTTCGCCCCCTTTTTCCGCACATTTGACCTTAGACGGGCGAAACGTGTCATTCCATCAAAAATATAACAACACACTTAGAAGACAGACGTTTTCATTCATACTAATTATCTTGTATTTGCATTTGACATTTTATTATATACAGATTTACGCACATTCGTTCAAAAGGTCTCCAATTTCTATAGTATTTATAATAACAATTAGTAATTTCATCCTACTTTTGCCAGATCCAAGTTCCACTTCAATACACAAGTGTCGGCGCAAGAACAACATTGTACACTTCCATCTTGGCTTTTTCATAGACTTACTAACTAACTAACTAACCATCACGCCGTTTCCCCACGCCGGTAGGCAGAAAGAATGGACCGCCACGCTTTTCTTTCCTGACATTTCTCTCGATTCCTCAACATTCATACATCGTGTCATGCACGCGCGTCGATTTCTCTGACTCCTCACATGGCCGACATTCAATATTTGATTTATTTGATCGTGCCAAGTTTTCCTCGGTCTTCCTCCATTTACATATTTAACACATAATTTTTTACCATTCTTTCCATGTGTCCAAACCATCTTAATAATCCTTTCATAATTTTGTCCATAACACCATTATTCGCACCGTATTCACTTCTTATATTTTTATTCGACACTCTAACATACACAGAGTATCCACACATTCGTCTAAGAGATCTCATTTCTACTGTATTTATTCTACTTTCATCTTTCTTTTGCCAGTTCCACGCTTCGCTTCCATACATAAGCTAGTAATCGCTAGAAGAACACCAAGAACATCACAGACTTACTACACAAATATTTTATAATATTTTGTAAAACGTTTAAAAATAGTTTTAAATATGAATAAAATATAATATATAACAGCTATAGTATCGTGTACGTATAGAATTCCGATGCAAACGTGGTAACGCCTTTCAAATGTACATGACACGTCAAGACATACTTTGCACTACATAAAAAAAGACAGCCTTGAAGATACACCGGCAAAAAACAACAACATCAAAGAGCTAACAAACGAAATCTGTAAACGAACAAAACAAAAAAAAAAACTTAAATTAATAAATATAAAAAAAAAAAAAATCTGACATTGAAAATGTCACCCATTCTCACACGCACAAAAACCGGTAATGATTGCTGATGGGAGTAGTAATCCTACGTGTCAGGAGGCTGAGATACTTTCCGAGGGCACAACACAAACGTTACGATGACACAATTGGGCACAACACAATTTTCACACGAGATTTTCACGGGGAAAGACACCGCCGTGACAACGTGGGCTTTTCATTTCACGTGGCCATATGCCGCCGCGTTTTCCGCGCAGAGAAACGCGCGGTGATTTGGCAGAGCGCTTAATCTTTATCGCATTTAAATATGGTTACGTTTGCGGTATTATCGGTTGACTTGTTGTTTTTTACTTTTGATTGTGTGGTGTTTTGTATGTGGACACTAGGCGGCCTGACGACCGGGTTGCGGTGACGCGTGGCGCGATATCGAACCGTCTGGCGGGACTGCGCGGCCGGCGCGCTTTACCGCCCGGCCTCCGCCAGCGCTGGTACACCCGACTAGGCGGCCATTGATCGCAAACCTTTTATCAGATCCTTTCACAAAATCGTAAAATAAAAAACTAACTGGACTTGGACTTGGATCTCTGATTTTTTAAGTGAGACTCGGAAGTCTGTTACTCCTTCCCATTGACGAGTTATGTGGTTTGTGGGTTTGTTTTTTAGGTTTGTGTGTGGTGTAGTGTGTGTGACTCTATGGGGTTGAGTTTAATGTGTGGGAGGTGTGATTTTAGTTGCAACCTGTGCAGAAGAGAAAAATATATATTTAATGCAAGGGACCAAATTTTTGGCGGAGTAAAATTTATATTACGTCGGGCGGGGCTAGGTATAATGGTTGTGTGCGATTCTATGGGAGTGTACATAAGAGGAGCCCCGCTCGTGGCTTATTGTCTCCTGGCGTGTTGCCACGCCAGAGGATTGTTTTGACTTAGTTTCTTTGGCGTAGTCCCGACGACTACGTCCTTCGCAAAACGGATTGCGGTCTTTTATATTTTGGCTCTTCGCGCGCGTCGTGAGCGCAGAGCGAGTTGATGGATGCATTCTTTACGATTCTTTCTTTATTATTTTCCTCGTTTCCTTTCTCAATTTACAGTACACAGTGCTATTTTCTTAATATTTGAACGCATCGTGTATTTAACCACACATTGTCTGAGAGATCTCAATTGCATAAAATTGATTAATTTTATTATCATTTATCACGTATTTAAATAGTTCGCCTAAAAAGGAATTAGTTAAGATGTTTTCATAGCAAAAAATATACAACAATAAATCACTGAATTATCCCGAGATAATCATAAAGACTTGATCTGTTATATTATAAGACTGTAAAACTTGGACTCTGAAAGCAAATGTAATGAACCAGTTGGAGGCGTTTAAGATGTGGATATACCGCAGAGTGCTCCGTATACCGTGGACCGATAGGGTCAGTAATGCAGACGTACTACAGAGAGCCAGAGCCAATAGAGAGCTGTTGTCGAGTGTGAAAATTAGAAATGACTCATATTTGGGTCGTGTGCTAAGGGGAGAAAAATACCACCTCCTTCGACTGATATTAATGGGTAAAGTGGAGGGACTTCGGGGAGCTGATGTAAGGCAGTTGTCCTGGCTACGAAATATAAGAGAATGGACAGGATTGAGCAGGGTTGAGAACCTGTTCCAAGCGGCGCAGGACAGAGATCCTTTCGCTGCAGTTGTGCCAACGTTGGGAGACCCTACACGGTACCAGAAGAAGAATCATAAAGAAGAGGAGCACGTTGAGTATAGATATACGAAATAATACAATTATTGCAAACAATGCGGTCAGCATTGTAGCGCTTTTAAATAATTTATTAATTTTGTAGAATTGTGCACTATATTTTATATTAAGTAATCGTTAATTAAATACATTATTACATGAGACATAATTGTACCATGATCTATTTAAGAAAACAGCAGTTTCAATAATAAGAATCATAAAAAGTCGAGAAATCGAATATCTAAGTAATCTTACCATTGCAGTCACGCAATCGACGGACAATTAACAAAGCTTGGATGACGATATTGTGGTTGACTCACCTGAAATAAAAATTAACATAGTTAGATAGTACAAAAAAGAAATAAAAGCTTATTATTCTGTTCTAACCTCATGAGAACTCAATTTAAAGGTCAGTTGGACCCACTTTATTTGTGGAAAATACAATTTATGAACACTTAATTTATTTTAACAAAAAAAAACTGGGAAAAGAACGGTGAAAGTAGAATAAACCCAGTAGATATTAAATATTTTAGAGCTTATATCTTAATCTTCATTACAAACAGCAAAATGTTGCATTACAAGCAGTAAAAGGCATATTTTGAGTACAGGTAAAATATTATAAAAATAAAACATAATTCCAGGAACGCATTAGAGATGGTCCGACATTAGGAAGACAAGATACTTTCTAAAGTCAAAAGTATTTGTCTCCTGAACGTGTACCTTCACTAATATGAAAAGACGTCGATCTCCGATGAGACCGCGTTCAGCAGACTAAAAGGCGGGCCACACTGTTTGAAACAAACTCTCCACAGGGGTGACCTTGGTTGAGAGTTGGTTTAAAACTAACTCTCCACAGTAGACACTATTTTCGTATACGTCCGCACTCCACCGATGCACGGTGTTTCAGGGTGCGATATTACGAGCTACTTTTGGTAAAAACCCAATGACATGGAAATTGCTAATTATAAGTATTTAGGGAAGAGTATTAGTCATCCAGTTCACACAATAAATTTGAGGCCGATTTGTTGAAATTTCAACCCCTAAATTACCTACATAATTGCATGCAACAAAAAAACCGGTTCAGTCGGACTGTTTCGCCGCTAACCGATTGATATATACCTATGAATTTAATATTCAAAATTAAAAAAATACTTCTATGTCTATCTTTATACTCAAGGTCGAGCTGCAAAGGGCCTTTTACGGTCTCATATTAAAAAAAAATCTTACGAAATACGCTATTCAAATACCTACTTTATGTAAAGACAGAGAGATAGACAGATATATGTGTTTCTATCGTAGAAGTCAACAGACATATACATTTTATAAGAATAAATTTTTCAAAATAATAATTTTACAGAATAATGAAAAATAGCTCGTAATATTAAAATTTGAAACACCGTGCGACGCCGCTACGCAACTGACCTTGACTGGTGGAACCAAAACGCTAAACATGTGGAATGCGTGTTTGTCGTGTTGGAATCCACAACTGTGGATCCACACGCATTCACTATACAAATTTTTGTTTCAAACCAGTGTCCACACAGATTTAAACCGCCGGTGGAGAGCTTGTTTAACACAGTGTGGCCCGCCTTTAATTGCTCTTCCCACCGGTGCGGTGTCACCAGAGGCAGATTGGTTCTGGTGGCCGGTAGGTAAAACAACCTGTGCTGTCGCTGTCGGAGAAATCCATCAGAGACCAAAAAAACCAACAACCTCTAGTACAGCTGAGTTTTCGAAATATCCCCTGATTAATTTAAAGAAATGGGTAATGAGATGCCCATCTCTTCGAAGCTGTAAAGCATTCCCGAGCATTCCCAAAAGAAATGCATTATGAGACATTATGAAATAAGGAGGAAGAATAATGGTAGATTGCGTGTACCATTGTGGAGTACTACGTCAAAAAAGGTGGTACATAATGTGAACCACTAAGCCTGTAGGAGCTAACAAATAATTCCTGCTAAATCTGCGACAAACTTTAGCACGCACCACCGGTTTGAGACCGCTTCTTTAGAGTAAAGTAAGGTTGCCGGTCTGGAGGGGGGGTGGGGGGATGTGATAGTGGTCGGAGGAAGGGGGGGGATCTGTCGGGAGAGGAGTGGGACAGGGGAGAGGGGTACCGGCGGGAAAATCGCGCGCGTTTTATGAATAACATTCTGATACAACGTGACTGTGGGAAAGTATATTAATTAAAAAGTCTTCATATATATACTTTGAATGTATAATAAACGGAAGGGGGCACCGCCTTTGCATTCCCTTATAATGGATTATTACAAATCAAACAGTATTTGCATAGTAATTAAATAAATATATATATATATTTTAAGAACTACTTCCACTTCTGTCTCTATTTTCTAAATTCTCTACCCTTTGACGGTTTTGTTTTCTTCGACTACTCACATAGACGACATTTAATATGTGCCACATTTTCCTCGGTCTTCCTATATTTCTTGTTTCTTATCCATCCTTCTTCTTTTCCCTCGCCTCTTCCCGTTACTCGGGGTCGGCCTTTCTTATCATTTGGCGCCAGGTATTTCTTTCGTTTTGTTTATCTGTTTCTTATCAATCCTATTTTTAAAATACGATAAATAAAATATAAAAAGTTAAATTAAAAAAACTTTGTTTTATTTATTAAAATTGTATTTTAGACTTTTTAGTTTATTTTTCTAGACATGTTTCGAAGGCTTACATCTTCATAATCGGGAGAACGATATAAACATCGTTCTCCCCATGATGAAGGTGTAAGTCTTCGAACCATGTCGAGAAAAATTAACTCAAAAGTGGAAAAAAGTGTTTTAATTCATAAAAATTGCATTTTTATTTTACGCGACAGATGTTTCGTCAACCTATGTTGACATCATCAGGTGTTACAATAATATATTTGAATAAAATCTGTTTATAATGTTAAAGTATCATATGAGGAGTCAGAGAAATCGACGCGCGTGCATGACAAGATGTATGAATGATGAGGAACCGAGAGAAATATGTCAGGAAATAAAAGTGTGGCAGTCCATTCTTTCTGCCTACCCCTTCGGGGAGACGGCGTGATAGTTAGTTAGTTAGTTAAGTATCATAGTGTTTCGGCCAAAACAATGGACTACTTAACCCTTAACGTACTGTGTTCAAAACAAAACGCTCGCTCCCATGTGGTAAATTCAGTTTACCGCTAACTTTATCTAAATATCAAGCATATGACTCGATGAATCAAAATTTAATTTATGTCATCTTGTAGTGAATTTCATTAGGAATAGATCGATATCTATAACATACATGGATTATTTGAAAAACATATCATTATTAATTTTTTTCTGGAACCATGTGATTTCTGATATAGAATGCGAGACAGCATATGATCAACTGACACCAAGTATGAACTTGTCTCGCCCGCCGCGCCGTGGCGCTATAATTTTACGTATGATAAAGGCACCTAGGCAAAATGTATCCTACGTTCAAGACAACGAGTACGTATTAATATTTGTCCCTTTTGGTAAAGTGTTAATATTTTCACAGTTCTGATAGTTAAGTTGCGTGCTGCGTTTCCGTCCACAGTCGGTATTATTACGTACCTATGAGAAAAGGCCAAACATATAATTTATAATAGTTCAAAACAGCGAGTAAGTATTCGTCACTTTTGATAAAGTTGTAAATATTAGCAAAACAAATTCTACCTTAACACGAATGAAGGTGAGGGCAGTCTTAAAAAAAATTTTTTTTTGGGATGAAGGAAGTAATTTTTTGCTTTTTTTTTATTACGAAATATTGAGAACACTTCAATGGAGGATTACAATTTTTTTTTATAATATAAGGGTCCATAGGTTTTAAAAAAATCAACTTTAAATTGGCAGTGGAAACTCAATTGACCACATGGCAACGCGACGGTTAATAAATAAAATAAAGCAAAGTGTTGTTCTAATGTGTGGTCACAGTGTTTACGCAAAAGCAAATCAAAAATATCCGATTAGATTTATTAATTAATACATAACAAAATATATACATTTACAAAAGACATTGTATCGACAGTAACTAAGCATAACAACTGATATGAAACATTGTACCATACAATACCACCAACCTCAAGTGGAATAGCGCTCTGTGATGTGATACGTATAGGCGCCGCTGATAAACACGGCGCTATATTTTTGTTATTGGCAGCAATATAAATAGCACAATACACTAAATATAATAGGCAGACGTGACCTTGAGCCTTGGCGGTGGGACTACGCGTGCGTTGTTTATCCATAATGTTGGATAATAATAAATCAAATGATTACCGTGCAAGCTAAAAATAGAATTATACTTATTTTACAGTCACCACGAAATGTCTAATGAAATTAAATAGTAATCTTCTGGTGCATCCATTGTGGGTGCCATGTGACTATACGTGGTGTGCCACAAGGCTCTGTTTTAGGACCCCTTTTATTTATCAGAAAGGATACAATACAAGCTCTGCTAGACGGTATATAAGGCGTTGCATGGAATGGAACCAGCTTATATATCTGAACTCTGCATCAACGAGAACCTGAATGCTAGACAGTCTACATTGCGATCAGCTAAGTCTTCTGCGATCGGTAGATTGACTGTGCCAAAACGCTGTCCAAGCACAAACTTTGGCGACCGAGCCTTCGCGGTAGCCGGCCCTTCAGCCTGGAACAGTCTTTGAGAATCAATCACAGTTTAGATCGAGACTCAAAACGCACCTTTTCAAATTATCATTTCCTGACAGGAAGGGCTGATCGATTTCGTTGGGTGCAGCCCTCATACTAAATATTTTTATATATATTTTTAATCATTATTATTATTATTATTATCTAGTTGATAAAACGGAGCATCTTCTACAGTGCCCTTGAGATGAGCAATTCATAAAAATGGCGCTTTATAAATTATCCAATTTATTATTATTATTATGATTATCATGTTTACGAATGACGTTGCCAAAATACGTCCTCTCACATTGCTATGCTGATGATCAGCAACTTTATTTTTTCTGCAACCCTGATGACACCAAACACTAACCACTCGGCGATAGAGTCACATTTCAAATGCTTCCAGTATGTTCATTAAGTTGACTTTTAAGGTCCACGTTTTACATACATACAATAAAACAAACCACACATAAGCATTTGATCATTCTCTGGCGGAGTGTCAAATTTATGTTATCATTGCAGAATAGTGATTTCATTTTATTAAATGCATTTTATTAGTTGCTCTTGCTGCCTCAATTCTGCATTTTATCTCAATACTTGGATAATAATATAATAAAATAAATTGGATGATTAATGAAAGGTTCGCTGCGTTGGTTCGGACATATGGAGCGCATGGGTGAAGAAAGAATGGTTAAAAAAGTATACGTTAACAATCTAAATGGAGTAAGGAGCGAGGTAGACCGAGGAAAACATGGCATGGCCAAATTAATCAAATATTAAAAGTTGGTCATGTCAGAAACCGGAAGAATCGACGTGCGTGTATGACTCGATGTATGAATGTGGAGGAAGCTAGAGAGGTGTGCCAGGATAGCGGTCCATTCTCTCTGCCTACCCCTGCGGGGAAACGGCGTGTTGTTGTTGCTGTTGATGATTTATAGAGCGCCATTTTAATCTCAAGGGCGCTGATTTGTGTTGCGTCTTTTTTTTAGTAAGCAAGTTCAATACAATACTTGGCACTAGAACTCCATTGTACACTGCCATCTTTGCTTCAGTCAGTATATTACTATTTGGAGAAATAACTTTGAGTACACCATTTATTACGTACGCGACACCAACACTTCTTTCGTGTATTTCTTCATTTTTCCGTCTCTCGTAAATATATTTCATACGTGTTAAATTCGGTTGCTTACTTCCATATCTCACCGGTCGCGCTTAAGTCACAAACTTAATACATCCTTTCAAATCCACCAAACAAAATATGTATTCGCCGTGCGTACGCTTAAAATAAAACACAATACGGAGACCTTACCCATAATTCCATTTAAAAAAAAGAAGAATTCTTTCGTGAAACCGTATTCAACTCATATAGCTTTTCAAAAGGGATAATTCCAGGAAGGCCCGCTCTCATTCAAGTCAAGAATGCAACTAAACGTCAGAATAGAGCTAACTAAATAACCATCACGCCATTTCTCTGGAGAGATAGGAAGAGAGGATGGACCGCCACACTGTTCTATCCTAACATAAGACTCGTGCCTATTCTATAACACATTCACACATCGTGACATGTACGTTCGTCGATCGTTCCTACTTCGAACATGGCCGTTTTCAATAATTGATTAAATTAAACATACCATGTTTTCCATGACCTTCCTCGATTTATTTTTCCATTCACACTACTTATATCTTCTTCTTCTTCTTCCTCAGCCTATTCCCGTCCACTTCTGGGCAAAGGCCTCCTCCATTCGCTTCCATGTCACTCTGTCCTGTGCAGACTGCATCCAAGTTATTCCGACGTGTTTGTTCAGATCGTCCTTCCACCGTAGTTGCGATCGCCGTGCACTTCTCTTTGCCGTCCACGGTCTCCAAGTCAGTAGTCTTCTTGTCCACTTTTCATCTGAGCTTCTGGCTACGTGACCTACCCATTGGCATTTTAGAGTCGCCACCCAGTGGATGATGTCAGTGACCTTTGTTATTTCTCTCACCGTATCGTTTCTGACTCTGTCTTTTAGGCTTATTCCTAACATGGCTCTTTCCATGGTTCTTCGGGTCACTCGTAGTTTCTTGGCACTTTGTTTGGACAATGTAACAGTTTCAAGACCATAAGTACCAACTGGCAGAACGCGGCTTCATAGACTTTTCGTTTCAGGGTGATCGGTATTTTCCGGTTTTTAAAGAATGTAACTCATGTTTTCGAAAGCTGCCCAGCTTAGTCCAATTATTTTTTTTTAGCTCTGCGGTTTGGTTATCTCGGCCCAATCGAATATTGTGTCCAAAAGGTATGTATATTCTTGGACTATCTCAATTCTGTTGCCGTCCACGTTCCCTCCAAACTTTGAATATATAGATTTTTAACTATTCTTCGCTCGTCCATTCGTTCCATATGTCCAAAGCATCTTAGTTACCCTTTCTTAATTTTATTTAGGACGCATTCATCCGCCTTACTTTCCTTTCTGACTTCATCATTAGATATTCTATCATACATTGTCAGAGCTCCTGCAATATAATAATAAAATAATCTAACCATAAATAACTGTAAAAGATCCGCTTTTCTTAATTATTAATATTAAATGTTTAAATTTGGAATACCGGAACCACCAGATGGTATCAAGTTGGCGAAACCGGTCGGAGCCATAAAACCAAGTTTAATTAAACTAAATATAATTTATTTTTATAATTTATTAATTTCTACCAAGAAATTTCTAACTAACTAACTAACCATCACGCCGTCTCTCCGAAGGGGTAGGCAGAAAGAATGTACTGCCACACATTTCTTTCCTGACATATTTATCTTGCTTCCTCAATATTCATACATCGTGTCATGCACGCGCGTCGATTTCAATTAACAAAATGAACTTAATAAAAAAATTCAATTAACAAAATTAACCTAATAAGGAGTTTTATAACATTGTTCGAGAAACAATAATATCACTAAAAAAAATATTCAATATTAATTATAGTATTCGGAAATTATCATTGTTTTCTAATTATATTAATGCAATAGAAACCAAGACATTTTTCTTCACTGCAAATGGCAGTGGATCGGTCACACTCTGAGACGGAATCCACTCTGCATCGCTCAGGGCGCACTAGACTGGTCATCTATGGGGGATAGAGGAAGCGAGGCAGACCTAGAGCCACCTGGAGAAGAGCCCTGCAGGACGAGGTTAAAGCAACAGTCACTTGGGATGATGTTAGGCATCAGGCATGCGGTAGAGAATGTTCCTTGGGGCCCTATGCACCACGGAGGTGTGACAGGACAAAAAGAAGAAGAAGAGATTTCTCGGCTGGATACCAATAAAACCAAACGAATTCAATTGTTTGAAATTCGAAATCTTGTGATTTCGAATATTAATTTAATAAATTCAATCCAAGTGAAAAAATCTTTAAATTCAAATTAGAATTTCGAACGAAGAACGCGGTCTGACAGGACCCTTCAAAAAAAGTTCCCGAACGTCACTTTCGAATTCAAACCACGGCGGAACTCGTCTTCCAAATTTAAAATGCTTTCACGTACTTTCTCTCCCTCTCTCTCTCACCGGTTAGTGGGGGAACCGGTTGGCGTATGATAAAGGATTGGGTTCGACTCTGAACAAATTGCAGCTGTTGAATAATAACGTTATAGACAAGTCAAATTAATATTTAATGTCGTTTTTTTATTACATAACTCACGACTGCGTCATGTGATTTCGTAAACGCTGTTTAAACACCGAATAAGGGAGATTTAGGAATTGAAACTGAACGCTAAAGAAAGTGTACATTATATTAACGATATAAATGGAACAAATAAAAAGAGTGAGATTAAAGAAAACGTGACACGATCAAATCAACAATTAAATGTTGGCCATAATGAAGGTTTGACGTGATTGTGGCACGTTTATGATACAATGTATAAATGTTGAAGATCCGAGAAAAATATGTCAGGAATAAAAATGTGGCGGTTCATTATTTTTGCCTACCCTTTCATGAAGATGTCGTGATAACTAACTAACTAATTAACCATCATGCCGTCTCCCCGGAAGGGTAGGCAGAAAGAATCGACCGCCACACCGTTCAGTCCTGACATGCTTCTTTCGATTCATGCACGCACGTCGATTTCTCCGACTCCTCACGCGACCGACATTTAATATTTGATTGATTTGATCGTGCCACGTCTTCTATTGCCTTCTTCTAATTTTAGCTCCGTTCACCTCGTTTACATATTTACATATACCTTCTTCGCCATTCTGTCATCACTCATTCTTTCCATGTGTCCAAATCATCTTAACGACCCTTCCATTATTTTGTTCATAAAACTTTCATTCGCACCGCATTCACTTCTTATACTTGCATTTGTATTTGACACTCTCTCATATAAAGATTTACCATAGCATGATTGCATATTGCACGAGTGTATGATTTCATATATATCGTCGGTTCAAAGGTAAAACTCATTAGGTGACATTTAATTTTTTTGCAATTTCTGAATCAGACTTGTGAATTCTACGTCAGAAAATAATCACCAAGTGTATTTATTAAAGAATAACAGTTATTCTTTAATAAAAAACACTTGGTGATTATTTTCTGACGTAGAATTCACAAGTCTGATACAGAAATTGCAAAAAAAAATAATTAAATGTCACTTAATGAGTTTTACCTTTGAACCGACGATATATAGAAATGTGTCAGGGTATATTGTTTCCCCTTTATTAATTTCTATAATATGATCCTTGCTGGTGGTTATCTTAAGGATATTACTAATTATTATAAAATTTCATAATTAATTTTAAGTCTACTGTGTTGACTCAGTCAAGTTCTATAGTACATGATCTATCTATATATGTATTGACATTTGCTTTACAGCTTAGCAAACCAGTAAATCAACCAGTGAAGAGTATGGTGTTCCATCATCCGAGCTAAAACCCTTAGAAAAATGGCGTAAAGGTAAAATTTTCTTCGCAGTTTCAATTCTAGAGATGGGTCTCAGTCTTCTGCAGTCCTCTTCAATTCAACATATAAAACGCAGTTCATATAATCGATCACCTGTTTTTTAGCTACCGCTTTATTCGCTTATCGTCCGGAATGGTCTGGAAAAATCTACGCTCAATAAAAAGTGGCGTAAAAATAATATCGATTAACTGCGCCTAAGTACGACCGAAATGTACCTACTCACTACGCTCCTAGTACTTACTTGATAGGTCCACGTGTCTGCCATGCCGTGCCTACGTAGGAATGTCGATCCGGCTTCAACGAGACAAAAAAATTAAAATACCGCAAACAAAAACAGCGCCCCGCGCAACAACGAAATCACAAAAGCGCGACGCGTGTCATAAACCCAAAACAACGATCTGCACCTTTTTACGCGATACCACACATCTGGAATATAAATTATTTCATTTTATCGCCGGCAAACTCGATACGACAAAAAGGCAGAGCGGCAAAGTGGGAGATTTATTCGTACCGCGTGAATTTGATAAGCGTGTTGTGGATTCGCATTGTTTACATTTATCGCAAATTTTCCCGCCGATTCGTAGTGCGGGAAAGCGAGGGAAATATTAGAGCGCAGTCGCGACCCGTTTTACCGCCACAATCGGGTACCTACCCTGGTACCTGTCTGCCGGGAGCCCTGCGTTGTCGGTAAAATTCTTTGACAGACGGGTAGGTACGTACGTACCCAGAAAACGCAGTAGCACGGAGGATTAGACGCAATTGTAATTAACTAACTAACCGTCACGCCATTTCCCCGGAAGGGAAGGCAGAGAGGATGGATCGCCACAATGGCCTGTCCTGGCATACCTTTCGGGATTCCTCTACCTTCATACATCGCAACATGCACGCACGTCGATTATTCCGACTTCGAATGTGGCCGCCTTTTAGTAATTGGTCGTCCTCGGCTTCTTTTCCCACTCACGCTGCTTGTGTACAACTTTTTAAACATTCTACTCTCATCCATTCGTTCCATACGTCCAAACCATCTCAGGAATCCCTTTTTAATTTTATTCATGACGCAGTAATCTGCCTTACATTTCTCTCTCATTTCATCGTTCGGTATTCTATCATACAACGTTTTCCCGCACATTATTCTTAATGATCTCATTTATACGGCGTTTATCCTGCTTTTATCCTTCTTTTGCCAGCTCTAAGCTTCACTTCCACACATGTAAGTGTAATTATTGAACGCAAAAATGTTGCCAGACGTTTATTTACTACTTTTGAATGAAAAAGAAATAAATTATGAAACGTCTTGCGGTTCCCCCAAAGGGTTTTATGTCGAGACAATCGACCGACACTCTTATACGGCGGAAATCTGCATATAAGGGATATTCTTACTATGCTAAAAAAGTCAAAATAAGAGCGGGTAGGTCAGAGAGGAAGGAGCGGAAAGGCAGAGAGGACATTCACAAATCGTAATGTGCACCCTCGCCGTTTGTCCCGAATGGCCGCTAATTAGTAAATAATTAATTAAAATTTGAATTCAACTCCTTCTTCCTTGTTGTAGACCTATGTGGTCTGTTCTCCAGAGTGTTGCTCCGCTTGTGAGGTAGATTCCCTGCTGTCCTTCCATCTTTTAGGTGGTCTTCCACGAGGACGTGTCCCGTGAGTCTGATTATGCAATGCAATATAGGGGAGTCTGGTGGTGTCAATTCTTGGGACATGACCGTACCAGTCCCTTTTTCGCTGTCTGCTCCATGTTATAATATCCTCAACTTCACATATCTCTCTTATTCCGGTGTTCCTCACGCGATCTCTCAGTGTCTTGCCTGCTATCGTCCTCAGTGTCTTCATTTCGGAAGTCCTCAAAACTTGTTTGGTCCTTACTGTGTCACTTTTCATCATCACAACGAATTAAACACTTTAAATAAAAACAACTTTATTTAGAGTAAGGAGCGTCAATCGGTTTCACCCTGTAACTAGCTTCATCAGGGCTATGTACAAACTTTGTTGTATAGCTTTAGTATTGACGCGACAGCTGTTTCGCTAACCGATGTTAGCATCATCAGGTGTTACAATCAGCTGTCGCGACAATTTCTAAGTAAATATAATCAATTGTGAGTTTCTACATATAACAGTGTTTAAATTAAATAGTTAATATTGTTGATATATGAAAGTGTTTCCGCCAAAACAATGGATAATCTAATAATAAATTTGATAACATCATATTTTTCTTGGTTAATTTTTCCCTTCCCACAGTTTGTTTTAAAAAGTTTTTCCGTTTTTTTACGCGTCCATTCGCTCAATTTGTTAGATAATTCCATGCTTCATTTCCACACATCAGTGTTGGTAATAAAAATCCACTGCGAACGGCCATTTTAGCTTTCATTGATAAATTCACATTTGTTTTAATAAAGCAATATCCATGAAAAATATTTAATTTGACGTAAAATCGCGAATAATGAATTTAATTCCAACGCCACAAAACGCCCCTTGGCGCATAACACATCTATCAAACTGACAAAAAGTTGATATAAAAAAAGAACACTACAGGTTACGTCTTGAATTTAAAAATAGAACATGTACGAGTATAACACACAATGCGGCGCGGTAGATAATCGAGTGGGTAGGTACTAGGCTGCACGTACTATAATGGAATGGGGTAACGGTCTTGGGTAACCGAATTTGCCATCTGCCAAGGCAGTGAGTCAGTGAAGGCCCGGAGAGGTTCGCCGTTTATGCTTGGCTTCTCGCCGAATTGGTCTGGTTTTCTGACCCCCCCTCATCGCAAACAAAAGAACGTCACAATGGTTGTTGATTGTTTTGTTTATTATTTATTAATGTATGCCGTGTATGTGTCAAGAATCACATACGCGGCAAGAGTGTGGTCGGGACGTCTGGCTACTCGGACGGTATCCTCGGCGCTGCTTAGAGGCCAACGCATACCTCTTCTTGCACTGACCGGTGCTTACAGGACTGCGGCCTCAGTGGCGCTTCCAGTTATAGGGGGAGTTCTTCCTGCCGACCTGGAAGTGCTTGAGGCCGTTGCTAAGAGGCGCCTCAAGCGGGGTGAGAGTGTGACCCATCTGGGTATTACATTCAACTCCGATGAGGATGGTTTCACCGCCCTGTGCAGGGGCTTAAGAGAGGTTTCTCTGTCGGCATGGCAGGAAAGATGGAACATCTCTCCTAGAGGAAGGTGGACTTACTCCTTCTTCCCCTCTGTGACTGGGAGGATGGGTAGTGAGTGGCTGCGATTGGACCATCACGTTGTGCAGATGCTTTCGGGGCACGGCAATTTCCGTGCCAGGCTCCATGATCTTAGTCTGGCGCCGGACCCGGAGTGTGTGTGCGGCGGGGGGCCCCAGACGGCCCACCATATCCTCTGGGAGTGCTGTCTCTTGCAGAGTGATAGAGATATCATGATTGAGAATGTGACAGTGGATCATCGACCAATTTGGAATAGTGACTTAACAAGTAGCGATAAAAATTTCAGTTGCCTTCGTACTTTTATTCGTGCGTGGACAAAACTTTTTAGTGAAATGGATGTGTAATTTATTTACTCCCCTATGTCTTCTCGTGCCGTGTTGTTGTTTCTATAAATTATTTGGCATTATTTGTTAAAAATTGTCTTTGTTTTTGGTTGTGTTATTATTGCTATTATGATTACTTTGATAGTTATAAATAAATGATTATTATTATCTTTGTCTTTGGTTATGTTATTATTATGGTATTATTGCTATTATAATTATTGTGATAATTATGAATAGTATGTTCGCTATGATTGTTACAATAGTTTTGTGCATTTTAGTTTTGTTTTCTGTTTCTGCACCCCTGAGTTGCTGCTCATGGATGTTGCCACTGGTTCCTGTTCATTGGTTTTGTTTTGACCGGAAGTCTACACTGCCCCTTGGTGGGTGTGTTCTGATATACTTTTCTGTTTATAATGTGTCTTTTATAAAAACTGTTTTTTTTTTTAAATTAATTTCTGCTCTTTCTAAAACCTGTCTTCCATCCATCCCATCCCAATTTATTCATTCTTACTTAACATCTTCCCGCCTCTCCAATACACCATCTTCTTCTTGTTTTAAAATTTAGTTTGTTATATATTTGTCCTATTGTGTATTATGAATTAATGTGTGTTTTATATCATTTTAATGTGTTTTTATTTTTACTAATTTAAGGTGTGCTATATATAATATGTACTTCTGATTTTATTTAATAATAAAGAGATGTGAGGCCGCGCGGGAGATATATAAGGTTAAAAGAATAGATTAAATGTGGCCTGTCACCCTTTTGATTGATGACAAGAAAAGGCTAAATTAAATTAACGTAAGTCCCGGATGGACAAGGAACAGGCCTAGATAGTGCAGCGAGACTGACGAAAGGGCGTCGCTGCGTCCTATAACAGTCTCGGGTGGTGGTGGGAACCTTATATATACCTTATATATTTATTAACAATTGTCTAAGGAAAGAAGGATGAAAGCAGGATAAACGCCGTAGAAATGAGATCACTAAGAAAAACTAACTAACTAACTAACTAACTTACCATCACGCCGTCTCCCCGGAGAGGTAGGCAGAAAGAATGGAACGCCACACTGTTCTGTCCTGACATACTTCTCTCGCTTCCTCTACATTCATACATCTTGTCATGCACGCACGTCGATTTCTCCGACTCCTCACGTGACCGACATTCAATATCTGATTGATTTGAACGTACCACGTTTTCCTCGGCCTTCCTCTATTTCTAGCTCCGTTCACGCCGTTTACATATACCTTCTTTACCATTCTGTCTTCACTCATTCTTTCCATGTGTTCAAACCATCTTAATGACCCTTTCCTTATTTTGTTCATAACACTTTCATTCGCACCACATTCACTTCTTATACTTGCATTTGTCACTCTAACATATACAGATTTGCCATACATTCGTCTTAGAGATCTCATCTCTACTGCATTTATTCTACTTTCATCCTTCTTTTGCCAGTTCCATGCTTCACTTCCATACATAAGGGTCGGCACAAGAACACCATTGTGCACTGCCATCTTAGCTTTTTTGGATAGGCTTTTGTTTGCGATAAGAAAACGTTGTATGATAGAATACCGAACGATGAAATAAGAAAGAAATGCAAGGCAGATGACTGCATCATGAATAAAATTAAAAAAGGATCCCTGAGATGGTTTGGACATATGGAACGAATGGATGAGAGTAGAATGGTTAAAAAGCTGTACACAAGCAGCGTGAGTGGGAAAAGAAGCCGAGGACGACCGAGGAAAACATGGCATGACCAAATTAATCAATTACTAAAAGGCGGCCACATTCGAAATCTGAATAATCGACGTGCGTGCATGGTACGATGTATGAATGTAGAGGGAGCCCGAGAGGTATGCCAGGACAGGCCATTGTGGTGATCCGTCCTCTCTGCCTACCCCTCCGGGGAAATGGCGTGATGGTTAGTTAGTTGTCTAATGACGCATTATTTTCAAAATATTATATTCTGGTACAATCTGGAAACCAAAAAACTTTGGAAGGTCTTGGCCGAGTATGGAGTGGGCACAAAACTGATACGCGCGGTCGCATCCCTCTATGAGAGAAGCACCGCTTGTGTCAGGGTTAACGGGGCTGTCACATCTTGGTTTGACATACATCACCAAAGGTGTCAAACAGGGTTGTGTGATGTCCCCGTGGCTGTTCAATCTATACTTGGACAAGTGTATGAAAGAACTTGAAGGCATAGACGCTGGTGCTAAGATGAATTGTTTGTCAATCAGATGTTTGTTATATGCAGACGATGCTGTGTTAATTGCTGATAGTAAAGAAAATTTGCAAGTCTTAGTGTCAAGGATGTATGAGGTATGCAAAAATAGTGACCCGGTCATGAATGTGTCTAAATCTAAAATGATGGTTTTCGAGAAAAAAGAATATATGACGATTTGACATAAGTGCGAACGGTGAGAAATTAAAGCAAGTTACCGAATTTGCTTATCTGGGAAGCATGTTTACAAGAGATGGAATAATGGAGAAAGATATCGGAAGAAAGGTTGGAGCTGGAAACAAAATAAATGGTGCAATCAAAGTCATTACCGCAAATATGAATAAATCGACTAATGCAAAGATGGCAGTGCACAATGGAGTTCTAGTCCCGAGCCGTATGTGTGGAAGTGAAGCTTGGAGTTGGTAGAAGAAGGATGAAAGTAGGATAAATGCCGTAGAAATGAGGTCACTAAGAAGAATATGCGAATATCAATGTTTGAGGCTGCATATACAGGATATTTGACTCTTAACCCTTACCACTCCTTTGTCGAATGCCAGCCGACATCGCTATATTTACGCTACAACTCAGTTGCTTACATTTAATGGGATATTTTGAAAAGGTGGGTTTTTAGGTGAGATTTAAAGTCTGTCGGATTGTCAATGCATCTGAGGCGTGCAGGAAGCATATTCCAGGAGGACGGACCTGCCACTGCGAAAGCCCGATCTCCGAAATTTGTCCGGGGGTTGCGCTTTGGCTCAACTAATCTGCCTTTTGTCGAGGAGTTTAATCTAAGACCACCCTTTACATGGTAGTTTTTTCAATCTACACACTAAATCATACGTATATTATTTTGTTCATAACGTGCTCGCTTTAGACATAGGTATGTTAAGCTTTATAAATCAGGAAGTCGGCCATCGCGCTTAGCATGAACCAAGTAAAGGCAGGGACACATCTGAGATGATAACATGCCCTGACGCACGTATCGCTTGGGACGACAATGTTGCAACATTCTGTTTACAGCGAGAAAATGGACGGTCTGTTTACAAACAACACCGCGCCAGAATAAATACGAAGGTTTAACCTTATCATGTGTGAAGGTGGCTGCGATCCAATTTATAAAACGGCACATTGAAAACATGTTACCATTTTATATAAAACTTTTTATATAAACATTTTATATAAAACTATTCATTTAACCTAATTTATTGATTCTTAAACAATGATGTTAAACTCTATGTTAAATAAGGTTTAGGGCAACGTTTCCTAACCTTTTTCAGTCGCGGACCCCTAGGAAATCAAGCACAATTTTCAAGGACCCCCTTATTAAAAAAACAGCAATAAATTTTGGACCATTTATTTTAGTACTACAAATACAATTTTTTTTTTTAATAAAAAATAATCACAACAGCAACACCAACACGGTTAATTAATGTGAAGGTTGGTGTTGCTTTTTTGAAACTAAATTAGTGATGTTTGGGTTGATGTTACTACTAAGTTGTAGTCTCAGATCGGATTCCATCTGTTTCTGTATTTGTTTTTAGTATAAACAAGAGCAGAGAATGCCTTTTCACAGAGGTATGTGGTTAAGAAAATCAGTAAATGTTTCAGTGCTTCTTCTGATATTTCCTTATAATCTTTCATTACATTCACCCAAAAACTTGATAAAGAAGATTCTTTAAAATAACATTTCAATGCTGAATCACAAGAAATTTCTATTAATTGGTTTTCCTGTGCCGTTGTCAAGCCAGTAACATCAGAAACATCTGTGTTAAAAGGGTTTGAAATCAAAAATTTTGACTGTTTTCCGTTTTTACTTTACTATAAAATAATCCTTGCAAATTCACATAACCTAAAATGGCGGGAACTTCGCGTGATACGTCATGCTGAGGAGCGATTAGAATACAAGCACCACTTCATTGCGAAACAGGACGAAGGTTCTAAAGACTGTAATGTGTGCAGTAACAGAAAGATTCCAGGGAGAAGACGGGAAACAGTGTGGTTTTGTGAGACCTGTTTCATAAAACCTGGTCTCCATCCTGGAGATTGTTTTAAAAAGTACCATACTATAAGTAGTCCATAATGTTTTTTGTAAATTGAGGGTATTATTTGCAAACCCGGCAAACTCCACCAACAATCAAAAGTGAGATAAGAATTGGGTCTTATTCATAATAAATTTGCACACAATTTTTGTTGATTTTCAGTTTCAAATTCGGCTTCATTCTGAAGAATTTTGCTATTAAAATATAGGGTTTGTTGCAAACATGGCAACCTCCACTTGAGTGTTGCAAAGCTGGCAAACTCCAAAATGAAATTCATTATTTTACTTTAATTATCCATAGATTATTTCATGGCTGATTACTTTTAAAATACTAACTGGTTGAGATGAAAAAAATAAATATCGTAAAACAGCGCATTTTATTAGCGTATCAGGTTTTTGCGATTTACTCAAAACATCTAATGATGGAGTTTGCCAGGTTTGCAACTAATACCCTCAATTGTTCTTTATTTGAAGAATAAATCATTACAAATGAATTTTTAACGATTTTTTTTGTAACTATAATACCAATAAATAAAAATATTATGACATTATTTAAATTAGAGTTGGCTGACAAACAATATCAAAAAATAATGGAGTGGTAAGGGTTAAGAAAACTTTCTCACTTTCGAGAGAGGGTATATAGTGGTCGCATGGCCCTTACGCAACGATTATTAATTCAATAAGCGACGTGACGGCCCTTGAGGTACGCGCTAGTCGTCACACCTAACTGTTAATTATAGGAACAGCCCAGCGTTTTCATTCGAATTTAAATAGAAGGCGTTATACACGCTGAAGTAGCAAGTATAATGGCCACAAAGCAAACACAAAATGACCTTTATGGATTGAATTCGATATATCTATATATTATTCAACATTATAGACTTCTCCTTCTCTTCTTCTCAGCCATTCTCACTCCACTGCTAGATATAGGCATCATCTAAACTCTTCCAACATGATTAAATAAAACGATGTTCCTCTTTTTCTTTTTTTATACACTTTGTTTATGCAATACTTACATTATTTTTTTTTTAATTACATAGACATGTTTCGGACAACCAGTCCTTCTTCAGTGATACATATTATAAAGATATATACAGATTTCAAATATTATAAAATTTCATATACTCGTAGATTTAAATATTTAAAATCTGTATGTATCTTTATAATATGTATCACTGAAGAAGGACTGGTTATCGAAACATGTATACGTAATTTTACTTTTTTAAGGTAAGTGTTGTATAAAAAAAGTGTATAAAAAAGAAAAAGAGAAATAAAACAATTACAACACAAAGAAGAAAACGATGTTTGTTATGAGTTATTCACGAAATCGGTGCTATACAAATTAGCGTATTTATAATTATTATCCTATCTGAACCGGTTAGAGGCATTTGAAATGTGGCTTCACCGAAGAATGTTCAGGATCCCATGGACAGACAGAGTGACGAACACAGAAGTCCTGAATCGTGGAGTAGTAAATAGAGAGCTGCTGACATTAATCAAAGTCCGCAAGATTGCATATCTGGGTCACGTTCTGCGAGGAGAAAAGTATCGCCTGCTGCATCTAATATTGAAGAGAAAAATAGAGGGCCGCAGGGGGGCAGGGAGAAGGCAGATATCCTGGCTGCGCAATGTGAGGGAATGGACGGGAATCACAACTGTGGAGGAGCTATTCCGGACAGCGCAGGATAGGGAAGAGTTTACCAGAGTGATCGCCAATGTCGGGGGGACCTGACAGGGCACTTTAAGAAGAAGATCCTATCTGCCTACCACTCCGGGGAAACACCGTGATGTTTTTTTTTGCATACGGTCGTTTGAACCCAATTACTGTATACATTTATTTATTTCAACTATTATATTGATTCTCATGACATGTGATAGGTAGCCAATCTATCGCGATTTTATTGTCACGAGAATTTTACCCCAGACCAAAGACAGTGTGACAATCACGCTGCTATTGCCGGGGATCGAACCCGGAACCTTCGGAATGGAAGTCAGAGCTCTTACCACTCAGCCACGAAGGTCGTCGTTTGTTGTTGGAAAG
Organism: Lepidostoma basale; assembly: GCA_022606425.2. Lineage (NCBI taxonomy): Eukaryota > Metazoa > Arthropoda > Insecta > Trichoptera > Lepidostomatidae > Lepidostoma > Lepidostoma basale. Next base: position 180,830 of record JAHDVF020000363.1, on the reverse strand, counting down.
AAAATATTTCCATCACAGGTTGATAGAAAAAGAAGAAATAAATTTTTACTACAATTAAATGGCATTGTGTTTGTAACGTCCGTTTAGATTTTTTTTTCAATATAATTTAGGTTAGGTTACCAACGTGATACCGCATACATTACAATACAATGTTTAATGTATCAGATTTTCAAATGCACACAGCTTGGGAAATCCGAGAAAACAAATTGAATACATTATAAGCGATAAACACAGTATTTCCATGGCTGTGAATGTCACCCAATGTCGCGTCTGTTTACGCGAACGCACCGGCGACAAACAGGGTTAAGGTGGCAGGGGCGAGTGTCACTGTACCACAGAGCCGTGTACGAAGTGACGTCTCGGGTAGAAGAACGTGTTTACGAAAACAAATTGGCTTTCATCACATTTTCCAAAAGGAGAAAATTTTTGTAAAGATGTCTTTAGACATAATATTCTTGCTTCCACATTTCGTCACCTGAGAGAGAGAGTAAGAAGGTTCCAACTGTCAAAAGTAAAAAGCTGAGAAAAATGAAGTCAAAGTTTTGTTGGTTTCGGGTGTGTGATCTTGGAATAAAAGGGTTCCATCTGAAGCAGATGAAACTCTTTTACCGAGAAGCGTGTAAATTTTCTCTGGCGACTGACTAACTTACTAACTAACTAACCATCACGCCGTCTCCCCGAAGGGGTAGGCAGAAAGAATGGACTGACACACTTTTTTTTCCTGACATATTTCTCTCGCTTCCTCAACATTCATACATCGTGTCATGCACGCGCGTCTATTTCTCTGCCTCCTCACGTGGCCGACATTCAATATTTGATTTATTTGATCGTGCCACGTTTTCCTCGGTCTTCCTCTATTTCTGGTTCCATTTACATCCTTAGCATATAACTTTTTTACCATTCTTTCTTCATTCATTTTTTCCATATGTCCAAACCATCTTAATGATCCTTTCATTATTTTGTTCATAACAACATCATTCGCACCGCATTCACTTCTTATAGTTTCATTCGACACTCTATCATACAAAGAGTATCCACACATTCGTCTAAGAGATCTCATTTCTACTGCATTTATTCTACTTTCATCCTTCTTTTGCCAGTTCCATGCTTCGCTTCCATACAAAAGGGTCGGTAGAAGAACACCATTGTGCACTGCCATTCTAGCTTTTTTGGATAGGTTTTTGTTTGCGATGACAACTGGCGACAGTTGGAATAATAAAGTTCTTAGTGTAAAACAATCCTTCTTCAGTTAATCGTGTGTTTTGAATGATCGGATGGAACTTGATTATTTTCGTAACATCAAAATGACGATACTATTACATGTTTTTTATAATTGAACGCATAGATAAGGTTAGTAAGAATCCTTTTCACGAAAATAATCCAAATGTGAAATTTTGTTAGTTAGAACCCTCTTACTCTCAGGTGACGATTTATTTATAAAGCGTGTAAAATGACGAAGGGAGAAGGGAGATATGCGAGGTCGAGGATGTCGTAAAGTGAGGAAGGCAAAGGAAAAGATACTGGTGTGAGGAAAATGGATCCATCCAGACTCTCCTTCATTAAATTGCATGGCCTACCCAAAGGTAGACCACCTAAGAGATAGATCGACAGCTGGGAGTCGACCTCGCAGAAGGCCAATTCCTCTTAAGAAACAGGCTAAAAGGCCTACACTAAGAAGTAAAAGGTCATTTTTTTTATAAACTTTAGGCGTTAACACAGTGGAATTATAGAACGACAGTTTTTAAAGAATTAAAAGAGGTTTTTTCCACATTTAAGATTATTTTTTTAGACGTGTTTCGATTTAAGTAGAAAATCAAGACTACGCTGTTTTTTTTTAATTGTATCTCAATAGAGACGAAGACGCAAACTGGAAACTGAATATGGATGATCAAGGTGTTTACAGGACTTATGACCTGTCATTGGTTGGGTTAAGCGCACGCTTTATGTAATTACAACATTCCCCATTCCTCCTTTGTTATTGTGATCATGCATGACAAATTTTTGGAAGATGTATATATACTTCAAAATCCATATTTATCTTCACGTGTCAGTTTCAGTCAGCCATCTATGTAGACTACGCTGTTTGGTCAATTTTTTGCTAGTGTGCCTTTAGGGTTGATTTATTTGAAGAATTTTTATGAATTAAAACACTGTTTCTTCGGGAGAACAATATAAAGACGAAACATGTCGAGAAAAATAAACTCAAAAGTGGAAAAAACAGTGTTTTAATTCATAAAAATTCGTCATTATGGAATTCCACAAGGTGGTAATGACCACCACCATATTACCCTGAAGATAGAGACTGCAACGATTTCCGCAACGTCGGTCGAGAAGGAGAAATCACACGGTGTTACCCAAAATCAAACAAAACATATTAAAAAAGTGTTAAATTCAATTTTGAAATCATTTAATAATAATGAAGTATCATAGTGCTTCGGCCAATACTATGGATTATCTAATACTTCTTTCTAAGAGGAGTTCTGGTCCCAACCATAATATATGGAAGCGAAGCATGGAACTGGCAGAAGAAGCATGAGAGCAGAATAAATGCGGTAGAGATGAGGTCCCTAAGACGTATGTGTGGTAGAACGATATACGACAGAATCTCAAATGCTGATATAAGAAAGGAATGTAGAGCGGAAGAAGGTATTATGAACAAAATTATGAAAGGATCGCTGCGTTGGTTCGGACATATGGAACGCATGGATGAAGAAAGAATGGTTAAGAAAGTATACGTTAATGATGTTATTAAAATAAACAAAAGTTTTTTAAAAATAGAACTAAAAATTCTATAAATGATATGAAATATTCACGACACGTGTTTCGACTTATGAGGACATCTTCGAGTGTGATCTTCTTCGAAGATGTCCTTATAAGACGAAACACGTGTCGTGAATATTTCATATAATTTATAGAATTTTTAGTTCTTCTATTTTTAAACAACTTTTGTTTATTTTAATAACATCATTATGGAATTCTATACACTTAATCATACATCGATTAATATACGTTAATCATGTAAATGGGGTACGGAGTCGAGGCAGACCGAGGAAAACATGGCATGACCAAATTAATCAAATTTTAAAGGTTGGTCATGTTAGAAGTCGGAGGAATCGACGTGCGTGTATGACTAGTTGTATGAATGTGGAAGAAGCTAGAGAGGTTTGCCAGGATAGAGTAGTGTGGCGGTCCATTCTCTCTGCCTACCCCTCCGGGGAAACGGCGTGATGGGTTTGTTTGATTGTTTTCTTTCGAGATAATACTTCTTTCCGCTATTAATTTGGAAATGCCGCATACGATTTGCATTTGCATGTAAAAATGATCGTCCGCGTGGATGATGGATTGGGGTTCACGAAAACCAATATGGCGCAGTCGTAAAACGTATTTAAAGACATGCAAAATCCCTCCCGGCAACCACTGCGGGCCAAGCAGGGCCGTGGCGGGCCATGAACCCTGTATAGTGTATACCCCAACCCACGGGACGTCGCCCTGGTTTTGCACAATCTAAACATTCGTAACGATATTTGGCCTGGATACAAAACGCCGCAGTATCGGAGAAATATTTACCATTATAGGGTATCAAATGAAAATATAAGAAGTGAATGCGGTCAGAATGAAAGTGTTTTGAACAAAATAATAAAAGGATCATTAAGATGATTTGGACACATAGACTAGAAATAAAGAAAGACCGATAAAAACGTGCCACAATCAAATAAATCAAATATTCAATGTCGGCAAATCAAAATAAATCAAATATTCAAGAATGAATGGAGAAAGAATGGTAAAAAATAAATATGTTAACGATGTAAATGGAACTAGAAATAGAGGAAGACCGAATAAAACGAGTCACGATCAAATAAATCAAATTTTGAATGGCGGCCATGGAGAAGTCAGAGAAATTGACGCGCGTGCATGACACGATGTATGAAGGTTGAGTAATCGAGAGAAATATGTCAGGAAAGAAAAGTGTGGCGGTACATTCTTTCTGCCTACCTTTTCGGGGAAACGGCTTGTGGTTAGTTGGTTAGTTATCATTATTTCTTCATTCATTATTTTCATGTGTGAAAACCACCTTAACCCTTTCATTAATTTATTCATAACACTTTCATCATCATGACGTACGGAGCTGAGACGTGGACACTGACAAAAGGTCTAGTCTACAGATTCAAGGTCGCTCAACGCGCCATGGAAAGAGCCGTGCTTGGAATAAACCTTGAGGGGCAGATTCAGAAACGAATTTATTCGACAACAAACCAAGGTGACTGAGGTGGCTCTGAGGATGGGCGGGCTGAAGTGGCGATGGGCTGGCCATGTGTGTCGGAGAACCGACGGCCGATGGGGGAGACGGGTTCTGGAGTGGAGACCGCGTACAGGATTCCGCAGTTTTTGACGTCCCCCTGCCCGCTGGACCGACGATCTGAAGAGGATTGCTGGACATGGATGGATGGAAGCGGCAATGGATAGAGGGCGGTGGCGTGCTTTGGGAGAGGCCTACGTTCAGCAGTGGATGACAGACGGCTGATGATGATGATGACGACTTTCATTAACTTCTTATATTTACATTTGACATTCTTATTAAGTTAAAAAACACACATTTGTCTAAGAAATCTTATTTCTACTGCATTTATTCTACTTTCATCATTTTTTGTCAGATCAATGCTTGTACACATCTCAAATATAAATACATTCAAGTTGGCAATTTGCAAGAGTCCATCATAATAAATAATTATGTGATATTTTTTTAAAGCGCCGTTTTCGTGATGTTATCACTACAAGGGCGCATTGAGACGTTTTAAATCTAAAGATTAACACTGCATCTGATATTCAATTGAAGCCACAAACAACTATTTACGTCGCACTCTCCCGACTTTAATATTCAGAGCGTGAGAAAGACTCAGGCGTGTTCTTTCCTTCAAGAATATGACAGAATAATGCGTAAGTCGTTCTTGGCATTCGCTGTAAGCAGTTCACATTGTTGAATTATACTTTTTAAAACATAATTTCTTCATATAATCAAATGATTTTACTGAAATCTCTTGATGGAAGTTCATTTTAAATAATAATTAAATAAAACGATGTTTTTAAACTACTTCCACTTTTGTCTTTATTTAGACAAAAGTGGAAGTAGTTAAAAAACATCGTTTTATTTAATTATTATAATTTCTTCATCCACGAGTTCCATTTGTCAAAAGCAACGCAGCGATCTTTCACAGTTTCGTCGTTAAGCTTTGAAAAAATATAGTCCCTACCGTAAATTGATAACCAGGGTTCGCCGTGGTATGCAGACTTAATGGAATTGTCTGTGAAGAACTCAAGTTGGCTGTCATACCTCTTCGCGTGTCTGTCTCCCGCCTCCGCGCCCGGACTAGCTGTCGGCCGCACCCGTTTTCACTTTGATATACAACTGTTGCCGACCTCTTTACAGAACCTTTCCCTGTCTCAGACAGGGTTATACTGAAATAACTATAAAATAAACCGTAGCTATAATGAAACTGGACTGGACGCATTTCTACATAAGCATGGCTAAAAACGATACATCGTTGTTATAATCAAGGAATAAATACATTTTATGGTAATCAAATGATTTTATTGAAATCTCTTAATGGAAGTTCTGTTTAAATAATAATTAAATAAAACGATGTTTTTTTAACTACTTCCATTTTGTCTTTATTTCGACACTCTGTTGATACCAGCGAGCCTGGCGAAACCGTTCGCTGTCGAAATAAAGACAAAAGTGGAAGTAGTTAAAAAATGTTTGTTTTAAAGTTAAACTGTTAATGAATAAACTTTGTTTTTTGTATCACAATTGTATTTTATTTTACGCGACAGCTCTTTCATCAACCTATGTTGACATCATCAGGTGTTACAATAATAGATCAAATGTCAAAAATAAAATACAATTGTGATACAAAAAAAAAGTTTACTCATTACAGTTTAAAATGTTAAGGTATCATAGTGTTTCGGCCAAAACAATGGACTATTTGTTTTAAAGTATATGTTAACGGTGTAAATGGAACAAGAAATAGAGAAAGACTGAGTAAACATGGCACGATCAAATCAATCAAATATTGAATGTCGGCAACGATGTATGAATGTTGAGGAAGTGAGAGAAGTATGTCAGGAAAGAACAGTGTGGCGGTGGATGGTGAATAATGTATGTGTTAACGACGTAAACGGAACTAGAGATAGAGAAAGACAGAGGAAACGTGGTACGATCGAATAAATCAAATATTAAATATCGGCAAATCGGAGGAGAACGAATATGAGTCGGAAAAATCGGCGTGCGTGCATGCCACTAAGTATGAATGTTGAGAAATCGAGAGAAGTATGTCAGGAAAGTAAAGAGTGGCAGTCCATTCATTCTGCCTACCCCTTCCGAGAGGCGGCGTGATGGTTAGTTATTTAGTTCTGTTATTAAAGTTATCATCATCGTCTTCATCATCATCATAAGCACAACTCAGGGTAGGCCTAGCCTTCATTCTTGCCTGTCTGCTGCCTTAGTTCTCCAGTCTGTAATGTGTAACACCTGATGATGCCAACATAGGCTGGCGAAACAGCTGTCGCGACAAGCTTATACAAATAAATTGTGTTAATGTAAATAAACGTATAAAGTGTTTCAAAATTAAAACATTTAATAATATTACATGTTTTGATTTTGAAACGTTGAAACGAATGGATGACGGAAGAATGGTTTAAATGATATAGACAAGTAGTGTGAATGGAAAAATAAGTCGAGGAAGGCCAAGGAAGACATGGCATGACCAAATTAATCAATTACTGAAAGGCGGCCATGTTTGAAGTAGGAACAATCGACGAGCTTGCATGTCACGATGTGTGAATATAGAAGTGGTGCAAGAGTTATGTCAGGATAGAACAATGTGGCGGTCCATCCTCTGTGCCTACCCCTCCGGGGAAACGGCGTGATGGTTAGTTAGTCAGTGAGTCATAGAGTTTCAGCTAAAACAATGGATTATCTTATTATTTCTGAATAACCCTGTTGAGCGCGAAGCACGAACATAGGCAGGCGGACGTGGGTGGAGAGGATATACAGCCGTAATTATTTATTTATGATTTACGCCCACTAACAGGCTTTTAGATTAAATATTAAAATAATATCCGGCAAAAAACGTTTTTTTAGTAGTCTCTTATTCTTATTTTTGTTCTGTCACCTCAGTGGTGCATAGGGCTTCAAGGAACCTTCTCCACCCGACTCTATCGCATGCCTGATGCCTAACATCATCCCAAGTGAGGCCTGCTACTCTAACCTCATCCTATAGGGCTCTTCTCCAGGTGGCTCTAGGTCTGCCTCGCTTCCTCTTTCCCCCCATAGGGGACCAGTCTAGTGTGCCCTGAGCAATGCAATAAATTAATACTTCCGGAAAAACTATTTCAATGCAAAAATATTTTAAATAGTTATACAGACGGTTAGTCTGGTTTCCAAAAAGGATGGGCTGCCATACTGATTTCCGATAGGAGAGGAACAAGAAAAAAAAGAATATTAATAACAGATATTTAATTTGAAACCATTTAATTTCTTCTAGTTTTGCCCGGTTTCGACAGCTCGCTGTCATACACATTCTAGACCAGCAGCAGCTATCGAAACCGGTAGATACTGAGCAAGCGTAATATAGTAAAATATTAACTTTAAAAATGTTTATTTATTTTAACATATAGTCTAGAGCAAGTCAAACGATTTAATGATGAATGTCGGAAAGTCAAAGGTGTTAGTTTTTGAAAGGGAAAAGCAAATGATACTTTGAAACAAAAGTGTGAACGAAGATAACTTGGAGCAGGTTAGTGAATTTGTGTATTTAGGTAGCATGTTCACAGCGGATGGCCGAACGGATAGTGACGTCGAAAGAAGGGTCGGTGCGGGTAACAAAGGGAATGGAGCTTTAAAAATAGGGGAGGGCATGACATAGGAAATTGACTTCGGTTTGGGATTTTACAAGATTGTAGTAAATTCAAGTCAATTTCCTATGTCGCGCCTTCCCCTTGTTAGATGCAATCGGCGTTACATGAAATATCATCATAATTGCTAATCGCCGTTGGTCGTTTTTTAATTAGGAGTAACAGTTTCTCTGTATCTAACTTCCTACGGACGGGCGGAGGCGGGGTACCTACCCGATGCACTTAAAAGCCCCTCGGGCCGGCCACACCGCGCGCTGCACCCGACCGCAAGGCCGCCGCGAGTTTTGAACCCCGCGAACTGGTTTTGCGCCCGGCGATACCGGTGGGGTATTTTTAGCAGCGCGGGTAGGTACTGCTGCACTCGCGCCAGCCGTAACTACACTCGGCGTGTAGGTACCTACCCGCAGTGCCCCCCCCCCCCCTACTACCACCCCACCCCTCGTGCGGTCATTCGTTTCAAAATAAATATAAATACGTGCATAGATTACTACGGGGAATTGTATAATTCTAGAGACCTTGGGTATGCGTCGTGTCCTCTTCGGCAGACGTTTCGGGGAAAACCTGGGAGAGTAACAGAACATAACCTAATAAATATACAGTACACTCTCGATTTTCCGAGATAGATGGTGAATAAAAATCCCGTATAATGGATTCGAGAGCATTTTGATTTTGAAGGTTTGACCCTCACCAAGAGAAATGTAGAGAGATTTAAGAGTCACGCAGCGCTCCATGGAAAGACATATGCTCGGCGTCAGCTTCCGAGATAAAATCAGAAATGAGGAGATTAGACGCCGAACAAAAATAACACACATCATGGAACGACTAGCGAGACTGAAGTGGCAATGGGCGGGTCATGTGGCGAGACAGAGTGAGGATAGATGAATCCAGAAAATAATAAGGTGGAGACCATGGCAGAATAGGAGAAACGTCGACAGGCCGCAAAAAAGGTGGGCCGACGACATTGCTGCCGTGGGGGGGAAAATGCGGCTACGGCTGGCAGGAGATAGAGACGAGTGGAAGGGGCTTATGTCCAGCAGTGGACCAATAAAGGCTGACGAAGAAGAAGAAGATAATGGATTTCCCGCTTAATCCGAAAATATTTTTTTTTTCTCTTTTTATTAAAGATGTCCCGCATAGTTTGAACACCAAAATTATATTGATTCAATAAATATTTAACGGTTGCACCATTTTCAAACTTTTGTATCATTTTTTTGTTCAATTGAAAGTACGACTCGTTTGCGTTTATCCATTATACCATAGACATAGACATTATACCATAGACTCTTTTTCACAGTAAAATAAAATTACGACTTTAGAGCCACACACGTATACTGGCGGTGACGCAAATGTGAACTAAACGCCCAATGTCATTGTGACAGATTTGAGGTTTTGTTTGCATTATAAGTATTATTGTGAAATATTTTTGTTTTTATATATTTTTTCAATGATTTAAGTGTCCCGGATAATTCGTTTCCCGGTTAATGATAGTTTATATCGTTGTCTCAATTATGAAGATGTAAAACCTTAGGAACATGTCGAGAAACATTATCCAAAAGTGAAAAAATGAAAGTGTTATGATACCATTGATTTAAATCCGTAGTGTTACTCCATAAAAATATAGAAAAACATTCCTTGCTTATTGAGATTAAGCATTTGTGATTCTGTCGTATATCGTTCTACCACACATACGTCAATCACGTACATTTTAATAAAATTTAAGAAAACATACGTTTTCATATGTATTAATTAATATTTATTTTATATCGATGAAAAAAATGTGTTACATTTGATAATCCTCTAATAAGGAGAAACATGTCATACCCATAAAATATAATAAGATTATTAGAAAATAAACGATTTCATCAATATTAAAGACAAGACAAATGTTTAATTTGGACTTGGACTTGGATCTTCTGGCTTACAGAGGTTCGGCTCTTGTGGCTATTTCTCTTACGTCTGATGGGAACATTGTTGGAAGGTGATTTGGTGGGTTGTTTGTTTATGCGGGGGCATGATTTGTGTGGCCCGGAGTGTTCCTCTGAAGGAGGATCGATTTTGGGCTTTATAATAAATACCATAAAGCTTCTAGAAAACGTACGTAAAGCGTAGAAAGGTCACGAAACAGTGTGCGCACAGAGAGATAATACAACAATTTAAAATGCCACAAAAAATACCAGACGGAATTAAATCAATGAAATCCCGAAGCCTTTGCGAAGCATGTGCAAACATCTTTTACAAAATGTCAACAGAGCCCGGTACTAAAAGGTATAAACAAAATAATATTAATAAAACTACCATACTAACCATCACGCCGTGTCGCCGAAGGGGTTGGCAGAAAGAATAGACTGATACACTTTTCTTTCCTTACATACTTCTCTTGATTCCTCAACATTCATACAACGTGTCATGCACGCACGTCGATTTCTCCGACTCCTCACGTGGGTGACATTAAATACCCCGTCAGAGAACGAGAGAGACCCACGACCTTCGGTGACCGTTGACGCTCTTTTTCCCTCGCTTTTTCTCTGCCTGCTCTGTTTGGGAGGAGGGATGACAGACATATGGAAAGAATGAATGAAGAAATAATGGTAAAAAAAATTACATGTTCACGATGTAAATGGAACCAGAAATAGAGAAAGACCGAGGAAAACGTGGCAGGATCAAAAACTTAAATATTGAATGTCGACGCGCGTGCATGCCACGATGTATGAATGTTGAGGAAGCAGGAGAAATATGTCAGGAAAGAAAAGTGTGGCAGTCCATTCTTTCTGCCTACCCCTTCGGGGAGACGGCGTGCTGGTTAGTTAGTATAGTTAATTTTGATTCTTTCTAATTCTTAATCTTAATGTTTTTTATGCTTCTCTTATAAATTAAAGGCGGGCCACACTGTTTTAAACAAGCTCTCCACATCGGTTTCCACCGGCGGTTTAAAACTGTGTAGACACTTGTTTGAAACCAAAATTCGTTTGACCTTCAACAAACTTTGTGGACGGACGCGCGTTTCAACACGCATTCCACGTGTGGAGAGCTTGTTAACAACAGTGTGTGGACGCTACACCAACCGTGGGCTCCACAGCTCTCCACCAAGGTCACCCCTGTGGAGAGTTTGTTTCAAACAGTGTTGCACGGCCTTAATTCGCACCGCATTCATTTCTTATATTTGAATTTGAAAAAATAAAATGAATTCACTAATTCCGGTACTTCTGGTATAAGAGTGCTAATGATACCTGTCGCCTAAGTGCCAGGGAAATGTGTCAAGAAGACGAAAACAATCGCGTAAGGGATATTCAAAGTATGGCGCCAGCCGGTCAGATCCTATTAGATACAGGTCGGCGACAAAGATTACCATTTTCCTTACGGATTACGTGTTGACTGTCTACTAAGGGGCCGGGGGTCAGGTGTGTGATTATAATGCAGACGTGTGTACTTGAGACTGTGGAATATAAAGTTTGAGAACCATTGAATAATGCATATCTGACCACTTGAAAACAAAAATAATAAAACTTCTTCTTCTTCTTTTAATAGATCTGACGATCTATGACACGTCGGATGATGAGATCCAGCTGTCCCTCCATCTCTTAGGCGGTCTTCCAGGTGGGCGGTGTCCGGAGGGGATTTCATAAGCGGCTGTATATGCAAGTCTGTCACCATCCATTCGGGCTACATGGTCCCTCCAGTATCTTCTTCTGGATCTACTCCACTGAACGATATCCTCTATTTCGGAGGGTTTTCTTATGTCTACGTTGCGGACACGATCTCGGAGGGTTTTTCCAGTAATTTATCTTAGGACCTTCATCTCCGATGTTCTTAGTAGTCCCTTGGTTCGCACAGTGTCAACCCGCGTCTCTACAACGTACGTCATGATAGGTCGCACGCATGTTTTATAGATTCTGATCTTGCTGTCGACACGCATGTGCTTGTTCATCCAGACCAGATACTTCAGGCATCCTGACACGGCAGACTTTACTGATTTGTTCTCGTACTTCGGTATAAAGGTCATTTTGGCTGCAGATCTCTACTCCCAAATATCTGAAACTCATTACTTGCTCTACAGGTATATCATCAACAGACAGCTTACATCTTGTAGGTTGCCTAGATATAGTGAGACTTTTTGTTTTGTTGACTGATATAGCCATATTTAGCCTTTGTGATACTGTGTGGAATTTGTACAACATTCTTTGCAGGTCATCTTCAGTCTCTGCTATTAATACGTTTTAACCAAATTTAAAAAAAATAATAAAACGTTTTAACCAAATGGATAAAACTATGGTAGCTATCCGTGGTTCTATCCCACGGCATTTCTTTTGGGAATGCTTTGGGTCAACTCTCTGCAGCTTCGAAGAGATGGGCATCATATAACCCATTTCTTTAGATTACTCAAGGGATATTTCGAGAACTCGGCCGTGCTGGAGAGTGTTCGGCTTTTTGTCCCTGATAGATATCTCCAACAGTGACAGTATAGATTGTTTTACCAACCGGCCGCCAGAACCAACCTGCCTCTGGTGACACCGGTGGGGAGAGCAATTAATCTGCTGAACGCGGTCTCCTCGGAGATCGACGTCTTTCATATTAGTGAAAGTATGTTCAGAAGGCAAATACTCTCAATTCTGGAGAGTATCCTGTCTTCCTAATGTCGAATCATCTCTCATTCGTTTCTGGTAGTATACTATACACAATATATTATTTTTACCTGTTCTCAATGATCCCTTAAAAAATATTTTTGTAATGTCTATGCCTTGAGAATAGGATACTAAGAATGATCCTGAAACCCAGACCCGGTGTTGCAGCGAGAACTTGGAGGCATAGGACCAATCAATAGGATGACCCAGCAGCCCCTTATAACGAGCACTGTGAGAGCCGGTCACCTAGTATGGATTGGGCACTTATGCTGAGCCGAAGAGACCAGAGGAATCAAGATCCTGTACGCGTCTAGTCCGACTGGAGTAAGACCTATAGGAAGGCCTAGACAGCGTCTAATGGACAATGTTTGGCTGACCTGGCTAGGTTGGGCGAATCGGACTGCTGGGAGCAAAAGGCGCAGGACCGAGGAGCTTGGCGAAAAATCATTAAGGATGCTAAAACTCTTAAAGAGTTGTATGGCCATAGGAAGTAAGTATAAACGTTTGAAAAAAATCATTTTAATATCAATCAAAACTGACAACGTTTATGAAAAATATGTTTGAATATTTATTTTGTATACACAATAATTAACAACACTGATGAAGGGCTTCTGTGTCCGAAACACGTTTGTGTTAATTTAATTGAATTTTTTAATAAAGTGTTGTTTACAAAGAAATAAACATTTTTCAAAAATATTTATGTTTACAAAAACTCGAGTGTCTGCCGGTTGTAAGATAAAATAAAGCCACCGAAACAAACAAAGAGGTGATATCAAAATACGCCAAGATGATAAAGAAAACGTTTGCATTGATAACATCGATAGAACAAAATAACATTTTTAAAAACATATTTCTAGATACCATACAGGATTTTTATAAGGCATTCTCTAATTTCAGCGGTAAACGAGATAAAGTGTTAATTATGTAATAATTAAATAAAGAGGTTTTTTTAACGACTTATACTTTTTCTTTATTTCGATAACGACCGGTTTCGCCAGGCTCGCTGGCATCGACAGACAGGTGACACTGTCACAAACTGAGTCCTTTCTAGACATACAGATCAGGAGTGGTTAAACATGATTCTATACAAAAATAAATAATAATCATATGTTTTGAGTGATTTTGGGTAACAACGTGTGATTTCTCCTTCTCGGCCGACGTTTCGGAGATCGTTGCAGTCTCCATCTTCAGGGTTATGTGGTGGTGGTAATAAATGCGATATGAGTTGTGTCTGCTAAGGTACTTCACTGTTGTACCATGTCGACGGCAGTGTGTTCATATCACAATTATCCACCACATTACCCTGAAGATGGAGACTGCAACGATCTCCAAAACGTCGGTCGAGAAGGAGAAATCACACGGTGTTACCCAAAATCACACAAAACATATTGCTGCCAACCGTGAAAATCTACGCAATAATAATCATGTTTAACACCCCCAATAAGGAATCATGCCTACCACCCCTGATATGTAGGTATATAAAGGACTCAATTTGTAATAGTGTTACCAGTCTGTCGATGCCAGCAAGGCTGGTGAAAACGGTCGCTGTCGAAATAAAGACAAAAGTGGAAGACGGCCATGAATGCCACGTTTGGCTAACAGAGCACTGATTTTGATAATAAACTTTAACAATTTTAAAGGGTTGTTGAAGCGTGTAGCGTTTCATGATGAAATGTCAAGACAAATAAGTATTCTTGTCAAATTTGACAGCTATCGCTTTACCAAAATGGCCGCTATTGTCAAAGTTCGAGCGTTCCTATTGAAAAACCCTTTGACCACCAGGATACACCGTCTGCAGCGAAGCTACGACGGTCATTTACCGAAATTATATTCCATACATAATGACATTGAATGTCAATTCAAATTTAAAAATAAATGTGGCATTATCACTAAGGCAGGTTGTTTAATTTCATGTTAAAGTTCGAGCGTTCTTAATGAAAAAACCTTTTACTTGTGTCAAAGCCTTAAACGTATTAATAAAAATTGATTGCTAGGAACAAATAGACAATGTACAAAATGGGTTCATAATGTATGAACACATTGTTGAAATGACATTTTCATGTGTCGAAAAAAGGGAAAAAGTGGAAAATCAGTAACTATTTTAATTCAATAAAAAAATCATAATGGAATTTATGGAGTTAAGAGGTCGAATGGTAAGTGCATTGACTGCCACCCCGAGGGTTCCGGGTTCGATTCCCGGCGAGGGCAGTGTGATTGTCTCACTGTCTTTAGTCTGGTGTGGAATTCACGTGACAATAAAATGGCGATAGATTAACTACCTATCACATGTCACGAGAATCACTATGATAGCTAAAATACACTTCACATCGATTTGGCTCATGCTGTCATGATGTAAAGAGCGATTTAACAAAAAAACAGTAATTATAAGTATATTAAATATAAGGGTTGTATAGTTACTCACCTAAGCATCAAGAAATTCAAGGAATACTGATATGAGGTAGACATACCTGCAAAAATAAAAAAGATAATTTAGATTGGAGTACATCATTAACCTTGGAGATTTTCCATCGGTTTTCACAACAAATAATGTTTTCCTTAATACTAATGCATAACAATAATTATACTGATATTATCAAGTTATGTTCAAAGAATTATTGTTATTTCATAATTACAAGAAGCGAGACAAAATATCATCGTGTGTTAAGTTATATAGTAGTGATCAGAAATATATGATTTTTTTTTTAGATAAACTTAAGGCGTTAAACATGATGGAATTACATAATGACGATTTTTTAATGAATTAAAACAATGTTTTTTCCACTTTCGAGTTAATTTTTCTCGATATGATTCAAAGGCTTTACACCTTCATCATCGGGAGAACGATATATAGTTTTTATTGTTTTCACAATGATGAAGGTGTGTAAAGTCTTCGAAAAATGTCGAGAAAAATAAGCTCAAATGTAGAAAAATAGTTTTTTTTTATTTTACAAGGATTAATTGTATCTCAATAGAGACGAAGATGCAAATTGTTTTCTGGGAACAGAAGGTGGTGGCCGAGGCGCTTACAGGACTTATGACCTGTCATTGGTTGGGTTGGGCGATCGCTTCACGTTTAACAACATTCCCCATTCCGCCGTTATGACCACCACGTCTGACAAACTTTTTGGAACTTGTATATATGGTAGGTTTCTACACCTATTTTCACATTTTTATGTTCATAATGACAGGTCATAAGTCCTGTAAGCGCCTCGGCCACCACCTTCTGTTCCCAGGAAACAATTTGCATCTTCGTCTCTATTGAGATACAATTAATCCTTGTAAAATAAAAATAATTTATCCGCAATGGGTGAAATCCAGTATTTGTCTACAAGAATTTGTATACATTCAAAATGTGTTGTAGAAAAATAGTGTTTTAATTTTAAATATATTATTTAAAAAAATATAACTAACTAACTAACTAACCACCACGCCGTCTCTCCGAAGGTGTAGACAGAAAGAATGAACTGCCGCACTTTTCTTTCCTGACATATTTCTCTCGCTTCCTCAACATTCATACATCGTGTCATGCACGCGCGTCGATTTCTCTGACTCCTCACGTGGCCGACATTCAATGTTTGATTAATTTGATCGTGTCACGTTTTCCTCGGTCTTCCTCTATTTCTAGTTCCATGTACATCGTTAACATATATTTTTTTTACCATTCTTTCATCATTCATTCTTTCCATGTGTCCAAACCATCTTAATGATCCTTTCATTATTTTGTTCATAACACCATCATTCGCACCGCATTCACTTATATTTTCATTCGACACTCTATCATACACAGAGTATCCACACATTCGTCTTAGAGATCTCATTTCTACTGCATTTATTCTACTTTTATCCTTCTTTTGCCAGTTCCATGCTTCGCTTCCATACATAAGGGTCGGTACAAGAACAACATATCAAACGAAAATTAATGTTATTTGAAATTTCACGGTAGAAGTTTATTGTAAATAATGAAAATATATTTTTGTATAATAGTAAAAAAATCGTTTTAAAATGTACATTTAGTTAATATCCAGTAATGTTCGTGTCTTTGACCGGTTTCGGCAGCTCGTTGCCATCTTCTGGTTTACCAAAAAGAAGTCGAGGAAGGCCGGAAAACGAATGTAAATTCATATTCATTATTTTTTTAAATGAAATTCAATTGTTTCATGACCCTTTACCACTAAGTTATCCACCATCCTAATCCAACTCCAAGTCCAAAACATTGGTTTAAAACGCCTGCTACATGGATAGCATTGTCGGGGCAAGACAGCCGTCTTTGGCGCCTATAGAGGTTTTTCTATGCTCTACTCCCTTAATGAAATAAAGGTATAATATCACAATTCATTTTTATTCACTGAGTGTCGTGACATCTGTTTCGCCAACCGATGTTGGCATCATCAGTTGGCGAAACAGCGGTCGCGACACTCTCCGTGAATAAAAATAAATTGTGATATTATAACAATGTTATAAATTTTAACAGTAATAATGTTGAAGTATCATAGTGTTTCGGCCAAAACAATGGACTATTTAAAATAGAGGTGTTATATGGCACGTTCAAGCGACAAAGTATTCAGTCTTAAGGTATCGGGTAACCGGAAATAGAGTTAAACGGGTCTATAAAGAGATTCGCAACGCGTACGACCTCAAGGTGTTCGCAAATTGAATCGCCCAAGATTACGGAAACGTGTGCAGCAGACTTCTTGCTGGTCTGAGTAATGTCTCCTGCGATAGCGGCTATTTTAAATTATAAACACACGTGCCCGCCGGAACAAACAATATTATAATCAGGAAAACACAACCAGGGGACTGAAACCAACGATAAAATAATTAATATTTTAAACTGTTAAATTAAAAAACTTTGTAACTAACTAACCATTACGCCGTCTCCCCGAAAGGGTAGGCAGAAAGAATGGACTGCCACATTTTAACCGATGCGGCACTCCATCCTTCTCTTTTCGCCCCGCGGGAGACGCGGTGTGACGTGCGACAGAATTTCAAATTTTGATATTAGGGAGAAATTTAGAGCGGAAGAGTGTATTGTGAATAAAATTATGAAATAATCCCTTCGTTGGTTTGGATACATGGAAGAAAGAATGCTTAAAAAAAAAATTAAAAAAAAGACGGCAGTGCGATTGTCAAACTGTCATGATTTCTTCTTTTTCAAAAATCATTATCTTGGACTTATTCATATTCATCATCAGATCAGTTCGCATGCATAACGCATACATACTATTCACCATGACATGTAGTTCATGCTCGTTGACTGCAAGTAGGACAGCGCCATCCGCAAGAGACAGCTTACTGACACTCCGCTCATTTTGGCACCTACATCCAACCCTTATAGTTGTATACAAAAATAATATAAAAGTAAAACAGTGTGTGGTGTTAATGGATTGCTGTGAATGACTGGCATGACCAAATTAATCAAATTTTAAAGGTAGGCCACGTAAAAATTCTGAAGAATCGATGTACGAGCTCTCGTATGCTTCATTTGCATTTTTATATCTCAGATATGAATGAATAAACCTTTTCACTTTAGTTCCTTATTTCTTCTGTGTTTAATATAATTATTATGATGAACTACGATTATCTATATAAGCTGCAAATGTGACCAAAAATAATGGTATTGCATGCCAAATGCTAAGCAACCGGAATTCCGCCTTCAACTTAACGCCTTGTGGTGTGTTGATTCACACGCTATTGAAGCATGATGCGTATACGCGTTTTCAGAGTGGCTACAAAATTGACTTTGACGCGGATATGCGTCATCAGCACTCAACGTGTTACGAAATGATATTTGATATTGCAAAAGTCAAAAGGTTGCCTACAGCTTCACCGGGAAGTGTGCAGCATTTCCTGCATGAGATTAAGTCATCTGAGTCAATAGCTACATGTCCTCGCTAGGTTATAAAGTAGCATATAACACGTTTACCATTCATACTCGTACAAGCTTTACTGCTGCCAATTAATACATATTTTATAATTTTAAAAATAATTATTGATTTTATTTAAAAGTAATGCTTAGTTCTGTGTTTTTTTATATATGGATATATCGTAGAATGATAAAAATATAATGTACAGAAAAAGTCACGATCGAAGAAGTACTGCATCAAACAAAGAAACAATAGCAAACGACGAAATAAGAAAGAAATGTAAGGCCAATTAATCAAAAAGGATCCCAGAGATAGTTGAACGAATGAATGAGAGAAGAATGGTCAAAATATTGTATACAAACAGTGTGAGTGGACAGAGAAGCCGTAGAAGACCAAGGAAAGCAAGGCATCCCCAAAGTAATCAAATACTAAAAGGCGGCTACTTTCGAAGTCGCAAACATGGACGAGAATACATGTTATGATGTATGAATGTAGAGGAACTCGCCAATTGAAATGCACGAAGTCTTATATATCTGAGTGCATTTTCCAAGATGACTCTGCACTGTGCCACCGAGCACAAACTGTAAGTATTATTTTTTTCTGACACTGTGATTTATAATGTTCACAAAATAATATTAAAAAAATATAACACTGTTAAAATAATTTTTAGGTCAAAGAATATATGAAAATTCATGGGATTCCAACACTAGATTGGCCCGGAAATAGCCCTGACCTAAACCCTATCGAGAAATTGTGGCATAAAATGGCAATTGAAATAAATAAACTGAAGCCTCCGTCAAAGGAAAACCTTAAAAACTTCATCGAAAAAGTGTGATTGAAAAATGTATCCAAGACTACATACATAATTTGGTGAAATCCATGCCTAAACGTATACATGCCTAACTCGTATAAGCAGTTATTTAAAAAAAAGGAGGAACAACAAAGTACTGATTTTGTTAGTTTTTGATAATTGTTAGTGTTATATACCTATGTAATTTTATTTGAAATATATATTTGTTTATTTAAATTATGCGAGCATTTTTAATTTTTGTGACAAAAAATCGAAAATCTACAAATTTACTCTAAAATTAAGAAAAAATATTTTTGATCCCTAAGAAGGCATTTTTCTTGCAGATCGTCTTTAAACAGTGTTGCTTAATAATTTGGAGTGAAAAGCTATCAAGGAATCACAAAAAAAAAATATATAATTACAAAAAAACGATATTTTCAGTGTGAAAAGATTTCTGTGCTCGCTACTGTAGCTAGATATGGAAGCAAAAATCATCAGATTATATTAAAGATATCATTAATTTTAGTGGCACGTTTCGAATGTAGTTATGATTTCATGAACGATAATAATAATAATAATATGCTAACTTTCAAAGCGCGGTTTTTGGGATGTAATCGCCAGACTCTCCAGCAGAGTTTATACTGGATTCTATCTGCACTTTTAAGCCAGTGAAGTTCTTTGAGATGTTGTGTTATATGGGACTTTTTTGGAATGCCTTTAATGAGTCTAGCTGCTGCATTGAACGCAGATTGGAGTTTATTTATTTGTTGTTTTGGAATGTTTGCATAAATTCCATTACAATAATCAAGTCGTGACACAACGAAGGAATTTACAAGAGTTTTGAAAGTGTCATGGGGAATACTCCTTTTGACGGATTTTAATCGTCTTAGGTGGTGATGTGAACTGGTCATATGGTCCTTGCAACGATGACGGCATACTAAAAAAAAGTAAACAAAAATATATTTTCTCCAGAATATTTGAGACATTTTCAATTCGTTGTGTGTGCGGGTCCACCTTGAAACGTGTTTTGAAGATGAAAAGACCAATAAAGAGTACTTTAACGCGATTTCTGCCTTCACAGAGGTTACTCAGAATGCAGAAAGGGACTTGGCAAACGACCCGGCCTTATACAGATGATGCCAAGTAAAAAAAAAAACACGTAATTCCGACCGAAAGATTTAAAACGACTAATACCCACAAAGTATAATATGAAAAACCATTGTGCGAATAATCCATTCGCGAACACCCTCTGAGATCGAATGACGCAATTTTATGATAAATAATTCGTCTCACTCGCACTCTTGAATATAGAGGAAGCGGGATTGAGTAAAGAGTGTTTGTGATCATAACATAATATTATGTTATTTTAACTAACTAACCTACCATCACGCCGTCTCTCCGAAGGGGTAGGCAGAAAGAATGGACTGCCACATTTTTCTTTCCTGACATATTTCTCTCGCTTCCTCAACATTCATACATCGTATCATACACGCGCGTCGATTTCTCTGACTCCTCACGTGACCGACATTCGATAGTTGATTTATTTGATCGTGCCACGTTTTCCTCGGTCTTCCTCTATTTCTTGTTCCATTTAAATCGTTAACATATAATTTTCTTACCATTCTTTCTTCATTCATTCTTTCCATGTGTCCAAACCACCTTAATGATCCTTTCATTATTTTGTTCATGCACCATCATTCGCACCGCATTCTCTTCTTATATTTTCATTCGACACTCTATCATACACAGAGTATCCACACATTCGTCTAAGAGATCTCATTTCTACTGCATTTATTCTACTTTCATCCTTCTTTTGCCAGTTCCATGCTTCGCTTCCATACATAAGGGTCGGTAGAAGAACACCATTGTGCACTGCCATTCTAGCTTTTTTGGATAGGTTTTTGCTTATTTACGAATATATTGTTATATATTGCGTGGGGATAAATGGACCACCCGAGTTACGCCACGGATCGCGTACAATATTTCAAAATATGGAGCGATGCCACATTAATTCAAAGCAATGAAATACGATTTCCAAATGGCAAATATATAAGAAAAAGGGTTATAAGACGCGTTCAAGGACTTTGCGTAAAAGGGGTCAAAACAACACCACCGAATCCTTAAACGCTGCCCAAGGTCAAAACGATGTTTTGTACGAAGTGCACGTTTGCAGCGGCATTACCAAAGGACCGTTCTTACTAAGCCCAGTAAAACGATGCGTAATGCCGGCTTGACAATAATCAGGCATCAGTATTAATTATATTTAATTAAAATATAACCTACGAATACGAGCCCTGTATTCATTATGAAAATCATTAAAAATATTGAAGAATTTATCAATTTCACTGGCTTAAAAGTCCAGAAAGAATCCAGTATAAACTCTGCTGGATAGTTTTCAAAGCGCTACATGGAATGGCACCAAGTTATATATCCGAACTCTGTATAACAGACAGCCTAAATTCAAGGGAATCTACACATTGCTCGGCAAACTCCTCTGCAATAAAAATATTAGTTGAGCCGAAGCATTGCCCTAGTACAAATTTCAGGGATCGAGCTTTGCAGTAGCTGACCCATCAGCTGGGAACAATCTCCCTTCATACCGCGGCTCAACTAATCTTATTATTGTAGAGGAGTTCGCCAAGCAAAGTGTGGATTTCCTTGAATTTAGGCTGTCTCCAGGTTATATATCCGAACTCTGTATAACGGGCAGCCTAAATGCAAAGAAATCCACACTTCGCTCGGCGAACTCCTCTGCAATAGGAAGATTAGTTGATTCGAACCCTTGCCCCAGTAAAAATTTCGGGGATTGAGCCTTTGCGGTGGCCGGCATATCAGCTTGGAACAATCTCCCTTCATACCTTGGATTCATAAATGATCCGACAGATTTCAGATCTAAGCTGAAAAACCATATTTTTCGTATTTCATACCCAATTTAAAACTTGTATATTTTGTTCTATTATACTTTCTAACCGATCGCGAATATAGGGATGCAGCGTTCATATTTAGATTTTAAACACGTCTTAATGCGCCCTTGAGGTAATTACATCGCAACAACGGCGCTTTAAAAGTTAGCATATTATTATTATTATTTCCAAAACATCCAAAACATGTAACTTGTTATAGAAAATCAACCAATAGAACAGGTCAGGACCTTCAAGTATCTAGGCATAGATCTGGTGGGAGGAGCTGATCTGCGGGAAGAAATACAAGCCCAAGTAAACAAGACAGCTGCAATCTCTGGTGCTCTAAAATCCACAATATGGAAAAACAAAGACATGGCCATTAAGAGTAAGATGAGAATCTATAAAGCAGACACAGTAAGGACCAAACTAGTTTTGAGGACTTCCGAGATGAAGACACTGAGGACGATAGCAGGCAAGACACCGAGAGATCGCGTGAGGAACACCAGAATAAGAGAGATATGTGAGGAGTTCATATTAGTGAAAGTACGTTCAGAAGGCAAATACTCTTAATTCTGGAGAGTATCCTGTCTTCCTAATGTCGAACCATCTCTCATGCGTTTCTGGTAGTATACTATATACAATAAATTATTTTACCTGTGTTCAATAGATGCCTTAAAAAATAATTTTGTAATGTCTATTGATGAAATAAACCGATTTGATTTGAAAAAACTTTATTATTAGTACTTATAACAAATCGCCCAGGTTAATTGTTAAATTTTTAATTATTGTATCGAATTTGAAATACGTTTTTTTTATTAGTCTTTCTTTGTTTAGTTTTTATTATATTTTTACACCTGAAGATGGAGGTATCCTACGAAACATGTCGTGTTTTTTAATATTTTGTGGACTAAACAAATTTATTTTCAATTTCCTAAGTATATTTTTTAAATGTACGAGTATACGAGTGTTTAGTTAAAATTTACTAATGTGTGTGTCTTCGACCGGTTTCGGCAGCTCGCTACCATCTTCTCTCCAGAAGAGTCTTCAGATTATCAAAATTTCCTTGTAACAATCTAATACTGAGTGATAGAATTGGAGTTTTGGTCGATTGTGTCCAACGGGGCGTGCGGTGGGAACGTGCATAAAATGAAAACATGTTTTGCGGAACGTATTCCAAGAACCGGACGCCATCATTTACACAACAAACCGTTGAGAAAATAAATGAATCGAAATGCACACAGAATGCAAATTATGTTACTAGCGAGCCACTTTGGTTCAGCCAAAACTCCCATACAAATAACGGTCATATATCATAAGGAGGAGCGTTTGAAAATTAATCGGCTTAAGCAAAGGCTATCTCGAGCTTAGACATCCACCACAAGACACGGCTTGATTCATTTATCTTGTTACAAACAAACCGTTTCCCCGCAGGGGTAGACAGAGAGAATAGACCGCCACACTACTCCATCATGGCACACCCCTCTAGCTTCATCCACATTCACACAACGAGTCATATACGCTCGTCGATTCTTCCGACTTCTAACATGACCAACCTTTAAAATTTGATTAATTTGGTAATGCCATGTTTTCCTCGGTCTGCCTCGACTCCGTACTCCATTTACATCATTAACGTATACTTTCTTAACCATTCTTTCTCCATCCATGCGTTCCATATGTCCGAACCAACGCAGCGATCCTTTCATAATTTTGTTCAGAACACCTTCTTCCGCTCTACATTTCTTTCTATCAGTTTCTTTCAGCATTTGAGATTCTGTCGTATAAGGTTCTACCACACAAACGTCTTATTGTATACCTCTAAAAAACACCATAATAATAATAATATGCTAACTCTTAAAGCGCCGTTTTTGTGATGTAATCACCTCAAGGGCGCATTAAGACGTGTTTTAAATCTAAAAATCTAAATCGAACGATCGAAGAAATTAACGATCGGTTTAAAAGTATAGTAGAACAAAGTATAAATGTTTAAATTGGGTATACAACTTAATACCAGGAACAAATCAGAGATGGTTCGACATTAGTAAGACCAGATACTTTCACAAGTCGAGAGTATTTGTCTTCTGAACGTATCTTCATTAATATGAAAGACGTCGATCTCCGAGGAGACCGCGTTCAGCAGACTAACTCCTCTTCCCACAGGTGTCACCAGAGGCAGATTGGTTCTGGCGGCCAGTAGGTAAAACAATCTGTGCTGTCGCTTGAAGTATTCAAATGTCCATTGGGAATTGCCCAGGTCTTGCTGTATGTCCAGAACATTGCCACTTTAATTTAGCTGTACGATCCATGATGTCGGCTTTGGTTCGACGTCAAATGAGTTGTTTTTTTTAAGCCAAAGGTCGTTGTTTTACAATCGGTCCGTATCTTTCCTTTTAGTTTCTTTAATATTAGGTCCTTACATATGAAATTGGCGTTTTGTACGGGAGGAACATAAAGATGATATTTTTTTATATAATATATTTATTTAATCAAAGTATTTACCATTGCTATCTATGCACTTTTGCCATCTCATAGGTAGTTAATCGATCCCTTTACTAAAAAAAACATTCGGACGGGAATCAATAAAATCTTTGAAGTCGGTTTGGACTGCCCCATCGGAGTTGAATTTTTTCCCTTGCAAGAAGTTATCCAAATTTCGAAAAAAATAGTAATCTGTTGGGGCAAGGTCCGGAGAGTACGGTGGATGTCTTAGACATTCCAATTGAAGCTCTTCTAATTTGGTAGCCGTCTGTTGTGCAGTGTGTGGTCTAGCGTTATCATGAAGTAGCAGTGGCCTAGAGCGATGAACCAGCCTCGGTTGTTTAGCAGCTAGCTTTTCCATCATGGTTTGCAGTTGCTGACAAATGACATCTACCGTAATCGTCTGGCCAGATTTAAGAAAGCTGTGGTGAACGACGCCAGCACTAGTCCACCAAACGCTCACAAGTAACTTTTTTGGAGTCAATTTTCGCTTGGGGCATGGTTTGGCTGGTTCGGCAGGGTTCAGCCATTGCGATGAGCGCTTCCGATTATCATACAGGATCCACTTTTCATCACAGGTAATGATTCGATTCAAAATCCCTTCATTATTGTGCCGGTTGAGTAATGCAACGCATCAGTCAACGCGCGTTTGTTGATTTGCTTCACTCAATTCGTGAGGTACCCACCTTTCAAGCTTTTTCACCTTCCCAATTTGCTTCAAGTGATTTAAAACAGTTTTATCACTAACACCGTAGCCTGCAGCTAACTCGGACGTGGTTTGTGATGGATCCGCTTCCACAATAGCCTTCAATTCTTCATTATCAACTTTGGTCTCCAGCCGTCCACGGGGCTTGTTCTGCAGGTCGAAATTTCCAGAACGAAAACGTTGGAACCAAAAACGCACTGTGTTTTCTTTTGCGGCACCGTCGCCATACACATCATTAATCCTTTGAGGCGTTTCTGCAGCACTGGTGCCACGGTGGAACTCGTACTCGTAAATAACGCGATATTTCAAGTTTTCCATTTTGTAAACTGAGTGACGCAAAGAAAAAAAACAATTGAGGAAAAACAAATGAATTATAATTTTCAAAACACAAATACTTGAGTAAATAGCTGTATAAATTTGAATTTGGAATTCCTAACCAAAGAGAAGATATTTGAGATCAAAGTTGCCAGTATGGCAAAACGCCAATTTCATATGTAAGGACCTAATATGTTTGATTTTAGGTCTTGCAGGTTATTAGCCCACAGAGCCGAGTTCATTGGTGGGGCTGCCAACGCTGTGGCCTATGAACATGCCGGGGTTTTGCAGTGAGTGTTCCTTCTCCTACTTGGGCTACCAGTGTATTAGTTAATGGGTTGATGGGGCCCAACTCTCCAGACTACATGCTTATATTTGAGTGGCGGCATGGGCTCGCCACTGTCGTCCACCTTCATCGAGTTTTTACACCACTTTGTAGGGGTATACCTTCCCATGGGCTCCCCAGTGCCCCTCTGGTTAACCGTCCCATTGTCCGCGGCTGCTTATTGCTTTTTCGCAGCTAACCCCTTGCAAAAGAAAGGGCCGTATATCCGCAACCTACGACGCGTGTGGTAGCAAAGGGAAAGCCTATGGGAATGTTTCCCAGACCACAGACGTCAAATGAGTAGTTAAATATAAAAACCAAGGAATGAGAGATTCAAGCCAAATACTAGAAAAGATGGGAAATATATGCTATGCTTTCAGACTAACACGTATTTTACGTAAAAAACTTTCTCCATCAGATAACCGACCGCACATAATCTGCATGGACTCTCCCTGAAACGTTGGGCTGTAAATCTCCGGCGCCATTAGAGTCAGGCGTGCCGCCATTAAAGTGGGACTCGGTCCATAAAATTATCGCGGGCGGATGGAAGAAAATCCCAGTGTAGCCAGCCACTTCACCGCGGTGTTGTGTGACTCGCACAACGCATAGGACGGAGACAGCGGCTGTTCGTGCTAACGATTCTCTCTCTCTGGTTTCAATCCTGGGATTGGTTTGCAGCAATTTCCTCTATTCTTCTCTTCCATTCTTCCCTGTCTTGTGCGGCTCTTTTGAAATCTGCATATGATGAGCAGCGCACGTCCATCAACAGGTCCTCCAGGTGCTCTCGGCGTGGGCATCCCCTAGACTTTGTCCTCTCGGTCATACACACCATTATGGCATGTAAGAGGCCTTCTTGTCGTATTACATGCCCGATCCATCTTGCACGCCTTTCGGACAAGGTCCTGAGCAGGCGCCTTCCTCCTTCGATTCTTTGGAGAACTTCCTCATTTGTAACGAGGTCTCTCCAGGAAATTATTAATAGTCTTCTATAGGACCACATCTCAAAAGCCTCTAGTCTCCGTTTATGTCTTTCGGATAGGCACCATGTCTCGCAGCCGTACATCAAGATACTCCATACATAGGTCTTGATAAGAAGTATTCTCATCACCAAATCATCATCTTCTTGTATCTATGGCAAACTTCCTAAAAGCAAACCTCCGAAAGATTAACATCGATTGTGATCGCTGGGAAAAGACTGCAGAAGACAAATCTGGAGGAGGAGAAAGGAGAGACCATCGGTAGACGGTGACGGCTCCACTAGCGCCTTCGCCGCCCCAGATGTCTCAGAATGTGTGGGTCCAGAATTGGGGTCTTCAATCACATGTGGGTCCACAACCGTGAAGGACAGTCTTCCTCGGATACGAGGGACAGCCGATGATTCATCTCCAAATTAAGACGGTGCTTAAAGATTTGAAGATGCTATCAATAAGACAGGGGGTCACCTTAAATACACTTATTTTTGCTTACAAATTGAGGGGTGTGCTTCTTCCAAAATAATTGTGTGACCAGGCTGCTTACAATTATGAAATACATGGGTACCCAATGAGGGACAAAACAAATTTTAGAAATAATAGAACATTATCAAGGGAAGGACTCAGATAATGTTCACAAATTCCACAACCAATGTATAGTGTACGTCCGGTCACATTTTTAAGCTTTAAAGTTATTAATTTTTTTTTCTTGTTAAATTTCTTTTTTGTGTGTTTTGTGCCTAATTGCTCTTTTTAAATTTGTTTTCATTATAAATTTAACTATTATGTATTTAAAAATTTCATATACTAGTTGTAAGAAATATGTAATTTTTTATAACTAAATAAATATTTAAAAAAAAATCATCATCTTCGAACATCAACGAACATTCATCCCTTTCTTCATCCCTCTAGCCATTTCCTATTATTTCTAACCAAGCCTGTAGCACAAAGAAAACACAAATGAGCCATCCTACATGTAAGACTCTCAGACCGAATAAGAAATACTAAAATACGTAGAAGGTCGGGAGTAACGGATGTCGAAAGGATGCTAAGCTCAAATGGTCATTTGGGGGACATGTTGCCAGATCGGTAGACGATAGATGGACCAGAAGGGCGGTGGAGTAGAGACCCTGCGAAGACAAAAGAAACAGAGAGAGACCCCCACACGATAGTCTGATGATGTATTTGAGAAGAAAGAACGATGACGCGTTGTGACATAAGTGCGAACGGTGATAAATTGAAGCAAGTTATCGAATTGATTTTTCTGGGAAGCATGTTTACAAGAGATTGAAAAATGTAGAGAAAGAAGGGTCGTGAGCGAAACCGGTCGATTCTATAAAACAAAAACTTATGAAACTAACATCAGACCTTCTCTCTGAAGCGGTAGGCAGAGAGAATGAACCGCCGTACTGTTATTTCCTGACATACTTTTCTTGATTCCTCAAAATTCATACATCGTGTCGTGCACGCACGTCAATTTTTCGGGGCTCCTCACGTGGCCGACATTTAATATTTGATTGATTGATTGTGCCACGACTTCCTTGATCTTCCTCAACGAATTACAAAACTTCTTCTTCTTCTGCTTTTTTTTAGGACTGTGTCCTGTTATTTCTCGGAGCCTATTCCTGGGATGCACATGTCCAACTGTCTCGCCATCTTTTAGGTGGTCTTCCTGCAGGTCGATTTCCTGTTGGTACTTTATTTGCGGCTATATTGATCACTCTTTCAGAACATGCTCTTTCCATACGATCTCTCCAGTAGCGTCAGCGCATTATAAAACTGTTTTGTGAAAATATATGATATATTTGGTAAAATATAAATATTTTCAAGTCCTGCCACTGCAATAAGGGACGGAGATACGAGAATGATACATTAATACTATCGTCAGCGATCGGTCATTGATACCAAGCTAACCAACCGGGGCACTGTTCCTATCATAAGGATACGTACGCAGTATAAAACAGCTGAGTCTGTGGCTTCAGGGTTGGACTCTTTAGACACAAAAGATATACTATTGTTCCAAATTCCACAAGTAGGGATAGTCCTAGAGATTTCCCGGGCGAAGCTGGTGTAACGGCGTAGCTGGGTCCTATAGTAGCTTCTAGTAATACTAATAATAATAATAACTAACTAACTAACCATCATGCCATTTCCCGGGAGGGGTAGGCAGAGAAGATGGATCGCCACAATGCTCTGTCCTGGCATACCTCTCGGGCTTCCACTACATTCATACATCGTACCATGCACGCACGTCGATTATTCCGACTTCGAATGTGACTGCCTTTTAGTAATTGATAATTTGGTCATGCCATGTTTTCCTCGGTCGTCCTCGGCTTCTTTTTCCACTCACGCTGTTTGTGTACAACTTTTTAACCATTCTACTTCCATCCATTCGTTCCATAGAATTAGAGTAACAAAATAGTTAATGTATAGAAGCGAAGCATGGAGCTGGCAAAAGAAGGATGAAAGAAACAAAACGTCACAAAATAGAATTAGAGTAACAAAACAGTTTATGTATGGAAGCGAAGCATGGAAATGGCAAAAGAAGGATGAAAGTAGAATAAATGCAGTAAAAATGAGATCTCTTAGACGAATGTGTGGATACTCTGTGTATGATAGTGTCGAATGAAAATATAAGAAGTGAATGCGGTGCGAATGATGGTGTTTTGAACAAAATAATGAAAGGATCATTAAGATGATTTGGACATATGGAAATAATGAATGAAGAAAGAATGGTAAAAAAATTATATGTTAACGATGTAAATGGAACCAGAAATAGAGGAAGGCCGAGGAAAACGTGGCACGATCAAATAAATCAAATAATGAATGTCGGCCATGTGAGGAGTCAGAGAAATCGACGCGCGTGCATGACACGATGTATGTATGTTGAGGAAGCGAGAGAAATATGTCAAGAAAGAAAAGTGTGGCAGTCCATTCTTTCTGCCTACCCCTTCGGGAGACGGCGTGATGGTTAGTTAGTTAGTTAGTTAAATAGTTTATCTTTGCACCGAGAATACGTATCAAAGACAACGATTAATAAGGGGCATGAATAGTTGTCAAGAAAATGCAATTCTTACGCAAATCCAGTAGACCAAGAATGTGTACAAAAATAGATTAAAACGCAAACGCTGGTTGGACGAATATTACGTTACATCAACATTTTAATAGGAAAATGACAGGTAGTTAAAAATTACGTAAAAAGCGAGTTGGTACCTCATCTCATCCAACAAGTTTACACCTGCAGATTTAAATTGTTTTTGAAAATATATAACTAACTAACTAACTAACTAACCATCACGCCGTCTCCCCAAAAGGGTAGGCAGAAAAAATGGACTGTCACACTTTTACTGATGCGGCACTCCATCCTTCTCTTTTCGCCCCGCGGGAGACGCGGTGTGATGGGTTGCGAACTTCCTCGCCACCAATAGGCATCTCCCGCGCACACTTCGATCGTCCAACACCCACAAAATAAATGTAAAACAAATAATATAAAATACAATGATATAAAATAAAATAACTAAATAAAAATAATTTAACACAAAATGTTATTTTTAGATGGTGCACATATTGTCTATTTAATTTATGTTCCACGTATCCACCGTTTTTTAATTTAGCACATAAAGTAATGTTTTTTTCGATGTTGCACATGTTGACATGGACGATCCGGACTTTTGTGTTAATATATGAACTATATTAACTAAATAAAATAACATAATAACTCTTATTTATTAAAACTAAGTAACCAACACGTCGTCTCTCTGAAGGAGTAATCAGAAAGAATGGATCATGTACGCACGTCGATTTCTTACACTCCCCACGTGACCGAAATTTAATATCTGGTTGATTCGATCGTGCCAAGTTTTCCTCGGACTTCCTCTATTTCTATCTCCGTTCACGTCGTTTACATATACCATTCTGTCTTCATTCATTATTTCCGTGTGTCCAAACCATCTTAACGTCCCTTTCTTTATTTTGTTCATAACACTTTCATTCGTACCGCATATTTGCATTTGAGACTATCATATACTGATTTACCACACATTCGTCTTAGAGATCTCATTTCTAGTGCTTTTATTCTAGTTTCATCCTTTTATTGTCAGTTCCATGCTTCATTTCCATACTTAAGGGTTAGCACAAGAACACCATTGTGCACTGCCATCTTAGTTTTTTGAACACACACGATGTATGAATGTTGAGGAATCGAGAGAAGAATGTCAGGGGAGAAAATTGTGGTAGTTCATTATTTTTGCCTACCCCTTCGGAGAGACGCCGCGATGGTTAGTTAACTCAAACCATTGAAATTCTTCGCTAAAGGCCGTGCCACACTGTTTGAAACAAGTTCTCCACAGGGGTGACCTTGGTGGAGAGCTGTGGAGCCCACGGTTGGTGTAGCGTCCACATACTGTTGTAAACAGCTAGCTCTCCACATGTGGAATGCGTGTTTAAACGGTGGATCCACACGCACAAAGTTTGTTGAAGGTCAAACGAATTTTGGTTTCAAACAAGTGCCTACACAGTTTTAAGCCGCCGGTGGAGACCGATGTGGAGAGCTTGTTTAAAATAGTGTGGCACGGCTTTAACTGACCTACCCGTTCTGAGATATTTGTATGTGTACACGTGCGTAGATATAAAGGTACGGGATAGGCGGCACGTAAACCAGACCGTGTTAGTGACGGAGAACGGGAAGAGGTGGGGAGGGGGCGGATAGTGGGAGGGATGCATTCGGGAAAACTAGGACGTCACGTGACCTCTTTTCACAATATACGGGCGTCGGCGAGGAGGCAAACGGGGACAAACGCTAAAATAGAACCATCAAGACAAAATATACAAAAATATATATTAAACGGTCCATTGGTTTTGACCGAAACACTATGATATGGAGTCCTCACGAGGCGAGATATTCCGTTATGCTGGAGAGGTTTCAGAAAAAATTCCTGAGGTATCTTTACATGAGGGAGTATGGTAGCTATCCGTGGTAGCTATCCACGGCATTTCTTTTAAGAATGCTTGGGGCCAACTCTCTGCAGCTTCGATTACTCAGGGGATATTTCGAGAACTCGGCCGTGCTAGAGAGTGTTCGACTGTTTGTCCCTGATAGATATCTCCGACAGCGACAGCATAGATTGTTTTGCCTACCGGCCGCTAGAACCAACCTGCCTCTGGTGAGACCGGTGGGAAGAGCAATTAATCTGCTGAACGCAGTCAACTCGGAGATCGACGTCTTTCATGTTAGTGAAAGTACGTTCAGAAGGCAAATACTCTTAATTCTGGAGAGTATCCTGTCTTCCTAATGTTGAACCATCTCTCATGCGTTTCTGGTAGTATACTATACACAATATATTATTTTACCTGTTCTCAATAGATGCAATAAAAAATAATTTTTATAATGTCTATTGATGAAATAAACTGATTTGATTTGATACTTCAACATTATTAACTGTCAAAATTTTATAACACTGTTATAATATATATTCTTCTTCTTCTGATTGTAGTTCTTGCAATCTGTTTATGCAGGATATCAACTTTCTTCCTGTGATGAAGACGACCAGTATTCTCTCTCCATCTCTTTGGTGGTCGACGGCCTCTGGAGTCTCATGCATCGCGATCTTAGGAATTCTTGCTGGATCCATTTTCTCGACGTAGTCCCTCCAGAATCGTCTTCTATGCCTACTCCATCTCACAATGTCTTCAATTTTGCAGGATTTGCGAATTTCTTCATTGGGTATCTTATCTCTAAGGGTTTCCCTACAATAGGTCGCAATGTTCTCATTTCTGCTACTCTTAAGAGATGTTTGGTTTTTACAGTGTCTGTATATCGTCACTTCAAAGGTAAAACTCACTAAGTGACATTTGAATTTTTTTTTTTTTTTTGCAATTTCTGTATCAGACTTGTGAATTCTACGTCAGAAAGTAATCACCAAGTGTTTTTATTAAAGAATAACTGTTATTCTTTAATAAATACACTTGGTGATTGTTTTCTGACGTAGAATTCACAAGTCTGATGCGGAAGTTGCAAGAAAAGGAGAAAAATTTGAAATGTCACTAAATGAGTTTTACCTTTGAAGTGACGATATAATAACACATAATATATCAATTTTTATTATTCTAAAAAATATCGCGTCATTCTCAAAAAATTACAATTATCCACAATAAAACAAACTAAATACAAAGAAATAGATGAAGATCAAGGAAAATCTTGCATAATCAAATCAATTAAATATTAAATATAGACCACGTTAAGAGTAGACTAAATTATTATTAATATTTTATTGAATCGCTGTTGATTTTAATGTCATGTTTTAGGTAGCTAATCAATCGCCATTTTATTGTCACGTGAATTCTACACCAGACCAAAGACAGTGTTACAACCACGCTGCCATCCCCGTGGATCGAACCCGGGACCTACGGTGTAGCAGTCAAAGCACTTACCATTTGTCAATAAATCGACGTGCGTGCATGACACAATGTATGAATGTTGAAGAAGCGAGACAATCTTCTCTCTTTCCCTTTGCCATTTCCCATCATCTGGGGTCGGCCCTCCTCGTACGAAAACGTCAAACTTTTCTATTTTGACTATATTATCTCCACTGTCAGGTTCTAGCGTTGGAGCTCCTTTTCCATGTTGGCCCATCATGTTGCCATTGGGCGACCTCTTCTTCTTGGTTTTGTGGGAATGCTGAGGGCTTTTTGGACAATGTGTTCGTTATCTCTTCGCATCACATGATTCTCTTTATTTTTCTGTTATTGGGGCAACCTTAAAGCTACCCCTCACGTACTCGTTCCTTACGTGGTCCAGCCTTGTGACGCCTCCGGCGCACCTCAGCATTTTCGTCTCGGCAGCGTGGACTCGACGTTCGTGGACTTTTTTGTTGGTCCAGCACTCTGCTCCATATAGCATGGCGGGCCTCACTGCAGTCTTGTAGACTCTGCTCTTGGTCCTGGTTGTAATTTTTTGATCACATAGGACACCAGATAGAGACCTCCACTTGAGCCAGGCAGTGTTTGTCCTGTGTTTGACATCAGTGTCTACGTGGCGTCCGCAGTAAGGACCGACCCGAGATATTTGAATTGGGACACCTTGTTAACTGGAGTATTGTCAATGTGAATTGTATTTGAGGAAGCGAGACAATAACGTCAAGAAATAACAGTGTGGCTTCTATCCTTTCTGCCTAGCTCTTTGGAGAGACGGCGTGATTTTTAGTTAGTTTTTTTTTTTAAATAATTAATCATAAAATCGAAACAAAACGTGATCTTGATGTTCGATCCATTTTTCCTTTTCACAGTCAATACATCGATGTATAAATTTATGTATAGGCGGACAGTGAAGGGGCGGAAATACGACGGGACGGAAAATTTAATCCGATCGGATAGGAAAACGGTGAAATGGATCGTGTGATGCATCTCATAATGCAATCAGAGAGGTTGTAGAGAGTTGGATAGAGCGTTACTGCAAGAAGGTGACGTCAGATGAAAGGTTAAAATAACTTTATGAATTACTTCATACAAAAAACATGTATATATACATGTATAATGAAAATAAGAAAAATCCTGTATAGCACATTAAGGTGGCCCTTAAAAAAAGAATTTTATATTTTTATAGGTCTCACCCCCTAATTCTTTCTTTTAGGTATATTCAAATCAAATCAAATCAAATCAGTTTATTTTCTTAAAAGACATTACAAACATTTTTTATATAATAGTTTAAGGCATCTATTGAGAACAGGTAAAACATAATAAATATATAATACAATACCAGGATCCCATGAGAGATGGTTCGACATTAGGAATACAAGATACTCTCCAAAGTCAAGAGTATTTGTCTTCTGAACGTACTTTCACGAATATGAAAGACATCGATCTCCGAAGCGATCATGTTCAGCAGTTTGATTGCTCTCCCCACCGGCATCACCAGAGGCAGGTTGGTTCTGCATGCTGGGAGATAAAGCAGTCTGTGCTGACGCTGTCGAAGATAACCATCCGGAACATAAAGATGGATAGCCTCCAAGATGACGGAATTCTCAAAGAATCCCCTGATAAGTCTGAAGAAATGGGTAAGTGTGCACCCATCCCTTTTTTCTGTAAACTATTGGTCCCCAGCATGCCCAAGAGGAATGTGTAGTACCAATCTACCTAATATCTAACCAATGTGTAGAATCAATCTACCTAAGGTAATGCCCGTGGGCAGGGCAATAATCCTATTAAACCGCATCTCTTCGGATGTGGACATCTTCCACGATAGTGAGGCTACCCTCAGAAAGCATCTATCTCTCATGTATTAAATTGCTATTTGCTTCTCTTCTTATTGTACAACGATGTTTATTTTTACTCAATTGTTCTCGAATATTTTTTTTAATGGCCTTGTTTGTTTTCTTATTACATTAATTGTATTTGTTTTTTAAAAAAAAGGTATTATTGTATTATTTTGTATATTGAGATTATAAACGATTTGGATTTGATATTAAGTCTGTAATGTTTATAATTTTTTTAAATAAATTTAATTGAATGGTAAGTAACTGGTATTTTTAAAAATCATTTTTAATTATTAACACGTGCCCCAAAGGGGGTGAAAATTTAACAAAATTCTTAAATTTTCGCAAAAACTATGTTATTAATTTTGTTTCATTAATTAATAACTGAATTTACGTATCTGGGAAGCATGTTTACAAGAGACGGAAAAATGGAGAAAGACATCGAAAGAAGGGTTGGTGCTGGGAATAAAATAAATGGCTCACTCAAAGTCATTACTGCAAATAGTAATATATCCACAGAAGCAAAGATGGCAGTACACAATGGAGTTCTAGTGCCAACCCTCATGTATGGAAGTGAAGCTTGGAGCTGGCAAAAGAAGGATGAAAGCAGGATAAACTTAATCAATTACTAAAAGGCGGCCACATTCGAAGTCGGAATAATCGACGTGCGTGCATGGTACGATGTATGAATGTAGAGGAATCCCGAGAGGTATGCCAGGACAGGCCATTGTGGCGATCCATCCTCTCTGCCTACCCCTCCGGGGAAATGGCGTGATGGTTAGTTAGTTAATTAGTTGTTTCAAAATTAAAACGAATGTTTAGAAGTCAAATAACTAAAACAAATCCCCCCCCCCCTCTCTCTCTCTTTCACCCTCTCTCACTCTTTATTGTCGTTGTAATATGGAGTTTTAAATCATTGTTCAAGAAACAATAAATGTGTAAACATTTAGTTCTGAAACGCTATAATAATTGTGTTTTAATCGCATTTCCTGACTTAGTCTCTTGTATGCGGGTTTGACCTGAAAACACATAATCAAATTCCTCGACGTTGCGCAAAGCCATTGATAAAAAGGCGGCACGAGAATAATTTACCGCGTCCCCATTAGCCGCCATGTCCTATCGAATTCCATACGCTGACGTCATTCTCGTTAATAACGTTACGCCATTGTAAACAGTGTGCGTAATGACTATCTATGATAGTACGGTGGAATTTTAACATTTCAATTTTTTTTTAATAAAACTAGTTTTTTGTTCATGATTTTCGCCCGGAATATGACAAATGAAGACTACAGGGGAAAAACAAGGAATGTCAGTAGAAAGTTAATTTGAATAAATTGAGAATAAAGCTAATCAAAGTCTATATATTTCTTAGCAATTAGCAATCGATTATCTGGCCATAGTCGATGACACACATGATTTTTGAATATGAAAATTTTACTGTGGATAGATACGTACAAATGCCGCTAGATGGCATTATTACATTTATTTTGAATTTCAACTGACATTCCTTGTTTTTCAAATTTAACTGTTAAACTGTTTATTTTAACTCAAATTTAACTGTCAATTTTAAGTGACATTCCTTGATCTCTAAGACGAATGTGTGGCAAATCTGTTTATGATAGAGTGACAAATGCAAGTATAAGAAGTGAATGTGGTGCGAATGAAAGTGTTATGAACAAAATAAGGAAAGGGTCATTAAAATGGTTTGGACACATGGAAAGAATGAGTGAAGACAGAATGGTAAAGAAAGTGTATAGAGCGTTAAACGGCGTGAACGGAGCTAGAAATAGAGGAAGGCCGAAGAAAACGTGGCACGATCAAATCAATCAAATATTGAATGTCGGACACGTGAGGAGTTGGAGAAATCGACGTGCGTGCATGACAAGATGTATGAATGTAGAGGAAGCGAGAGAAGTATGTCAGGACAGAACAGTGTGGCGTTCCATTCTTTCTGCCTACCCCTCCGGGGAGACGGCGTGATGGTTAGTTAGTTAGTTAGTTCCTTGTTTTTCCCCTGTAGTCTTCAAATATTGGTATCTCTATAAATATTCAAATCAAATCAAATCATTTTATTAACTCAAAAGACATTACAAACAGCAAATAAGGCATCTATTGAGTACAGGTAAAATATTATAAAAATACAACATAATACCAGGAACGCATTAGAGATGGTTTGACATTATGAAGACAGGATACTTTCTAAAGTCAAGAGTATTTGTCTCCTGAACGTACCTTCACTAATATTAAGAGCAATTAGTCTGCTGAACGCGGTCTCCTCGGAGATCGACGATAATTCTCGCCGTTTTGCCACCAATTTTGTTTTATCCTTCGGGTGAGGATTTTTGGGATGGAATTGCTTCCAACACAATCTTTTAAGAGGAAAACTTTATTGACGTGTTATACGAAAATAAGTGCTACAAGTAAGAGTTTGAAATTAAAACAAACGTGTTACTAGTAAGGTATTGCAATTGAATCTGATCCTCCTTCAAGCCGTTTCTGTATTCATAGTGTGCAATATCAATAGTTCTTTGTTTGACACTATGTGAGAAAATACTAAATTAATAACTTTGGTTGGGCTTTTGCGATTATAAAGATTTTGGGAGAAACGTCTCATATTTGGGTCATGTGCTAGGGGGAGAAAAATACCACCTCCTTCGACACCGAAAGAAGAAGAAGAATTATACAAAACAGGGGTTGCGTAAATATGAACAAAGGGTTTAGTGATTCAGAAATATCACTGCTAGAAAAAATGCGGGAATACGAAGTACTTTGGTTACGCTTTCGAGATATTTGATTTTATTTAACAGGCCACATAAATTATTAATTTATTGCATTCCTTTGCTCTGTATGCACGGATGCACCTCGTTGGGCCCACAAAACGACGAACATAAGTTATAATTACATTTGAGTAAGAATGCGCTTTATTTACGTAACACTCGAACAAAGCGTTCAGTGTTCCAAAATATTGGGAAACGGGAATAGGTATAATATAACAACCCTACACAAAATTCTCTGAAATTGTGAAGGGCTCAGCCATTCAAAAAGTTGGAGAATTCTTGCTATAGGCCATAGACGGGCAAACCATTGAGACCCGGCGACCTCGCTCGGTGACCATATTTGAATTACCACTGGCTAATAACCGTAACTATAATATATAAATATATAAATATGTGTAGAAAACATTAATGAACTGGTATTTCAGGAGTCACCGAGAAAAATGCGCGGGAAAACGATGTATGATAGAATACTTAACGATTAAATATCAGGCAGATGATTGCATCCAAGATAAAATAATAAAAATGATCACATAGATCATAGGTTTCCAATCTTTTCTGGGCTACCGTCCCCTTTACAAGAAAAATAAACGTTCAACGCCCCCTCTCATAAAAGTTATTCCAAAAAAGGGAAAATGATTACAATACATACAATAACAAAATAAAACAAACATTTAAGTTTAATTTGCTTTATAAGTACCTACGTGATTAGCGTGTTTTTTTTTGTATTTTTAGACTATATTTTTTTATCTGCCCACGCTCTCTATTTTTTCTGTGTCTTCTACTGCCCCCCTGAAAGTCTCAAACGCCCACAAGGGGGCATTATCGCCCACTTTGAGAACCTAGGACATAGATGGTTTGAACATATTGAACGAATCGCGAAGAATGGTTAAAAAATTGTGTACAAGCAGTGTGGTTAGAAAAAGAAGCTGAGGACCCCCGAGGAAAACATGGCACAACCAAATTAATCAATTACTAAAAAAAAAACATTGTTTCTTGAACAATGATGTAAAACTCCATATTAAATAATCAATACGAATGAAAACGTCAGTTTTCTATAAGTTTTATTATATTTTATGGGTCATGTTTTCTATGACATGTTACGCCCTTCTAAGGCATTATCAAATGTTTGATAATACCTTAGAAGGGCGACATGTCATTCCCATAAAATAAAATAAAACTTCTAGAAAACTGACGTTATCATTCGTATTAATTACTAAAATAATGTTACATTCGATGTCGGAAATATTGACGAGCCTGCGTGCTACGATGTATGAATGTAGATGTACGGGACGCACTGGACGTCCCTGTAATTTTTTATTTGTGGCGCCGACTGCTGCTCGTCTCCGATGTAGTCCACGGGGAAAGGGGCGTGATGCTACTTAACTCTCGTACCGAAAGCGGGCGAAAAAATAATAAGCAAGTTATATTTAGTCGGCGATCGGTAGAGAGTGAAGCGTGATGCGAAGTGGGGTGTGCGAGGGCTCAGCCTTTATAAAGGCTATTTTCAACTGATGCTCTTGGCAGGCTCTAGGCATGCACTGATTTGCTCTGCCCAGGGCCCACCTATTTATACGATTTGCCGGCGGCGGTCCCGGTAGCAGTGCCACCTGGCGGCACTTTCTCAAAGCTACCTGCCGGCCGCGAGGCCTCCCACTGTTTTCGCCACCCCACGCTTCGACCGTTCACACTTCACTCCGTCCCGACCGCCTCGTTTATTCCTTATGATCAATTATACAAGAAAAATACAAAAAAGAGGACTTATACTCTAAATACACAAAGTTGCGACGTTAAAACCGGGAGCTAAAAATGTACGGGGAGAATTGTGGGACTGGCCAAAATGGACGCCGCGGACCCCTGTGTGCCCTCTCTCGCTCGCACACAGCTTGCTGGCCTCGGCGTCCTATGTAGCAGACTTTCAGCGCAGTCCCCTCTCTCCGCCCGTTACCTAATTCAGCCCACGATTCCAACGCCGCACAAACACAAATAGATAGATGAAATTAAGTGATAATATCGGGAAGTTTTAATCGCCCCCGTACGTCCGATACACTCCCCCCGTGCGGCTGCGCCGTACTAACACTTTCGGGCGTATCCTAGGCGGGGGGTCGGTCGTCGACGGGTCTTCGGCGGCGGAAGAGCATCCTTCGGGAGTGGCGTGTCTGGTTCCGGCTGAAATACAGCGACGCGGACTGCAGGCCGCGTATATGTTCCCTTGCTCGTCTGTATTGTCACGGTTCTGGTCTGGCCGTCAGCTGCCGGGGTGGCCTCGACGACGCGTCCGCGGGGCCATGTGTTCCTTGGCAGAGACGGGTCGGCGAGTAGCACCAAGTCCCCCACCTTGATGGGCGGTCGCTGCTGGTGCCATTTCTGCCGGTGACTGATGGTGGGGACGTAATCCCTTAGCCAGCGTCTCCAAAATCCATCCGCGAGTTGTTGGCTGATGCGCCATTGCTTTCGCAGGCAGGCGTCCGGCTTTCCTCTTGCGAGGATGGTGAGATGCGGTCGTCGCGAGGCTCCCCCCATCAGGAAGTGGTTGGGGGTCAGGGGTTCCTCCTCTGTCGGATCCACGGCGACGTGGGTCAGCGGGCGGTTGTTGATCGTGTGTTCCACCTCGGCAAGTGCGGTCAGCAAGGTCTCCTCCCGAGGGGCTTGCTCCCTTAGGATCGCCTTTAGGGCTTGTTTCACCGACCGCACTAGCCTTTCCCATGCTCCCCCCATGTGCGGGGCTCCGGGGGGGATGAATCTCCACTCTGTCTCGTTCCCCGCCAGGTACTCTGCGATCTTCTCATTCGCAGACAGCTCCGTGGCGGCCTCTCTCATCTCTCTGTCAGCGCCGTGGAAATTGGTTCCATTGTCCGTGAGTATGGTTGCGGGTTGGCCCCTGCGGGCGGACATCCGGCGGAGCGCCATGATGGCGGAGTCCGCGCTCAGTGAGGCGGCGAGTTCAAGGTGCACGGCGCGCGTCGTCAGGCACGTGAAGAGCGCTCCGTACCTCTTCTCCCGCCGTCGGCCGATGGTAACCTCCATCGGCCCGAAGTAGTCCAATCCGCAGTGTGTGAAGGGCCGGACGCGTCCGGCCAACCGGATCGATGGCAGGGGGGCCATTCTGGGTGGTAGTGGCTGGCAGCGTCTGAAGCGGCACGTCGGGCAGTGGAAGCGCAAGGCGCGCAAGTTAGTGCGCAATCTCAGCACGTGGAAGCTGCTGCGCACCTCTGCCACAGTCGTCTCTATCGCCGGGTGAAGTCCTTTGTGGTGGATGTGGTTGAGCAGGAGACGGGTGTATGGGTCGTCCCCGTCGAGGATTACCGGCGAGCGCGTGTCGCCCGACACTCCGCGGAGTTTCCTCAGGCGGCTGTCAGCGCGCCATAGGCCCTCTCGGTCCTGAAACGGCGCGAGAGGGGCTAGTCGGCTCGAGCGCATGCTGCGG
This sequence comes from Lepidostoma basale, assembly GCA_022606425.2. NCBI lineage: Eukaryota > Metazoa > Arthropoda > Insecta > Trichoptera > Lepidostomatidae > Lepidostoma > Lepidostoma basale. The sequence continues at coordinate 139,501 of JAHDVF020000363.1, read as the reverse complement.
AAGGATCGGGATTGCGAGGCCTGTGTCAGCCTCTTCTCGGCCTCGCGGACCTCCTCGGCGCGGAGCGTCCCCTCTGGTTCCCGTCTTGCTGCTCCCTCACGGCATCGGCGGATGAATCGCAGGACCCACGCCGTGGCGCGGGTCAGACGGCTCCAGGATGAGAACCGTGTGACGTCAGGTAATCCTCCTTCGTCGAGTTGTGTAAGTGTCCCGACGAATTGCGGTCGCAACTCTAGGTCATCGGGCTGGGGCTGGAGCGCCCTCTCACGTGGCCATTCGGTCTCCGGTGCCCTCAGAAATGCGGGGCCGCCGAACCATTTCCCAGCGGGTGTGAGATCCGGCGCCTCGCCGTCCCTGGTCCCGGCGTCAGCGGGGTTGAGTTTGGTGGGCACCCACTTCCAGTCCGAGGCAGATGACAACTCGTCGATTTCGCCAAGGCGGTTGGCGACGAAGGCGGAGTAACTGCGCGGGTCCGTCCGGATCCAGCATAGGACCGTGGAGGAGTCCGTCCAGTAAGTCGTCTTGATTATGTGTAGTTGCGTCTCTTTTCGTATGGTGGCGGCCAGGCGGGCGGCCATCAGGGCGGCTTGCAGCTCCATTCGGGGGACGGACAGAGGCTTGAGGGGTGCCACCTTTGTTTTCGCGGCAATGAAGTAGACGTCCTTTCCCCCGACTATGTAAGCCACGGTGCAACACGCCAGCTCGGACGCGTCGCAGAAGACGTGCAGTGTGACGTCGCCGCCGCTTCTCCCGGCCGTGCAACGCGGGATCTTAACATCGATGTGGCTCGCGAGCTCCAACCATTCCTGCCACTTCTTGGCCTGCGCCGGTTGGATGACCTCGTCCCACTCGATGCCCGACCGCCAGACGGCCTGTAGGAGGTCCTTCGAGCCGGATCAGTCTCATCTCCGATGTCGCCTTCACTCCGCTCCGGGAAGGAAGCCTCCAGTGGGCCCGCTGGACCTTCCACCACCACAGCCGGAGGGAATGCACCGCCTTCCACCCACTTCGCTGCCGCCCCGGGCCTAGCGCCCCCGGCAGCCCCTCTCACCGCAGCCGAGCAGCCTGCGCCCGCCGTTCGTGTGCCTTCCGGGGACCAGACGACCGCCGAGTGGCTGCAGACATGTTCATCTGCGCCCGCCGACAGCGGGGCTTCCGCAACAGCCGACCTCACCACGCCGTGTCCGAGCAGGAGCACGGACACCGAGGATGAGGACCAGCCGTCTTCGATCTCTACCCAGGACACCGTCCGCCTGCTCCGCAAGGAGCTGCGGAGGCGCGAGCGGGAGGTCGAGAGATACGCTGCACAGATGGAAGATCTTCAGGCTTCACTGCGTGCACTCACAGGACGAGCGCCGCCAGCAGGAATGACCGCTCCCGGCCCAGGCGGGCCGGCACAAGCAGGTCAACCGCGGCAGGATCCAACGCCGTTCATGCCCGGACAGCAGACCCGGGCCAGCGCGCCGGCGCCCGGCCGAGACGGCCCGGCCCACACCGGCGCGCAGTGGAGGCATGGCGACCCCACATCACAGGAGGACAGGGCGCAGTACCACGATGACGCACCCGCGCCCGGCGCACCAAGCCTGGCGCCAGGTGCGCAGTGGGAACAAGCAGATCCTACTCCGAGCGGCTGGGCGCGGCCTTACGACCCGCGTTCAGCCCCCGAACGAGCGCTGCCACTGGGGATGACACCATCCGGTTACAACGGACCGGCACAGGCGTGTCAACCGCGGCAGGTGCCGCCAGCACTCACCCACCAGGAGCCCGGACATCAGCACCATGCAGACGCGTCAGGCGCGCATTGGAGCAGAACGGATCCGACTCCGAGCAGCAGGGTCCCATCATACGACCCCTATGCTGCTGAGCGCAGGATGCAGGACCACAGCAGCGCGCCCGCGCCCGGCCCGAGGGCCCCGGCGCCGGCCGACACGCGGTGGGGACCCACGCAGCCTGCGCAGAGCGGCGAGGAGCGGAGCAGCCACGGGCGCTCCGCCAATCGAGAGGAGCCGCACTACAACGCCGCGCCCGGCCTACAAGGCCCGGCGCCGGACAACACACGCGGGTACGCGGCCGGCACACACGCCCCGCCACCCCGCATGGACGGAGCGCCGATGCAGGCGCTTTGGCCCCCAGTGAGCGGTGGAACGGACGAGTCACTCGCCCGCCTGACCGCCTTGATGGAGAGGGCTGAAGCCAGGAGCCTCAACGATGGCCCCTCCCACTCAACTGAACAGGGGAACCAAATGACGGCCTTCCTCGCCAGACAGTCCATGGCAAAGGACCTTCCCAACTTCGCCGGCGACCCCCTGGACTGGCCGGGCTGGCAGGCCCAATTCTGGTCGTCTACCACCACCTGCAAGATGACCAAGGCGGAGAACCTGATGCGACTTCAGCGCGTACTCGTCGGGAAGGCGCGGGGAGCAGTAGCAAGCCTTCTTTTGGACCCGGAGCACGTCCCGGAAATCCTCGAGGTCCTGGAACGCCGCTTCGGTGACGTCCACTCGATTGCGACACTGACCCTAGAGAGGGTTAGGAAACTCCCCGACCTCCCGGACAACGCAACGAACGAACAGTTCTTCGATTTTAGTGCGGCGATCCAAAATCTAGTGGCGCAACTAAATCTCATGCCCTCGGACTACTTGGCGAACCCGGCGCTGTTGTGCGACGTAACTGCAAAGTTACCTTTCTTTCTGCGGGTGAATTGGGCGCAGACTGCAACCGAGTCAACCATCACCGAGTTCTCGAAGTTCCTCCGGAACATCATGGACCGGATGCCTCGTTTCGGTTGCTCGCTGAGATCAGGAAGGGCCGCGACGGGACGCGAGAGGCGCGACTTCAAGGCCACAGTGCACGCGACAGCGTACGAAGCAAAAGAATGCGCCGCGCCCGCGCGCGACACCGTGAGTGCCCCGCCGCGTAAACGCCCCAGTGAATTAAGTGACAATAAAAGTGTAAGAAACGCTTGTGCGATCTGCAACTCTCACAAACATAAGTTGAAAAAGTGCCCCGAGTTTACGAAAAGTGATCCGAAACGGCGCTGGGTGCTCGTTCGAGCGGCCGGCGCCTGTGTTGTTTGTTTGGCCTTACACAAAGGTCAGTGTGTGCAAGGACCGTGCAACATCGAGGGATGCGGCGGAGATCACCACGAACTCCTACATAGGACGCAAGCGGTGACGTGCATGCACGTCTCGCGGCCCGACCCAGATGTCTACCTCAAAGTTGCGGAGGTAACGGTGACCGGACCTAGAGGTGCAGCCCCAGTGCACGCTCTCCTCGATGAGGGGTCGACGGTCACCTTAATCGACGCCAGAACGGCAAGAGACGTCGGCGCCACGGGACCGAAGTACGAGCTCCGCCTACACGGAGCACTCGGAGCGTGCGCAAAGGACTCTCACTCCCGGCGAGTATCGATATCCCTCCTTAACTCGGAGGGACAAAAGTACACCGTGGAGGCATACACGGTGGAGGGTCTAGACCTCCCACTACAGCCGCTACCCGACGGGCGACGCGTACGACCGGTCATACTGATCGGGAATGATAACGCGCACCTAATAGTGTCACGGGAGGTCTCTGAGAAAGCGGACCTCCCCCTCATGTCCCGAACGGCCCTCGGCTGGTTAGCCAGCGGGAAGATACTTCACGCAACAACCTTGGCGCTACGATCCGAGGACCGGCAGGACACCCGACTAGACGAGCTGCTCCGCTACAATTTCGCGGTCGATTCCCTCGGAGTAACGGCCGCGGAACGCATCAACGCAGACGATCAGAGAGCGGAGCAGCTGATGGAGCAGACCACTCGGAGACTGGCGGACGGCAGCTGGGAGACGGGCCTATTATGGAAGGAAGACTCCTCCCTGCTCCCGGACAATCGTGCGTGTGCGAGGAGGAGACTACTCACGCTTGAGAAGAAGCTGCAGAGGGACCCGCCACTAGCTGCCCAATACACAGAGAAAATGGAGCTCCTGCTTAGCAAGGGTTACGCTAGGCAGTTGAGCGAAGCGGAGGCCGCTACACCAGCACCACGAAGATGGTACCTGCCCCACTTCTCCATATCAAACCCGAATAAGCCAGGGAAGTTCCGAGTGGTCTTCGACGCCGCCAGCCGCTGCCGAGGGACCTCGCTGAACGACCGTCTGCTAACCGGCCCCGACTTGCTGACATCTCTGCTCGGGAACCTCATCCGCTTCCGCGAGGGCAAGGTGGCTCTCGCGGCTGACATTAAGGAGATGTTCCTGCGCATCAAGATTCGCCCGGCCGACTGGCCCTCGCAGACGTACCTATGGCGCCCGAATGCGCAGTCGGAGCCCGCCGCCTACGTCCTCACGTCCGTGATGTTTGGAGCGACTTGCTCCCCGAGCAGCGCGCACTTTGTGCGCAACAAGGCGGCGGAGGCTTGTGCGCTGAAGTTCCCCGAGGCAGCCATCGCGATCAGAACCAAGTTCTACATGGACGACTATCTGGACGCGGTGGACACCCCGGAGGAGGCCGCCACGCTCGTCCGAGACATCCGAGACGCCTTGGCAGCCAGCGGTTTCGAACTGACAAACTGGGCGACCAACGAACCCGCGTCCATCCAGAGTGTGCCCATCGACGCCAGAGCCAAGACGGCTGTAACCATCGACGGAGGCGAGGAGACAGAGAAGATCCTGGGACTGGAGTGGAGTCCGGCCGCCGACCAGTTCCGGTTCAACTTTAGGAGGACCGAGGACGTGGCGGCCCGACCCACCAAGCGACAGCTGCTGAGCGCCGTCATGAGAATTTTCGATCCGGTGGGCTTCATCACCTGCCTGACGATCCGGCTCGAAGGACCATGTACGGGACGCACTGGACGTCCCTGTAATTTTTTATTTGTGGCGCCGACTGCTGCTCGTCTCCGATGTAGTCCACGGGGAAAGGGGCGTGATGCTACTTAACTCTCGTACCGAAAGCGGGCGAAAAAATAATAAGCAAGTTATATTTAGTCGGCGATCGGTAGAGAGTGAAGCGTGATGCGAAGTGGGGTGTGCGAGGGCTCAGCCTTTATAAAGGCTATTTTCAACTGATGCTCTTGGCAGGCTCTAGGCATGCACTGATTTGCTCTGCCCAGGGCCCACCTATTTATACGATTTGCCGGCGGCGGTCCCGGTAGCAGTGCCACCTGGCGGCACTTTCTCAAAGCTACCTGCCGGCCGCGAGGCCTCCCACTGTTTTCGCCACCCCACGCTTCGACCGTTCACACTTCACTCCGTCCCGACCGCCTCGTTTATTCCTTATGATCAATTATACAAGAAAAATACAAAAAAGAAGACTTATACTCTAAATACACAAAGTTGCGACGTTAAAACCGGGAGCAAAAAATGTACGGGGAGAATTGTGGGACTGGCCAAAATGGACGCCGCGGACCCCTGTGTGCCCTCTCTCGCTCGCACACAGCTTGCTGGCCTCGGCGTCCTATGTAGCAGACTTTCAGCGCAGTCCCCTCTCTCCGCCCGTTACCTAATTCAGCCCACGATTCCAACGCCGCACAAACACAAATAGATAGATGAAATTAAGTGATAATATCGGGAAGTTTTAATCGCCCCCGTACGTCCGATACAGTAGAAGAACCTCCAGATGTACGCCAGGATAAAGCAGTGTGGCGGTTAATCCTTTCTGCCTCTGGACATACGGCGTGATGATCAGATAGTGCAGCGAAAGCATCTCTGTCCTGCGCTACTTGGAACAAGTTCACAACTCTCATCATTGACAAATCCCTTATATTCCGCAGCCAGGACAACTGGACGACCTTCGGGGCAGAGTGGCAAGAATTATTATGAGAGACACACCGAAGGTCCCGGGTTCGATTCCCACACTGTCTTGAAGAATACACATGACAATAGAATGGAGTTAGATGAATTACCTATCACATGTCATGAGAATCAATATAATAGTCGATCATCAGCCGAAGAAGGTGGTATTTCGATTTAATTTCATTAGAAACAAATTTGCTAAAGGAGAGCAAAACTCGAATCTACAAGACATGCATGCGTCCTATAAAGACATACGGAATAGAAACGAGAGCTGACACCATCAGAACAAAAAGTCTCCTAAAAACCACAGAAATGAAGACTCTCCGATCCGTTGCGGGAACGACACTCCGAGACAGAATAAAAAAATCTGAAATAAGAAAGATCTGCAATGTAGAAGGTGTCGTGCGATGGGGAAGACTGAGAAGACGCTACTGGAGAGATCATGTGGAACGAGCATGTTCTGAAAGAGTGATAAATATAGCCGCAAATAAAGTACCAACAGGAAATCGACCTGCAGGAAGACCACCTAAAATATGGGGATACAGTTGGACATCTGCATCCCAGGAACAGGCTCCGAGAAATAACGGGACACAGTCCTAAATAAAGCTGAAGAAGAAGTTATATTAGAAGCATTGTAAATAAAGAAAACCAAATGGATGACATTCGGACGGCTTGACTACAGTGCGTCAGTATTGCATTTGAACGGCCGTAACGTTGAAAGGGTGGAAAAATTTAAATACCTCGGCAGCATACTAACGCGATCTCTTGACCCAGTTGTAGAGATACAATGCAGAATTGAGGCAGCAAGAGCTACGTTTAATAAAATGAAATAACTATTCTGCAATGATAACGTAAACTTGAAACTCCGCCAGAGAATGATCAAATGCTTTGTGTGGTCTGTTCTATTGTACGGGTGTGAAACTTGGACCCTGAAAGTTAACTCAATGAACAGACTGGAAGCATTTGAAATGTGGCTCCATCGCCGAATGCTCAGAATTCCCTGGACAGACATGGTTACCAATACCGAAGTCCTGAGGCGAGCTACAGTTGACAGGGAATTGTTATCAACTATCAAGGTTCGAAAGATCTCACATCTGGGTCATATACTGCGTGGGGAAAAGTACCACCTTCTCCAACTGATATTGGAGGGAAAAATTGAGGGACGCCGAGGGCCCGGAAGGAGACAAATGTCCTGGCTGCGAAACGTGAGGGAGTGGACCGGCATCCGAAGTGTTGAGGAGTTGTTCCGAGCGGCGCAGGACAGAGACAGGTTCGCCGAGGTGATCGCCAACGTTGGGGGGACCCGACAGGGCACTTGAAGAAGAAGAAGAAGAAGTAAATAAAGAAATGGACGCGTAAGAGCGTCCAGCTGTTTGCGAAAGCGAGAACTGCATACGCCATTCTGCACCGCCGATTAATTATACAGTCTTGAAGGTGACTTTGCGAATTTCAAGTGGGGAACGCGGCGGCCCCTCCGCGCGGACCCCGCCCGACGAATGCGCTCCGCGGGACGGAGGCGCGCTATTTATAGCCGTCGGACGTCGCGGGCAGGAAGCGCATCGCGGGGTCACGGCCGCGGCGCAGTCAATGGGGCCGGACCAATCATAGGCCGGCATCAATCACGTCCTATTTTAGGACACACACAGCACTCTTACACAACCGATACAACTCAAATATTCTTCATTCCAAAAAGCTAAGATGCCAGTGCACAGTGGTGTTCTTGTGCCGACCCTTATCTATGAAAGCGAAGCATGTTACTGGCAAAAGAAGGACTACTAACTAACTAACTAACTAACCATCACGCCGTCGCCTCGAATGGGGGGGGCAGAAAGAATGGAGTGCCATACTTTTCTAGCCAGGACAGCTGGAAGACCTTCGGGGCAGAGTGGCAAGAATTATTATGAGAGACACAACGAAGGTCCCGGGTGTAATTCTCACACTGTCTTTGATCTAGTGTAGAATTCTAACTTACTGAACAATGGACTGCCACACTTTTTTTTCCTGGCATATTTCTCTCGCTCCCTCAACGTCATACATCGTGTCATTTCTCCGATTTCTCTAACACCTCACGTGGCCGACATTCAATATTTGATTTATTTGATCGTGTCACGATTTCCTCGGTCTTCCTCTATTTCTAGTTCCATTTACATCGTAAACATATATTTTTTTTACCATTATTTCCATGTGTCCAAACCATCTTGGTGATCCTTTCATTATTTTGTTCATAACATCATCATTCGCACTGCATTCACTTTTAATATTTTCATTCGACACTCTTATCATACACAGAGTATCACACATTCGTCTAAGAGATCTCATTTCTACTGTATTTATTCTACTTTCATCCTTCTTTAGCCAGTTCCTTGCTTCACTTTCATACATAAGGGTCGGCACAAGAACACCATTGTGCACTGCCATATTAGCTTTTTTGAACTCACTAACTAACTAACCATCACGGCGTTTCTCCGGAGGAATAGACAGAGAAAATAGACTGCCATACTGCTCTATCCTGATATACATCTACATTCATACATCGTAACATGCACGCTCGTCGATTTTTCCGTCTTCGAATGTGGCCGCCTTTTAGTATTTGATTAATTTGGTCATGCCATGCTTTCCTTGGTCTTCCACGGTTTCTCTTTACACTCGCACTGCTTGTATAAATCATTTCAACCATTCTTCTCTCGTCCATTCGTTCCATATGTTCAAACCATCTCAGGGATCCCATTTTAATGTTACTTATGATGCAATCATCTGCCATTCTTTTTTATGTTATTATATATTATATGGAAGCGAAGCATGGAACTGCCAAAAAAAGGATTCCCATCTGTCATCCACTGCTGAAAGTAGGCCTCTCCCAAAGCACGCCATCGCCCCCTATCCATTGCCGCTTCCATCCATCCATGTCCAGCAATCCTCTTCAGATCGTCGGTCCAGCGGGCAGGGGGACGTTGCAAGAAAAAAGGATGAAAGTAGAATAAATGCAGTAGAAATGAGATCTCTTAGACGAATGTGTGGACACTCCGCGCATGAGTGTCGAATGAAAATATAATAAGTGAATGCTGTGCGAATAATGGTGTTATGAAAAAAATAACGAAAGGATCATTAAGATGGATTGGACACATGGAAAGAATAAATGACGAAAGAATGGTAAAAAATATATATGTTAACGATGTAAATGAAACTAGAAATAGAGGAAGACCGAGGAAAATTTGGCACGATCAAATAAATCAAATATAAAATGTCGGCCACGTGAGGAGCCAGAGAAATCGACGTGCGTGCATGACACGATGTATGAATGTTGAGGAAGCGAGAGAAATACGTCAGGAAAGAAAAGTGTGGCAGTCCATTCATTCTGCCTACCCCTTTGGGGAGACGGCGTGATGGTTAGTTAGTTAGTTTATAATATTATATTGCATAATAAAAATATATGGATTTTTACAAAGATTTTCAAGGGCGGAAAATTGAGAATTATTCCCCCGTCATATTAAGGGGAGGAAACTCCAACGGCCCAGACTGGATTTATTACTACAAGCATGCGAGATTACGACGAATAACGCGATGCCGAAAATATACAGGGTGGCACACATAAACCTTTCCGAATTGATGAGATCTATGCTAATGATATTTTTTTATTCAATTATTAGCAAGAATGTATGGAAGTGAAGCTTGGAGCTGGCAAAAGAAGGATGAAAGCAGGATAAACGCCGTATAAATGAGATCACTAAGAAGAATGTGCGGGAAAACGTTGTATGATAGAATACCGAACGATGAAATAAGAAAGAAATGTAAGGCAGATGACTGCATCATGAATAAAATTAAAAAAGGATCCCTGAGATGGTTCGGACATATGGAACGAATGGATGAGAGTAGAATGGTTAAAAAGTTGTACACAAGCAGCGTGAGTGGGAAAAGAAGCCGAGGACGACCGAGGAAAACATGGCATGACCAAATTAATCAATTACTAAAAGGCGGCCACATTCGAAGTCGGAACAATCGACGTGCGTGCATGGTAAGATGTATGGATGTAGAGGAAGCTCGAGAGGTATGCCAGGACAGGCCAGTGTGGCGATCCATCCTCTCTGCCTACCCCTCCGGGGAAATGGCGTGATGGTTAGTTAGTTAGTTAGTTAGCAAGAACAAGTCAGGATCTCTGAAGAATCTGGTCTGGAAGAACAAGCACATGCGTACTGACAGCAAGGTACGAATTTATAAGAGAGCGAATTTATAAGACATGCGTGCGATCTAGCATCAGACATGGCGATAGTCTGAGCCCGTTCCTCTTCAACCTCATAATGGATCATTGTGAAGGAAATTAAACAAACAAACAAACCATTACGCCGTTTCCCCGCAGGGGTAGGCAGAGAGAATGGACCGCCACACTACTCTATCCTGGCAAACCTCTCTAGATTCCTCCACATTCATACAACGAGTCATACACGCACGTCGATTCCTCCGACTTCTAACATGGCCAACCTTTAAAATGTGATTAATTTGGTCATGCCATGTTTTCCTCGGTCCACTTCGACTCCGTACCCCATTTACATCATTAACGTATACTTTCTTAACCATTCTTTCTCCATCCATGCGCTCCATATGTTCGAACCAACGCAGCGATCCTTTCATAATTTTGGTCATAATACCTTCTTCCGCTCTACATTCCTTGCTTATATCAGCATTTGAGATTCTGTCGTATATCGTTCTATCACGCATACGTCTTAGGGACCTCATCTCTACCCCATTTATTCTGCTTTCATCCTTCTTCTGCCAGTTCCATGCTTCGCTTCCATACATTAGTGATGGGACTAGAGCTCCAATTAATATACTGAATAAAGAATACAGACTGGGAGAGGAGATTATAGACATTGTCTGTTATGCGGACGACGCTGTCAAATTTGTTGAGCCCAAGAAAAACCTGCATTTCCATTTTGCTAGTCAAAAATATAACATGACTATATCAGTAGCAAAGACCAAGAGGACATTTCAGTGGAACAATTCAGATATCGAGTGTGGACTTGTGTGGGCAAACGGATCTACCGTGTGAGGTTATGGGTCAAGTAAATAAGGACAAGTCAGTTCTGGATGTTTGAAAAAATCAATTTGGAAAAACAAAAAGAAGCAAACTAAGGATTTATAAAAGACTTGTGTGTGACTCGTAGCCAGAAGCTCGGACGGAAAATAGACAAGAAGACTGCTGCTGAAGACCGTGGACGACAAAGAAGTGCAGGGCGACCATAACTACGGTGGAAGGATGACCTGAACAGACATGTTGGAATAACCTGGATGCAGTTTACACAGGACAGCGTGGCGTGGAAGCGAATGGAGGAAGCCTTTGTCCAGGAGTGGACGGGAATAGGCTAAAGAATAAGTGTGTGACCCATCATGACATATGGGATCTAAGGCAGGGCGGACACCACAATCACATAAAACGCGTTCAGAGTGTCAGAAATGAAGACACCCTGAAACATATCTCGCAAGACAATACGCGATAGAACTAGGAACTTAAGGATAAGAAAAATATGTGAGGTCGAATGCTGCGTATACCCTGGACGGTAAGAAGAACAAACCAGTCAATCATTGACCAGCTGGGTATCAAGGCAAGACTCAGAGAGTGCTGTGCTCTCAGAGAGTGCTGAAATATTTTGGACACAGTCCAGAGAGATCAGGACAACCTTGAAAAGCTCATCATGGGCAAAGTGGGGGGAAAGCGACCACAAGGACGAACACTGAGACCCCGGTCCGATCAAATCAGGGATCTGACTGGTCTCTCATTAGCTGCAGCCTGGAGACTGACGGGTGACAGTAGCGCATGGCGTGCCATGGTCAATAGTTTACAGGATGGACACGACCCTCAATCATGAGGAATACGACTGAGAAGAAGAAGTGAGGTCGAAGATGTTGTTAGATGGGGGAGGCAAATGTCCGAGATATGGATATACCGCAGAATGCTCCATATACCGTGGGCCGATAGGATCAGAAATACAGACGCACTGCAGAGAGCCAGAGCCAATAGAGAGCTGTTGTAGAGTGTGAAAATTAGAAAGGTCTCATATATAGGTCATGTGCTAAGGGGAGAAAAATACCACCTCCTTCGACTGATATTAATGGGTGAAGTGGAGGGATGTCGGGGGTAATTGGTAGAAGGAAGCTGTCCTGGAACATTAAAGAGTGGACAGGAATTACAAGAGTTCAGAACCCGTTCCAAGTGGCGCAGGATAGAGATGCCTTTGCTGCAGTGATCGCCAACGTTGGGGGGACCTGACACGGCACCGAAAGAAGAAGATTTTTTTTCATACCATCCCCACCACTCTACCCCCTTCCTCACCCCTAGAAATGACTACGAAATCATAAATTTGTATGCTTCACCCTGTACAAAGCCTTGCCTTATCAAATTTGATAGAATATCAAAAGGAAAATCACGAATAAAACATTGCATGATTATATTTATAAAAATCTATTAAAAAAATGTGTACACGTAACTCAAATATACTGTTTTCCTTCTCATTTTTAATGTGTTTCTTCTTTTAAGTCATGTTTTTTTCCATGTTTATTGTCGGCATCTTAATTAAATAGTAATTAAATAAAACGATGTTTTTTAACTACTTCCACTTTTGTCATTATTTCGACAGCGACCGGTTTCCCCAGGCTCGCTGGCATCGACAAACTGGTGACACTATTACAAACTAAGTCCTTTATATACATGAAGATCAGGGGTGGTAAACATGATCTATACAAAAACAATCTTCAAATAATTATACGCCACGTTTTCCTCGGCCTTACTCTGTTTCTAGCTCCGTTCACGCCGTTTACACATACCTTCTTCACTATTCTGCCTTCACTCATTCTTTCCATGTGTGCAAACCATCTTAATGACCCTTCCATTATTTTGTTCATAACACTTTCATTCGCACCGCATTCACTTCTTATACTTGCATTTGACACTCTATCGTATACAGATTTACCACACATTCGTCTTAGAGATCTCATGTCTACTGCATTTATTCGACTTTCATCTTTCTTTTGCCAGTTTCATGCTTCACTTCCATACATAAGGGTCGGCACAAGAACACCATTATGCACTGCCATCTTAGCTTTTTTGGATAGGCTTTAGATACAATATATTATTTTACCTGTTCTCAATGATGCCTTAAACCTTAATTTTGTAATGTCTATTGATGAAATGAACTGATTTGATTTGATAAGAGATTTCATTTATATTTTCATCCTTCTTTTGCCAATTCCAAGCTTCACTTTCACACATAAGGGTCTGTACGAGAACACTGTTATGCAACTCCTACCACCGCATTAATACTGCTTCTATCATTTTTTTGCCAATTCCAATAAATATATTATATGTTGTCAAATTGACTATCGATTAATACATAAAATGTTTATAGACCTAATTCTTTGAGTGTATTCGAATGACGAAGGATGAAATACAAGGGCATGCCTTCATTTAAAATCTGATTTTACGACACAATATAGCATTACCTATCAGTTTATATCGTTCTTGAATAGATGAAGGTATAAGATCTCGTCGAATGATCTTTCTAGGAAAACATTTTTTTAAACTATTATCCGGAGGTATTTACAATCCAGGAATACTGAGAGAGTTAAATCTATACGTTTTCCATAGTTATAGCAGAGCAAGGGGGCATATATTATTTTATGCCCCAAATTGCCGCACAGAGGCCCTTCGAAGTTCTCCTGTATTGAAAGCGATTCGTCTTTTAAACGAGGTTGCAAAAGAGACAGACTTCTTTGGCAGCAATGATGAAGGCTGCAAGCAAATAACTGGTTTTTCCTATTCATAAGGTTCTATGTATATTTCCTTTGATATTATTTCACCCTTTACATCCATTTGGCTCGCGCTGTAATGATGTAAGGAGTTTTTACAACAAAATAATAATAATAATAATAAGACCTTCGAAACATTTCGAGAAAAATAAATTCAAAGGTGGAAAAAACAGTGTTTTAATGATTTTTTTTCTTTTATTTTTTGTTGATTATTGACTACCCATATTTTTTTTACGTCTGACATTTGGATGGCGATATACTTTTTAAAATGGTTAATGTGTCTTAAACTATGATGAAAAACTCCATGTTAAATAATTAATACGAATGAAAATGTCTGTTTTCTATAAAAATTATTGTGTTATGGGGAATAACAAGTTTCGCATTGCAAGGGTTTTATCAAATATATCAATCATTTGACAATGTTATCTAATATTTGGTAATGCTTTAGCTTGACAAAACACGTCCTTATTATTCAAACATAACAAAGTCGAGAAAACAGACGTTTTAATTCGTATTAATGGTACATTGTTGACGAAAATTTGTTGTGTACATCAATATTTATATAACAAATAAGTTGTAAGCAGATTTAGCTAGATTTCAGCTGGAAATGCGTCTCGTTGAATACGTAACAGTTGCGTGTGGTTTTGTATACAGTATCTTCGATGTTTTCGCTTTCTGCCGATGTCCAAATGTCAAATGAACCTAATTCAGCTGTCATAAAAAACGACCACAACACTCCGAGACGTATCCAAGCGTGAATACTCGTTTTCCCGAGGAAACCCGTGATATCCGAGACGCAATAAACACAAAAAATGCATTATCCAATATGTTAGGTGTGGTAATAAGAATTTATTGTCACTATTGACCTCAATACAACACATCGTAAGGAACTTCAACGATTTTTTACAGAATTAACGCAGAAAAACGGCCGCTTAAAAGTCGTCGTGCAAAGAACAAAAGAATCAAAACAGCGTTCAGCCTCAAGGCAATGGAAAACAACAGTTGGCCATCATAATACTAAAACCAAGTGTCAAAATATCCTAAGGGAATTCAATGCGCAATTAATCGACTTACCTATTTATTGGATGCGACAGAATATTATATCCACAGGAATGTGATTGTATCCATTATGTGAACTGGGTTAAAATGCTGACACTTCACTTTATTGAACTATTTTGAAGAATTTTGCACAAAAATTAATGTCATCGAACACAAGCAGACAAAACTTCAACACCAAAAGAAAGTATAAAGCGACACTACAAGCTAACCAGGGTTCTCAGTCTGTTTTCTAAACTAAAATCGACCTTATGTACATTTACAATAAGATTTAAATTTCAATACTACCATAATCCACAAAGTTCATTTATTTTTTATACGAAAAGTAACACAAATCGTGATAAAATTGATTTTCAACATACAGAAAATTGATAAATGTCATTATTTATATTCAATAATCAACAAAACGTAATCATTCGAGAAGCAAAGGTGAAAATGTTTAACAGTATTGGTGGAACAGATGGCTAAACAAATCGGCCATTTTTTTTATGTAGCCCTTGGAATTGTGTCTTGTTGCCACTGTATAAAAATAGAGTGTTGTTTAGTGGTTAAGTAGGTACGCGATTACTTATTTAGATATAGTAGGATATTCCAAGGGCTAAATAAAAAATACACATAACTCGGAGGGGTAGGCAGAAATACGAGTACATATAATTTTAGTTAATACGAGTTTTTTAATAGGGAGTTTTACATCATTGTTCAAGAAACAATACATAATCCGATAAATAGTAATAGCATTTTTTAATATTACAATGTCATAAGTTAAATCTCTTGAAGAAAGCAACAGGAAACTATTCCTTTAACAATTTCTAGGAAATGTGGCGAGAAAGCATTTGCCACAGTGATCGCCAACATCGGAGGAACCTGATGCGGCACTATTAAAAGAAATATAACTTATATCTGATGTTGATTAAAACCAGGCTTACTGCTTATACATAATCACAGCTTATACATTCCTTATTATCTTCGTCTTATTTTTCTTTCAAGCCTTGTCCCACTTACTTGGGGTCATCTTGTATAGCGTCTCCAGGACTGTCCATCCTGGGTGGTGTCTGGTGAGACTCAGTCTCTTTTGAGATTCGCTTGAATAAGTCTCATACACATTAAATTGAACCTATGAAGTTTTATATATCATTTATTAAGTTTTCTAAATATGGCATACAAATTTCTCATACCTTTACATATGTGGGAATATTAATAATTCGGGGTAGTCTGGGAGTTACTGATATAAATAGTAAGCTTGAAGAAAGGCAGATGAGACCACCAGACCACACAGTAAATAGAGCTCTGTCTGTGAATCTTCCTCGTCAACCATCCAGAGGAAGACCTAGGAACACGTGGATGATTCAGTGCAATAGCATCTTGCAGAGAAATGGCTTGAGTGAAGGCGATACCCAGAACCGTAAGAAGTATAGCCTGAGATTGAGAAGAGCCGACCACAACAGTCAACACAGACAATGAGTTAGGATAGTGCCAGGAAGAAGAAGATGTGGGAATATCAATCCCGCACCTCAGATTGACAAGTTGCGCTTGCACATCGATTAATATATACTGTCATCTGTATTACAATATGGGCAATAGTCCTGTTATAATGCTTTGAATTATTATTCCCCCTACTTTGGCCTCAGACGTCCCCGCGTACAGAAATTTGTGTGCGTGTACTCTCTATTTCAATTCACTCTCAATGCTTATGTCTGTGTCTATAGAAATAAGCATGCACCACTACAACCTGTGACTTTTACATACTGCACTCACAAACTACCAGTTCTTAAACATATTTTGCAGGTAACTAACTTACTTCAAATCAAATCAAATCAAATTGTTGAAATTTTGCATGTTAATAATAGAAATATAACTTTGAGCTATTTAGAAATTTAAGAAATTAAAAAAGCAATTAAAAATAAAGAAAATATTATAAATAATTCAATAAATTTAACGACAAGTCCAATCTTTGATTTATTTCCTTTATTGTAAGTAATTACCTGAACCGCAATAAGAACTTTAAATTATTATTTAAAATTGATTCATAATATTTGTTATAACAAAATAAATCTTTATAACATCTGTCAAGACTGATCATATTTGTAAACAATTTTAACTAACTAACTAACTAACTAACCATCACGCCGTCTCCCCGAAAGGGTAGGCAGAAAGAATGGACTGTCACACTTTTACTGATGCGGCACTCCATCTTTCTCTTTTCGCCCCGCGGGAGACGCGGTGTGATGGGTTGCGAACCTCATCGCCACCAATAGGCATCTCCCGCGCACACTTCGATCGTGCAACACCCACAAAATAAATCTAAAACAAATAATATAAAATACAATGATATAAAATAAAATAACAAAATAAAAATAATTAAACACAAAATGTTCTTTTTAGATGGTGCACATATTGTCTATTTAATTTATGTTCCACGAATCCACCGTTTTTTTTTAATTTAGCACATAATTTAATAACACATAATGTTTTTTTCGATGTTGCACATGTTGACATGGACGATCCGGACTTTTGTGTTTATTTCATTTATGTTTCACGTATCCACCGTTTTTTAAATTAGCTGTAAGTAGGCACTTAACCAGCAAGAACTTTGAAATAATATTGAAGAAAATAATTAGAATAAAAAAATATAGAAGAACAATTTTATAATATTTTAAATAAGTATCTTTGTAATATGTATCACTGAAGAAGGACGGGTTGTCCGAAACATGTTTGATATGTAATTTTAATTTTTTTTAAGTTAGTGTTGTATATATTATACAAAGTATATAAAAAAGAAAAAAAAAAAAAACAAACAAATCAAATCTACAAAACAAGTTTATTTAGTCAACAGACATTACAAACAACATAAATGTTTACTTGTACTTGGACTTGGATCTTCTGGCTTACAGAGGTTCAGCTCTAATGGCTATTCCTCTTACGTCTGTAGGAAACATTGTTGGAATGCGATTTGGTAGTTGTGTTATGATGGGGCTAAAGGCATCTATTGAGTACAGGTAAAATATTTTACACATACAACAAAGAAAAGATTTTTTCCAAAGTCTTCTGAACGTACTTTCACTAATATGAAAGACGTCGATCTCCGAGGAGACTGCGTTCAGCAGTAATTTGCTCTTCCCACCGCTGTCACCAGAGGCAGATTGTTTTTACCTTCCTTGATCCTGCACCATTTGCTCCCAGCAGTCTGAATCGTCAAAGCTAGCCAGATCAGCCAGACATTATCTACCGGAACTGATTAGGCTTTCTTGTTCTTACTCTGTTCGGTTTTAAAGCATATTGATTTTTGTTCTGGTATTTTTTGCAGGCAATTAGGAAATAAATAAAAACACCGAGTAATTTTGATTACCTTTATTGCGGTAATGTTTCATCTCCGTCACATTGAATAATTTATGTTACATAACATTTTACAAGTGTTATCTTACACCATACCATACATAATATACAGCCTATGAACAGTTAGAAGTTTTTAAAAATATTATAATATTTACAATAAAGAATAAAAAACTATGTGTGCCTTCTTAATATAGTTTAGATTTAAGAATAAGCCATCCTCAAACTTCAGTCAGACGAGACACTAACATACCGAGATGGGCAGAATACGTCGGTGCTTTTATTATTCTTTACATTAATAAGATTTGCCTCAAATAATTGTATGAGAGCTTGTAGAAAAAAAAGTTTATTTTCGTTATTTACATATTAATAAAAAATAGAAGATTAATTATTATTCACAGAAAAATCATGATTCCACATACGGTTTGTGACAAATATAACATATCCAATTTTTTTAATTTATCATTCGATGTAAGGAAAAGTATACATCGACAAATTAAAAGAAACATAAAATTTTATCATATTTTTAAATAATATAAAAGTCAAATTTTTAATTCCCAGAATGACAGCCATTTTTATTGCAATTGATATATTAATAACAAAGCAAAAAATAAATAATAACATGTGTATTAACCCCCATTATGAGGCTGACTTCATATGGAGTAAAAAAAATTGGACTTGAACTGCAGTTATCTACATTTAGAGCCCCCGCTGATTGTGACAAAAAGTCACAGTAACATTTTGTCGCCGAGTCAAGTGCTATGGAGTTAAATGAGAGTGCGCTCACTGTGGCGACGTGACAATACGGTAACAAAAAGTTCCAGCGGCCGGCGACATTAGCGTGACGTGACTATCACCCGGCCTGTGCATTGGTATGGGAGTGCGCTCACTAGAAACTTTTTGTCACTCTGCCGGGAGGCGCCTACCGAACGGACGTGTGTTGCGAATTTTTCAGTCCATAAGATGGCGGCTTCTCTGCGAGAAGATGATATTGACAATGAGTTGTTAATAGAAAAGATTGAGAAAAGGCCAGCATTGTATACAAAAAAATTAAAGGAATTTTCGGATATTCATTTAAAAAGGAAATTGTGGGAGAAGATTTCTATTTAATTATTTCCAGCAACAACTTTAATAAGTCGTCGAAACTGTTCATTGACATGCGAAAATAATTTAAAAACTTAAGAGGATATTGAAGTTATTCAGAATACAGGGTGTAAAATTTTCCTTTTAATAATCGTTCATTATATATGGGATGTACCCAGTAGCGTTTCTTTCGCTTAATTTTCTTTCTGCGTAATTCAAGAGCGCAAATCACTGCGACCTCTTCGAAATCCATCGCTTAAATGAACATTTTGTCACCAGTAGTGAGCGCATCCACGGTGACACAACGTGACAGTTACAAAAAGTTACTGCAACAAAAAGTCACAGTCAGCGCCTAGCCTTACAGCACACAATGATAGTTCCAGTTCATCATAATATTACGTATAATTTAATAGCAAGGAACTAAAGTAAAAAGGTATAAAAGAAACATTCAAATATCACACGCTTAATAGTAAACTGACCGATTATGGTTTAGGTCATAATTGAGTTAACATAAGACAGAGGCTTGTGTTAACGCTATCCATCTATTTTTCACAATGTTAACGCTATCCATTTGTAGTACGATAATCGTTCACAATGTTAACGCTATCCATTCGTACGTGTTTTTCGACTGTTTTTGTTAAAACACCGACTCATGTCAGATTGAGTGAAACTTGCTTTTTTGAGTTAAGCCAGTGTTCTATTAAGCGTGCGATATGATCTGCTAATGTAGTTTGCTGCAGTTCGAAACCATTTTTTTTGGACTGCAAATGCAGTCAGTCGAACCATATGGGTTAATTAAAGTATATTAAACTAATGTATTTCTCATTTAAACCGTAGTGCATTACGGAAAACTTAAAACTGCCGCAGTAAGCCAAAGATTTCACATTCTGATATGCATTCAACTGCACCGACACTTAATTAAATAAATAATGATAAAAAATTTAACGCCTATCTTTGAGACACTCGCCGCTCGCACCTCCCAAATGATCATCCATCCTCACGTTTAAAAGTGGCATACACTAAGAACGTGCATACCAAATTATCAATAAATGTACAAATTTAGAAAATTTTAAAATAACATTAAGTCGAAATACAAAATGTATAAAATATCCACAATATAAATAATATAAACTAACATGACTAAGTTTTAGTAACGGATTGAGACATTAATGTTACTTTTATAATTATTTATTAATTTATAGTACTTAAAATATATTCTGATAAATACTATACATTATCTATACAAAAAGTTTTCTTAAAAACAAAAAAAAACAAATCTCCGTATTGAGGACATCTGCGTCAGATTAGTGTCGAGGTAACGACCTTTGCAACATTTTTTTTTAAAACAAAAATTGCATGTTTACTCTTCGTATAAAATAATAGGTACACATAATACTACGCAAAAAAGAGTTTCATACTTGCAAAGAGTAACCAATGACCAATTTCAATAGAACATAAATCCTAAGAAAGAAAACCGTTGTTCCATAATAGGTAAATCATTATTACAATAAAAAAATAAATAGTACATTGTTTTTGTAAGAACTACTTCCACGTTTTTATTTTAAATACTAATTCCAAGGAATTTGAATCAATGGCTTTAGAATTTATTTTACAATCTTCAATATGAGAAGAAAATAGCTCATTATAATGAAGAAGGAAACTGTTCATGTCCAGGATTGAATCCAAGTCTCCTGGATCAGGAGCCAAGCATTCTGTCCAATAGACCACCACCTGATCGACTTTATTTCAACAGCGAGACAGGCAAAACGGTCACTGCCGAAATAAACACAAAAATGGAAGTATTTCTTAATCCCCATTGTGCGACTGGTTACATTTGCAGTAAAAAAGGTCTCAAACTGCATTTACAGCTCTAACAAATAGTTCCAGTTCATTATAACATCACATACAATTTAGTAGTAAGGAACTAAAGTAAAAAAAGTATATAATTCAAATATGAACTGCAAACGTAGTCTGTCGCAGTTTGAAATATATTTTTTGGACTGCAAATGTAGCCAACTGCACTATACGGGTTAAAAAAAATACTGTTTTATTTAATTATTATTTAAAATGAACTTCCATCAAGAGATTACAATAAATTCATTTGAATATTCAAATATTTCGTCAATCAAAATTAAATAAAGTCGAACTGCTGTTTTATGACTTCTAATAAGCGAGGAACAGAACAGCTAAGAAGAAAATAACAATTTTTTAACATGGCAAGATTGTAAAATAGCACTCTTTGCCTTTTTTGAGTTGTTAAAGAGATCTGTTTATTTCTACAACAAAATGATACACTTAATAGAAGAATGATAAAGTTTAAAACAATAATCTTGTTTCAATTCAACGCATCAACATAAAAACAATACCAAATAATGCCCAAGAGTTTTGATTTGTAAAATAATATTTGGAAGTGATTAAATTTTAATACCAAACCTAAAAAGATTTGAGCAGTGTAGAATCATGTGAATGAAATGATTAAACAATGAAATTAGACAATTAAGTAAAGTAGAAGAAATTAGATGAAGATATCATGGATCGAACAGCTAAATTGAAAGATATCCAGAATACTCCAATGGAGGTCTTGGAAAATGAATGAGGAATGTCAGGAGGCCACCTAAAAGATGGACTGATGACATTGCCCGAATAGCTGGGAAAACCTGGAATGCAGAAGGGACAAAACAGGGACGAGTGGAGAAAAATAAGGCCTATATCCAGCAGTGAAGTGAACCAAAAATATGTTTTTTTTAGTTAGTTAGCACAAAATTATTCAAATGTTTTTTTATTAAGAAATATAAAAATACACATTTGAATAATATTGTGCTTTAAAATTTGATTAATGGCCTTTATTAATTATAACCACCACCAGGTTACAATTAATCAAATTTGAAATTTTCAGCTCGATCTGCGACCTATTTACAGAGTAAATTGGCAACACAATAACACACTTTCGCTTTTATTTATATAGATATTTAGGGAAATATTGTAACTAAATGTTTAACTGAATTTCTGAAAATATTTTTCTTTCCTTTTCTGTTACAACAGTTTATTTTTGCATACAAATAAAATAAAATAAAATTACAAACATGTTTCGGGATGCAAAAGCCCATCATCAGTGTAATTAAAAATATAATATATACATAAAAAAAATTATCACGAATGTGGTCAGTTTTGACAAATGTTAATTTTTTTCTAAACGTTTTTGTAATTTAATTTAATTTAATTAAATTAAAAAAAAATAATATTGTTATTTGAAATTTCATAGTAGAAGTTTTTAAAATGTATATTTAGTTAAAATCCACTGATATTTGAGTCTTTGACCAGTTTCGGCAGCTCTTCACCAGAAGATGGCAGCGAGCTGCCAAAACCGTTCAAAGACACAAACATCGGTGGATTTTAATTAAATATACGTTTTAAAAAGATTTAATTAAATTATTATTATTTTAATTTTCTTTTATTTGCATGTAAAAATACTGTTACAAAAAATGAAAAAAATATATTATTATGAATCCGCAATACAAAGTAATGGTGATTATAGAAGAAAATGTTAAATTTTAATTAGTTTTTGGTAAAAAATATATTATTTTAAATACATATTGTCATAGAACTCTAAAAATCATGCCGGTAATTTTTAGCTCTAGATTAAATTTCATAACACTCCCATACAATGTGGTGATGACAGAGAAATATGTATTTCTGTACACTTAGAACACTATATGCAAGTTATTGGATCAATACTAGAAAAGCAGTCAAGACTTAAGTCAAGCTTTATACAAATATACAAGATGATTTGATTAAAAAATTTGTAAATAGAATTTTTCTATGGACATTCGAAGATAAAAACACTATGTCAGATACACGCCATCTTTTCCGGCCGGACCTTGTAGCGTCAATTATTATCATTAGATTGCTTATATTACGTAATAACAATTTTGTATTGATTCTCATATCAGGAATTTCAATGCACAGTAAAAATCTGAAAAAAATAAATAAATATGATGTTAAATTTCACACCCCTAGCCTTTAGACCGCTAAGCAAATCATAATATACCATAAATAGCCAAAAACCCTGATGTCATCAAGAGTACGAGAATATTTTGAATATAAGAGAGCGAGAGAGAGAGGACTACCTCGATTCTCTTCGAAAGTAATTTGATTGCACACAATGCAAATGCCTGAGAAAATTTCTGTATCATTTTGAATTTTGTTCCGATTATTCTTCAGTTTCAAATCAGTTTATTTCATCAACAGACATTACAAAAGAAATTTTTAAGGCAGGTAAAATAATATATTGTGTATAGTGTACTACCAAAAACGCATGAGAGATGGTTCAACATTAGGAAGACAGGATACTCTACAGAATTAAGAATATTTGCCTTCTGAATGTACTTTCACTAATATGAAAGACGTCGATCTCCGAGGAAACCGCGTTTAGCAGATTCTTGTATGACAGTTGTGTAGAAAACAAAAAGAGAACAATTTGGTATTGATATGGTTGTACAGTAAACCGAGTTTTTAAAGGGTAGAAAATTTTTACATCCGTGAATAATTCACGGGTTTGAACTAGTATTACTTTATCTGTTATCATTTTGAATAAAATGTCACTTTTAAAACGATATTTTCTTACAAATCAAATCATTATAACAATAATTGTACCAGTAAAAATTATACCAGTATTTTCACACACACTCAAGAACCTGATACAAGTCAGTCGTAGAGTTAGACACACAAGATGTAAAAATTTCTCTCAAATATGATATATTATAATACTGCAAGATGATTTCAGTTTGTGATTCCCAAGTATTATTCAATTTCATTATTATTATTTTATTGAATCACTCTTTACATCATTACAGTGTGAGCCAATCAATGTAAAGGGTATAGCTATCATATTGATTCCCATAACAAATGACAGGTAGCTAATCTATCGCCATTTTAATGTCACGTGAATTCTACACCAGACCAAAGACAGCGAGACAATCACACTGCCATCACCGGGAATCAAACCTAGGACCTTCGGTGAGGGAATTGTGGCACTTACCACTCGGCTTTTTGATTCTTTACATGTCTTATATAAATTTGAAAATAATTTATTACTAATACATACACAGAAACTAATAGTTGATACAATATTTGAAATAAAATAAAATATTATTTAATAAATACACAAAGAAATACTCATTTTTTTTTAATAACTTGGACACATTGCAATCCTTACAATTTTGATATGTAATTTTTATTTATTGCATCGTAATGACGGGCCACAGAAGGTTTATATTTACGAGTGATCACGGGTTAATATTAAAATTTGTAAAAATGTTATAGCAGTTTTAACAACTGGATTACCCGTAGTTTATTTTTATTAAACATGAATTATTAAAATTCTATAAATGTCAGATTTTTACTGCATATAAGAGCATTAAAAACTATCCGACTTGTATTTATTTGTCAATGATTGTAGCATCTAATATAAGAATGGATAAAATTGCATATTTTCACTATAATAAAATACTCTAAGCTTTTCTACATATATATTATATATCTGAAATGAGAACCCCACCGTCCGTATGGATGGGGGTCCGGCCGGAATACGAGAAATATATCCAAAGTATAAATATTCAAATAGTCGAAGGCCTCAGGTTATGCAAAAGGCTAGAAGTAACTATCACAATTAGATCTACACATAGATTTAAAAATTACTTAGGTACAAAATCTGCCAATTCATTTATATATACGACACCTTGCGGTATTATCCAACAAACCGACTATCAAATGAATTGATATAAAATAAAAACTATTGAATTAGAATGACATATTTTACATTGCTAAGACATCATCAAATATAGCAAAAATCAAAGAAGTATTCCATTTACACCAAGTGTTACCGGTAATCAAGACATGAATATCGTAAACTTGTATTAGTAATAATTAAATAACTACAATGTTATTTTTTTAATTACTACTTCTAATTTTGTCTTTGTGTCGATAAGGACCGGTTTTGCCTGGCTGGGTGGCATCGATAGACTTAAATATGAACTTTCATCAAGAGATTTCAGTAAAATCATTAGATTACCTTAAAAAACATTTAACTAACTAACTAACCATCACGACGTCTCGCCGAAGGGGTAGGCAGAAAGAATGGTCTGCTACACTTTTCTTTCCTGACATATTTCTCTCGCTTCCTCAACATTCATACATCGAATCATGCACGCGCGTCAATTTCTCTGACTCCTCACATGGCCGACATTCAATATTTGATTTATTTGATCATGCCACATTTTCGTCGGTCTTCCTCTATTTCTGGTTCCATTCACATCGTTGACATATAATTTTTTTACCATTCTTTCCATACGTCCAAACCTTAATGATCCTTTCATTATTTTGTTCATAACACCATCATTCACACCGCATTCACTTCTTATACAAAAACATTTATTTTACTCTAATTACTCTGTAATGTAAGCAGATACTTGTTTGATCCTTGTCACATTTAATAATTCCCCGGCAAGGCAAACTACGTTACCCTCAAAACTAATGAAAAATGAAAATTTAGTTTTGAATACAAAGTTTTATATCATTGTGCAAGCAATAATAAACATATTTTTTATAATAGTATTTAATCTATTGTGATTTAATGTCATATTGAGGAACACAAATATATATATTTATTTAATTTTGTGAACATTATAGATAACGTTTTGATACATAGCTCTATTTAAAAATAAAATGGTCTGTTGGATAAAAAAATTCATATGTCATTTTGTAAAACTGTCCATACACCTTCAAACCAATTTTTTTTTAAAATTATTAGTTAAATTGAAATTTACGAGTTCTTAAGAAATTTCACAAGGAAAATTTTGACAAATCCTTGTTCAGGCAATTGTGATTTAATAAAAATAGTTTTAACGAAATAATTCAAATTATGAATGTTACAAAAAAACTGAATTTGACAAACTTAACACTGTTAAATTTCACAATGATTTTTTGTTTATGTATTAAAGCGATGTCCTTCAGTTTTTAAATGCATTTTAAAATATTTATAATTGATTAATACCATACAGAGGTAATTTTTAGATCTGTTATTTACATTTTGAAGTATACTTCTTTTGACTTCTTTAGTTGAGGGTAAAATTTGCGACATGATGAAGTTATCCTTCGATAAATAATGTGCATACTTGCGATGAATTGCGAAAATGAGACATGAATAAAGTTAGTCCTAAAAAGTGTAAAATGGTACCAACGAACTGTCACATTTTAGTGAAGTAATTAGAATATTTTGCGCAATATCATTGGTAAAACATTTTAATAAGAAGAATGATACTGTACTAAATATAATAGTACAAAAAATTTAATGTTAGTAATACAAATTACAGTTTTTCAGAGAAAATTTAACAGTAACAAAATTTGTGAAATGTTTTTTTTGTTAGGTCAAAGAAGTATAACTTCTTACGTGGGTTACATAAGTACGCACATTATTTTTAGAATGGAGGTGTATGGATCATGTATTAGAATGGCGTGAACTGCTAAGCAAGGTACTTGGTGTCTCGAAGAAGTGACTGTACATTTGTATTCACATTATAAAATCTATCTAAAATATCCGGTAATTTAAAAAAAAGTACTCTTTTATATCACCCGACTTATGCCAATTTTATAATTTAAAAAAAGAATGTTTTTTTTTATCTATGGACTATGGCATAAACGGAAAGGTACCTGTGTAATTTGAAATGATTCCGTTGGCATTATTAACAGCTTAGCTTATACATCGTTGTTATATGTTTATTCCTAACTGCGGTGCACACGCATAAACTGACTTTTCATTTGAATGTTCTCAATTAATCTTAGAAATAATAACAGATATTTAAAAATTGTTACTTTATTGAATAGCTGTTTACATCATTACAACGTGAGCAATCAATTTAAAGGGTATAGCTATTATACTGATTTTCATGACATGTCATAGGTAGCTAATTTGAAGACTACAGGGGAAAAACAAGGAATGTCAGTTAAAATTCAAAATAAATGTAATAATGCCATCTAGCGGCATTTGTACGTATCTATCCACAGTAAAATTTTCATATTCAAAAATCATGTGTGTCATCGACTATGGCCAGATAATCGATTGCTAATTGCTAAGAAATATATAGACTTTCATTAGCTTTATTCTCAATTTATTCAAATTAACCTTCTACTGACATTCCTTGTTTTTCCCCTGTAGTCTTCATTTTATTGTCATGTGAATTCTTCACCAAAGTGAGAACAGTATGACAATCACACTGTCATCGCCGGGAATCGAACCCAATCATATATCAAGTGATAAGTATTTTCCTTCGTTTCTATTAAGGGTTAATTGAAATACAGCATACTCCCAATTTTCGGGGATGGACGGTGAAAAAAAATATAATCGACTAAAAACTAACTAACCATCACGCCATTTCTCCGGAGGGGTAGGCAGAGAGGATGGATCGCCACAATGCTCTGTCTTGATATACCTCTCGGGCTTCCTCTACATTCATACATCGTACCATGCACACACATCGATTATTCCGACTTCAAATGTGACCGCCTTTTAGCAATTGATTAATTTGGTCATGACATGTTTTCCTCGGTCGTCCTCGGCTTCTTTTTCCACTCACGCTGCTTGTGTACAACTTTTTAATCATTCTACTCTCATCCATTCGTTCCATATGTCTAAACCATCCTAGGGATCCTTTTTTAATTTTATCCATGATGCAGCCATCTGCCTTACATTTCTTTCTTATTTCATCGTTCGGTATTATATCATACAACGTTTTCCCGCACGTTTGCTGCCTTCCTAGAAACCTAGGAACCAAACACGTATTGATTGTAAAGCCATGTTTTCCTCGGTCGTCCTTGGCTTCGTTTTCCACTCACGCTGCTTGTGTACAACTTTTTAACCATTCTACTCTCATCCATTCGTTCCATATGTCTAAACCATCCTAGGATTCCTTTTTTAATTTTATCCATGATGCAGTCATCTGCCTTACATTTCTTTCTTATTTCTTCGTTCGGTATTATATCATACAACGTTTTCCCGCACGTTCGCTGCCTTCCTAGAAACCTAGGAACCAAACACGGATTGATTTTAAATAAAATAGTATTGAAATGAACTTGAAAGTATTTTTTCTAAGCGTTATTAATAACAACCAATAAAAGTCAGATTACACGCTTCATATGGATGAGAATGCACCGTAGAGATATTTAAAATTTAATTTTTCATACAGTTTCACAACCAGGAATGGTAGTTTTTGGCAATTAATAAAATTTGACTACATCAACATTGAAGGCAGTGACTTTATGAGATTATACCTATGACTTATGAAACAACAGGTACAAATATTACTTCCAATATACAGTGTTATCCCAAACAGAGCGCAGAGCCAGAATACAGGTAATGTGCATGCATACTCATGTTACATTATGGAAAGATGCTTAAAACATTTTTATTGATGTGTTATTTAAAATTTGCATCTTCCGCAAATAATACAGCAAAATAATTTTGTAATTTAAAAAAAGTTATCAATAAAAACTTAATTGTTTTTAGATAATCCATTATTTTGGCGGAAGCACTACGATACTCAAACATTATTCACCGTTAAATTTGGAATACTTCATAATATCACAATTTATTTATTTAATTTCTATGAATTTGTCACAACAGCTCTTTCGCCAATTGGAAATTATCAACGATGGTTGGCAATACAGCTGTCGTGACAATTTCTATGGAATTAAATAAATAAATTGTGATATTATTATTATTATTATTACAGCGCGAGCCAAATTGATGTAAAGGGTATAGCTATCATATTGATTTTCGTGACATGTGACAGGTGGCTAATCTATCGCCATTTTATTGTCACATGAATTCTTAACCAGATCAAAGACAGTGTGACAATCACACTGCCATCGCCGGGAATAGAACCCGGGGCCTTCGGTGTGGCAGTCAAAGCATTAACCACTCGGCCACGAAGGTCGTCATATAACAATAGTGTTCCGAATTCAATAGATTAGTATTTGTTTTTGCTTACGAATCATTCCATTATACGTAACGTTTAGAATAACCTGTTAAGATTTAAAAATTTACAAAACAACCATGACCCGTTTCAGACAACAACTGGTTCCATAATTGGGTAGAATAAAACAAAATGTAATGCATAAATAATTTAGAGACATTTAAGAAATTGTGTTGATAAAAAAAAAGTCATATCCGGACATGATTCATTCGTAAATTAAAACCATTTTTACAAAGTAATATTTGCAAATATTATTTTTAATATAATGAATAGATACAAATTAAAATGTCTCGTCAATCAATGATATATTAATATATAAGTATAAAATTTTAAGACAATGCCCGCATGAGTAAGATAATAAATATTAAATTTTTATATAAATATATAAAGAAAAATAAAAATTCAATTAACTCATTGGCTGCCTCTAACCCCGATCGGGGTTCTTTGGCTACTCAACCGAAGCGTCACGAACCCCGATCGGGGTTATTCGGCTACTCAACCGAAGCGCCACGAAC
The DNA here is from genome assembly GCA_022606425.2 of Lepidostoma basale. Taxonomy (NCBI): domain Eukaryota; kingdom Metazoa; phylum Arthropoda; class Insecta; order Trichoptera; family Lepidostomatidae; genus Lepidostoma; species Lepidostoma basale. Next base: position 109,924 of record JAHDVF020000363.1, on the reverse strand, counting down.
CCCGATCGGGGTTGTCAATGTAATAAATTGCGTATCCAGCAGTATTTCAACAGCGTTCGCGTTGAACTTTTGCGGAATATGTCAGCAGTCAACAAGTTAAATAGTTTTCATTTCTCTTCGGGCATTTTATTTACATTGATTAGAATCAGCTTCACGTGTTTAAATAAATTAGTACTCTAGACCGGATAAGCTTGATTCGCGATAAATAATTTATTACACAAAACCCTTTTTTATATTGCGAGAGTTAAATGATTGCCCAAAATACGACGTATCATTTGTTTCATTAGAAATATCAAAATAATAAAATATTCATTTACAAAAATTTCAAAGAATGAATTTTTTTAATAACCAAATATCCGATTCCATCAACACATATAAATTAGACATCATATGTATAAAAAATAAGTACGGAAATTTAAAAAAAATATATAACCCAATTTAGAAGATAAAAAAAACTTACTAACCATTACGCCGTCTCTCCAAAGTAGTAGTTAGAAAGAATAGACCACCACACTGTTCTGAAGTACTTCTCTCGCTCGTACATTGTGTCATGAATTCGCATAAATTTCTCCGATTCATCACGTGGCCGACATGATATTGAAAGAAGGGTTGGGGCAGGCAACAATGTGAATGGTGCATTTAAAGTGTTGTCATGGCAAACAAAGTCTATCCAGAAATGCTAAGACCCAGAAAAGTTAAGATCCGACCCTTATGTACGGAAATGAAGCATGGATCTGGCAAAAGAAGGATGAATGTAGAATAAATGCAGTAGAAATGAGATGTCTTGTGTGAGAAGAATGTGTTTTCAAATTGTAGGAGTGAATGCATTACAAAAGGGTCATTAACCGCCCTACCTTCGGGTAATTTTTCGAGAAACATGCAAAAAAAAGCAGGTTTTTATTAATTAAATTCAATTATATATTAATTTAATTTTTTTAAATTATGAAATGTCAACCTTTTCTCAAGTGCGTATGTGATACGGGATATCGCTGAATGGTATAGTCAAAGTGGGCATATCACATATGTTCATATGCTTTGGGAGGTTAAGACAATTTGGACGCATGGAAAGAATGAATGAATAAAGAAATAACAGATATCAAACTCTTAAAATGGCCATGTCAGAAGTTGATGTGCATCGAAGACATGCTGTATCAATTTGAAGAAGGCTAGAGAAATATTTCAGGAGATGAGAGTGTGGTGGTCTATTCTCTCTGCGTAACCATTGGAAGACACGGCATGACGACTAGTTGATAACCAGATTCAAAGCCAACTTTAACCCCCATATTGCGGCTGATTTTATTTGCAGTAAAAAAATGATCTCAAATTTCTGTTGGCTACATTTACAGCTCAGATAAACAATTCCAGTTCATCATAATATTACGTACAATTTAGTAGTAAGGAACTAATGTAAAAATTTATACGATACATTAAAAAATGAGCTGCTAATGTAGTTTGACACATTTTTTTTAAACTGCAAATATAGTCAGCGGCATTATAAGGTTTAATATGTAGCATAGGAATTTTAATTGCATTTACTATCCAACAGATATTTGTGAATTCAATTGTAAAGAGAAATATGTCATGCATTATGAATATTTAATGTGGACAAATTTAAGGCATATTAACTCTGTGGAATCTCATAATTCTGATTTTTTATTAATCAAAACACAGTTTTTTTCCTACTAGTACAAATTTGTAACATTCTTGTTGAAAATTGTGTTAAAATTAATTAAAAATCAGAATAAATTACCATAAATGAACCACACACATAAAATTTGTTCTCTTAATTAATATGTTGTGTTTGATAGCACAGAATTAATATAAAAGTACACAATTAATTATTTTAATATACAACAATGTTCGATGGTCGATATTGGCCAACAACACTGATTCACATGACATTATATAAGGGTTAAAAAGCTCAACTGCATTATATGACGTAAGACACAAAACTTCCATTTGCTGCGATGCACTTTGTATTATGAAAAGCTACATCAACTCTGAAATATAATATACATACATCAACTCGGCAACTGATTCGTAACGCAGCATAAAACTTGATTATGTAATGTAAATTAATAATGAAATAACAGGTAAAAATAATTACACTAATTACCGGTAAACGACAGATTTCATCGTAAGTACGTAACACTGTAGAAAATTATAACGTTGACATTTTAACAACTCGAATGTCGTTTGTTTTATTTATATATTTATTTGCGAGGTCGAAGATGTGGTCAGATGGGGACGTCAAAGACGGCGATACTGGCATCAACTCAAATAGGATACCATACATAGCTCTCCACGGAACGCCAAATGGACAACGCCGACCAGGAAGACCGCCGAAACGGTAGAGAGAAAGCTGGAGTTCAGCGTCTCAAGAGGACCCGCCTGAAATAACAGACTCTTGAGCCTATCAAAAGTGAAGAAGAAGAAGAAGAATGTCGTTTGTTTTATTTATTTATGCAGTTCAAAAAATATTTACTGCACAGCCCCGAAACGAGGATGTTTAGATGGACAGAGTAACGCTGCTCGATCACATCAGGAACACCCACATCTGCGACAGTTTAGAGTGAGGTTAATCTCAGATAAATCGGAAGAGAATCATCTGAGATGGTACAGCAACGTGATGCAGCGCCCAGCTGATCATGTTACATGGAGGGTGATGAAGACGGACCACCACCCCAGAGGATGTGTTAGGCTCAAGTTGACGTGGATAGGGCTTATCAACGGGAGTCTTAAAAGAGATCGGGTACTACCAGACGCTTACCCAGAACAGACAGTCCTGAAGACGCCTTTTAAGAAGAGCAGACCCCAAATAAATGGGATAAAAGCTAAAGAAAAGAAGAAGTTAACAAAATTATTGTTTTAATTTTATCCCAAAAACATGTAGTTAATTAACTAATATTAATGGATAAAAAACAGCATTTTGATTAACATATTTTTACCTATTATTTCTAATAACGAATAGATAAAAAGTAAATGTCTCATTATACAATGATATTAATGTTTTTAAATGAAATTTCTTGGTAGAAGTTCATTGTAAATAATGAAAATAATTATATTTTTAATAATATGTACAGTAGACTCTCAATTTTCCGGGATCGGGTTAACCGGGAAGTGAATTATCCGGGACACTTGATTCATTGAAAAAATATTTTATAAAAACAAAAATATTTCACAACAGTACTTATAATGCAACTGTCACAATGACATTGGGCGTTTAGTTCACATTGCCGCCACCGTCAACATACGTTTGTGGCTCTAAAGTCATAAATAATGTGAAAAAGTGTCTATGGTATAATGGATAAACGCAAACAAGTCGTACTTTCAATCGAACAAAAACTCGAAATAATTCAAAAGTTTGAAAATGGTGCAACCGTTAAATATTTATTGGTGATCAAACTTTACGGGACATCATTCATAATAAATATATTTTTTTTTCGGATTATCCGGGAAATCGATTATACGGGATTTTTTTTCACCATCCTACCCGGAAAATCAGGAGTCTACTGTATTTAGTTTTATTCCACTTGATTTTTAGTTTTGACCGGATCGGCAGCTCGTAGCTCGGTCCCAGAATTTTTATTTTCATTATGTACAATGAAATCCTGTAATAATGTGATTTTTGATTACATAAAACGATGAGAAAGTTCTCCCCGACGAACGTATCAACTAATGGTGAATGAACTTAACGTAAGATACAAAACGAAACAAGAATACAAACTAGAGTACACGCACTCCGTAGCGGGGAGCTTAGTACGAGAGTTGACCTAACTTAATGGAAATGTTCATTGAATTACGTTAAGGTTAAAATACAATACACGCAAATACTAAACCGAGTCCAGACCAGCTGATTTACATGAATTAAAGCGATTTCACTTGTTTTTTTTTTTTTTTTAAATAATACTACCGTAAAAATAATCAGATTATTTGCCGCTGGTGCGTTCCACAAAGTGTTACGGCTATTTTACTCGGGAAACATTTACATTTCTTTCATACTTTGTGCTGGTTCAAATCAAAACCCAAAGATTCGCAACAATTAAAAGATTAATTCGCAGATTAAAAAGTCAAATTATTTTCAATTCTTATCATTAGAACTGATTGTGATTTTACATATCTTTGATACAAACAAACTGAATTTGTATAAATAGTCAGTTTTCTAGAAGTTATATAATATTTTATGGGAATGTCATTTTATGAGAAGGCAGTTAGTTGTCTTGGCTGCAGAACACGTAAGAATGGACAGGAATGACCAGAGTTCAGAACCTGTTCGAAGTGGCGCAGGACAGAGATGTCTTTGTTGCGGTGTTCGCCAACGTTGAGGGGATCTGACATGGCATCGGAAAAAGAAGATTGTGAAATATTAACATGTATGGAAAAAAAATATTTACATTAAAAGTTAAAACTTATTACGGATTACGATTGTACAGTGAACTAGAGTAGAAAATCTTAACTTCCGTGAATATTTCACAGATTGGAACAAATGATTTATTGTTTTTTGAACAATGATGCAAAACTCCATATTCAATAATTAATACAAATTTAAATGTTTATTTTATAGAAGTTTTATTAGCCTCGCAAAGGTATTATCAAATATCCCTGTGAGGCGAAACACGTCATTCCCATCAACTATAATAAAACTCGTAAAAAACAGATGTCTTCATTCGTATTAATTAATGAATGATTTGATTGATTTCAGAAAAAATATTAAATAACAGATTTCATGTTTAGAATTTAAGATAACTGTTTTATCTGCATAACTATGAGATTTGGTATACCCAATTCAAATTCAAAATAAATAAGAATAATGAATTTTTTAATTAAAATAGATTTAACAATTCAATAATAACTTGAAAAAAATTTGACTTTTCAACGACAAATTAAAAATAATATTACTTCGTCAATAATAAAAATAATAATGATATCCAATCAACAGTTGCACTTATAAAAACATTGAAAAGCGTTCCTTTAAAACGTACGTACGCATGAATTTTTAACATTTTTAAAGGAATTCAGAACAACGCTTACAAAAAAAAAAACATTCTTTATGCTTGTTTGCTGATTGTCTGATGTCCAGGTAATAATTTTCTTGTATATTATAAATATATACCAAGACGAAAGCTCTTCCCTTATTTGAAATAATATAAAACAAGCTAAAGAATTGTCTTGCATATGCAATAATACAAAAATTCAATTGATTCTCCCGATAATTTTAGACTGGCATACTTATTGCAATATTAAAACTAATCCCATGACAGACACGCAGTTTTGCTTCGATCAACCGCGGTTTGAACCACAGTTTGTTACGGATACCAAAACACAATAGGGTTAAGATGAAAACTGACGTTAAAACCATTACTAACCATATACGAGTATGTTTGGCGTACTTTTATTAAAATATATCATCCGTATACTTGCAAAAAAAATTAAAATATTGATGGAAAATTTAAAATAGCTTAGCACGTTAACCGAGTATTTTTGTTTGATTATTTTAAGACAAACGCTATAAAACGTGCCGTAAATCGGTGCCATTTGATCTCTGAAAATATTTAAAAAAATTTGATACGCAAATCAAAGTGAGATCATTACCCCGATTAGAAGGTAATTTTATAAATATATTAGGAATATTTCATCATAACCAGTTAACAGGTTAAAGTGTTGTTTCTTTTAAATGAAATACACGCACTGAAATCAACATAAATTGTTAACACATGGCAGAACAGAAATTCTAATTCATGGCAATATATTTCAAACTTAGGATTCTTTTTATTATTATTATTTTGTTGAATAGCTCTTTACATCATCACACAACATGGCAAATCGAAGTAAAGGTTGAAAAAATGATAGTTATTTTTCAGTTGCTCTTACCGTAAGGGTTGGAAACAGAATATGGTGGTCGAGGCGTTTACAGGACTTATGACCTGTCATTGGTTGGGTTAAGCGATCGCTTTATGTTTACAACATTCCCCATTCCGCATTTTTTTACGACCATCATGTCTGGCAAATTTTTGGAAGATGTATATATGCTACAATGTTGGGAAACACTTCACATTTTTTAGTTCAATGTACATTAGCACCATCTATTAAGATAGCTATATTTCCATCCGAAGAGGTCTATTCCAATTTCCACCTAGTTTAAAAGTATATGGATGATATTTTGCAAGTATACAGATGATATAAAATTCTCTAGAACTCCATATGTATGTTGGAAAATAAAAATACAACCAAGAAAATTATTAATGTGATTTTTGGTGGTTTTAAATATCAAAATTGATTGAAAAAAAAACATACAACCGACATTATATTAGCTTATTTCTTATTCTGATCTTCGCTTCGTGGAAAATGAAAAGCCAATCAAAGAACAAAACGCCTGAAGCAAAAATGATTATGGATTGGACACACTCTAAGGCAGTATCCACAGACTGCATCGTCCAAAGCACGGTACTCTGTGGGCGGGAAGACAAACGTGGCAGATCTAAAACCATCCGGAGAGGAACTTTGATATACACGGAGTAACACTAAGCGGCAAATAGAGGAAGATTACCAAGGCTTTATGCATTGCATAAATAATTCATATGAATGAAAATAGTTTGTTTTATAGAAGTTTTGTTATAATTTATTGGAATGATATGTTTTACCTTTGTAAGACATTAATCAAATGGAGGTTAAATTTTTTTGATAAACTTAAAGCGTAAACATTGTGGTATTCCTTTAGTACCCAGGTTCTCAAAGTGGGCGATAATGCCCCCTTGTGGGCATTTGAGACTTTCAGGGGGGCAGTAGAAGACCCAGAAGAAATAGAGAGCGTGGGCAGATAAAAAAATATAGTCTAAAAAGACAAAAAAAAAAACACGCTTATCACGTAGGTACTAATAAAGCAAATTAAACTTAAATATTGGTTTATTTTGTAAAAGATTTAATAATATTTAAAAATTCAATTTTTCTTGTAAAGGGGGCGGTGGCCCAGAAAAGATTGGAAACGTATGCTTTAGTAGTTTATAATGTTCTCCCGATGATGAAGGTGTAAAACCTTCGAAACACGTCAAGAAAAATAAAGTGTTTTAATTCATAAAAACATTCATCAAATGGACATTGGATATAATGCCTTAGAAAGGCGATACATGTCAATCCCATAAAATATAATAAAACAGATATTTTCATTCATATTAATAATTTAATATGGAGTTTTACTTCGCATAAGTATTACCAGATGGGGCAAAGGAATTAATAAAGTTGCCCCAATGTGTGGTATTATTATAAAATCCAATGCCCCTGGAAACGACACGAGTCGACGAAACCTTCCGTCACAAAGGCAAGAGAAGGACATAGAGCCATCCTCACGATACGTGTATAAGAATATCTTGCCATTGACACGAAAAAGTAGAAGAAGAAGAAGACCAGGCGATGAGTAGACGAATTGTGTAGGGAAGCGATTGCGTTTCAGTTTAAGCAATCCCTCCGAGTCTGGCGGTACAGGAGTGGGAAGGTATTTTGTTCTGCGTGTGGGTGCCACTAGGAGGGGGGTGGCGGAGGCAGCCCGTTGGCCCCGCTGACCACCACCACGGGCTTGACTCCCGCCGTGCCAAGGTACTGGGCGTTCACGGCCAGGGGGATCTGGTGCCCGCTCTTCAGCAGCGGGGCGCCCACCATCTGAAATAACATGATCCAACACATTATACATTTGAATAATTTTTTCAAAGCATAGGATTTTCACTTAACACTTTTTTGCATTTTTCACAAACATGTTTTGGGACACAGAATCCCTTCCTCGGTGTATAAATTTTAACCTTTTAAAAATGTTTAAACTGTTTAAAGTGTCCAGTAGTGCATTTATATAAACATAACGAAGGATGAAAGCCGGATAAATGCCGTAGAAATGAGATCAGTACGAAGATTGTGCGGGAAAACGTTGTATGATAGAATATCGAATGATGAAATAAGAAAGAAATGTAAGGCAGATAGATGACTGCATCATGGATAACATTAAAAAAGAATCCCTGAGATGGTTTGGACACATGGAACGAATGGATGAGAGTAGAATGGTTAAAAAGTTGTACACAAGCAGCGTATGTGGAAAAAGAAGCCGAAGACGACCGAGGAAAACATGGCATGACCAAAATAATCAATTACTAAAAGGCGGCCACATTCGAAGTCAGAATAATCGACATGCGTTCATGGTACGATGTATGAATGTAGAGCATACAGGACAGAGCATTGTGGCAATCCATCCTCTCTGCATACCCCTTCTGGGAAACGGCGTGATGGTTTGATGTTGTCATATACAAAATAAAAAATATCAATCGTGTAACAATATGATAAATCAGAAAACCAAAAATTACATCTAGATAGAGACGACCTTCGTGGCCGAGTGGCAAGTGCTATGATTGTCACACTGAAGGTCCCGGGTTCGATTCCCGCCGATAGCAGTGTAATTGTCTTTGCTCTGGTGTAGAATTCACATGACAATAAAATGACGATAGATTAGCTACCCATCATAGTCATGAGAATCAATATGATAGCTATACCCTTTACATGGATTGGCTCCCGCTGTAATGATGTAAAGAGCGATTTAATAAAATAATAATAATTACCTTTCCGGTGAGATGTTGGGATGAGCTGATGATGTGGGTGGCTCCTTTAGAGACTACGATGGGAGTCAGCCCGTTCATCATGATGCTGCCGTTTGGATCTGAGAGAGGAGTACAAACACATTAATTTTTAAATAAAATTTTGCACATGTAAATTAGTTAAAGGGCATCCCCGATGGGAATATCTGAAATAGATGTGCGAGGACATGAACTGCATCTCATATGCTGAGTTTAAGAGGGCTGCAGAAGACAGAGCTCAGCGGGAGTCGAGACTGAAGACTTGGCTGCAAACTAATCCCCGTGATTGGAACTGTGAAGATGATAAAAAAGATAGGCTTTCAGCTTAGGTCTGAAATCATTCAGATCATTTATGCATCTAAGGTATGAACGGTACTGGTATGGTCATGTTCAAATAATGGACTCCACCAGACTCCCCTATATTGCATTGCATAACCAACCTCATGGGACCCGTCCTCGTGGAAGACCTCCTAAAAGATGGAAGGACAGCTGGGAATCTACCTCACAGGAGGAGCAACTCTCTGGAGAACAGACCACATAGGTCTACAATAAGAAAGAAGAAGAAGAGGTATGAACGGAGATTGTATCAAGCTTTTTAAGTTAAAGACATCTACTTGAGAACAAGTCTTCTTGTTCTTCTTCTTCCTGGCACTATCCCAACTCATTGTCTGTATTGACTGTTGGGTCGGCAAATCTCTATCTCAGGCTGTACTTCTTACGGTTCTGAGTATCACCTTCACTCAAGCCATTTCTCTGCAAGACGCTATTGCACTGAATCATCCATATGTTCTTCATTCTTATTTACTGTGTGGTCTGGTGGTCTCCTTTCTTCAAGCTTACTATTTATATCAGTAACTCGCAGACTACCCCGAATGCGTGAAGTTTTTATTTTGTCTCTCAGCGATACTCTGGCGGACCACCTAAGCATTCGCATTTCTGCCGTTTCTGTTTTCTACATACACCCGTACAGAAGAATTATATAACAATTAGAAAGATAAATGAAAATGGATAAAAAAAATGAGAGATTTGACTTCACATTCGGCTATCTGTAGTGTACAGTTTATAGTTGAATGTTGAGGACTCACTGATGGCGTGCAAGGTGGCCTTGGCCCCCTCCGGCTGCGGCTTGATGGCAATGTGATGCGGGGAGGCCCCCGTGGAACGCACAGCCCCCCCGCCCGCTCCCACGCCTGCCTCACACACCGCCTGAACCTCTCGCATGCGCTGGATCGGGCTATTAGCCGCTGCACGCAGACACAACACATCATTAATAATAATATTCTAATTAATACGAATGAAAACTCAGTTTTCTAGAAGTTTTATTATATTTTGATGATAAACAAAACATTTGATAATGCCTTAGAAGGGCAAAACGAAAGAAAAGTGTGGCAGTCCATTCTTTCCGCCTGCCCTTTTGGTGAGATGGCGTGATGGTTAGTTAGTTCACAGTTTATTTCTATTTGACAAAACTTAAAAAATAAAAGCACACGAGTCAACAAAATATAAATGAAATTACCCGTGCTGGGAAGGTCGATGGGGGCGAGGGCTCCACCCTGTCCCTGCAACACCCGCAATGTCTGTGGCGTCGTGTAGAACATCTGGATAGTGGGGCTCATCACCAGACCGCTGCCGTTCATCATCTGGAGCCAGCACCGTTATAACATTATTTAGATTATCCATTGTTTTGGTCAAAACACTATGATACTTCAATATTATTAGGTGTATAACTTTGCTTCCGCCATTTGGCAATAGATGGCAGTAGCGGTAAGTGGTAGTTGGAATAAATAGATCATAGATGTCATACAATAAGCTTAAGTATTTGTAAACATAACGCCATCGAAATATTAGTCGATTTGTGTCTGCATCATAAAGTTATTCCCGATTAAACATGTCAGCTTACGAGCCAAATTCTCGTCATTTGCGGGAGGTTTTAATTTTATGCTCTAATATGAAGAAATCTGCGGCTGAGGCTCATCGAATGCTATTTGAGAGCATTCAATGAGGCTCATCGAATGCTCTCAAATACCTATTGTGAGGCCGCTATTAGTGAAAGAACGTGCCGAGAGTGGTTTCAACGCTTCAAGAACGGTGATTTTAACGTCGAAGACCAGCATGGCAGAGGAAGAGAGAAGGTTTTCGAAGATGCAGAATTGGAGGCATTACTTGATCAAGACTCGTGTCAAACGCAACAAGAATTGGCAGGATCATTGGGAGTGACGCAACCAGCCATTTCAAAATGCCTGAAAGTCATGGGAATGATTCAGAAACAAGGAAATTGGGTGCCGTACGAGTTGAAGCCGAGAGATGTTGAACAGCGTTTGTGTGTTTGTGAACAGCTGCTTGCAAGGCAAAGACGGAAGGGATTTCTGCATCGCATTGTGACTGAGGACGAGAAATGGGTTCATTACGATAATCCCAAGCGCAGAAAATCATGGGGATATCCCGGCCATCTTCCACGTCGACGGCCAAACCGAATATTCACGGTTCCAAGGTTATGCTCAGTATTTGGTGGGACCAGCTCGGCGTAGTGTATTATGAGTTGTTAAAACCGACTGAAACAATCACAGGCGATCGTTATCGAACGCAATTAATGCGTTTGAGCCGAGCATTGAAAGACAAACGGCCGCAATACAACGAGAGATATGATAAAGTGATTTTACAGCATGACAATGCTCGACCCCATGTTGCGAAAGTGGTCAAGACATACTTGGAAACTTTGAAATGGGAAGTCCTACCCCACCCGCCGTATTCTCCAGACGTTGCTCCCTCGGACTATCACTTGTTTCGATCAATGGCACACGGCCTAGCTGACCAGCACTTCCGGTCTTATGAAGAAGTAAAAAATTGGATCGATTCGTGGATCGCTTCAAAAGATGACCAGTTTTTTCAACGCGGGATTCGTATGCTGCCCGAAAGATGGGAGAAAGTAGTGGCCAGCGATGGACAATACTTTGAATCATAAATGTATAACCAGTTTTTTACGATAAAGCCTCGAATTTCGGAAAAAAACGGCGGAAGCAAAGTTATACACCTAATATTATGTTCACAATTTATTTTTGAGTGTCATGACAGGTGTTTCGCCAATGTATATTGGCATCATCAACTGTTACAAACAAGTCGTCAATTCAAATTTAAATTTAAACATTTAATAATATTAATTAAATAAAACGACTTTTTTTTAAATACTTCCACTTTTGTCTTTATTTCGACAGTGAAACCGGTCGCTGTCGAAATAAAGACAAAAGTAAAAAACATTGTTTTATTAAATTATTATTTAAAATGAACTTCCATTAAGAGATTTCAGTCAACTCATTTGATTATCTTTAATAATATTATTTGATAGCGAGCTTGGTAACCTAGAAAAAAAGTATTGTCTCAGGAAGTGTTCCAGACAAAAGAAGTAGAGGCAGATCTCCTGTGCTGAGCAGATTAAGGAAATGACATGGGGAACCTTTACTCGGCGGTGCAGGTTGCGTAGAACAGAGGATTGGAGGCGTTTTGTTTTAGCCACAGTCAGCTCTGTGGATCACGACCCTCAGTAGTGAGGAAACGAAGAAAGAAGAAGAATAGATACGTCGTCACAGGTTGTACAGAAGCACCACGGAGGGGTGGGGTTTTTAGTAAGTAGGAGAGAGTCCTGTATTCGTTCCCGAGGATTTTCCCCCCATTGATATGGTGCATCGTCTGAGAAGAGACAAAATTCGTGGAGGGCATATTACCTGAGTAATGGGCAGGTGAAGCTGCGCTGGGTGCACAAGAGTGCCGTTGACGGGCGCCGGGACGGAAGCGAGGATCTTGCGCTCCTGGGGGTGTCCAGGCGCGGACACCAACTGCCGTTGACCCCCCGCAGGGCTCACGGCCATCACTTGCCCGTGATTTACAGTCGTCACGGTCAGCGTGGGCAGGCCGGGTGGTACCGTCACCTAATTAATTATAACAAACATTAAAAAACTCTCACATCAAAAAGTGTTAACAGATTAAAAAGAACACAGCAATCCACGACAGATAAATGCTCGGCATGAATCTTCTAGGTAAAGTACGATATGGACATATAGCCAGACATTCATTCTTTCCATGTGTCCGAATCATCTAATGTCCCTTTAAATATTTTTTTCACAACACGTTCATTCGCATTGCAACCAGTATTTATATTTGCATTAGACACTCTATCATATACAGATTTACCACACATTCTACTGCATTGTTACTTTCACTGTTTACTCCTTTTATAATATCCTCAGCTCCGCATATCTCTCTTATCCTCTTTTTTTTGTATTAACAGGTTTTATAAACTCAATAACTGTATACAATTTACACATTAGCAAATTGAAAGATATGAACCAATCTACAATCCTTAACCGCCCTAAGCATATGAACGTGCGTGATTCGCACACTTTGACTGTACCATTCTGCGCTGTCACGTATGCGCTTGAGAAAAAGTAATGTATTTAAAATGTACAAACCGTTAGAGATATGTACACTTGTGTGCCAACAACACTTGTCTTCACAAGTACGATAGTTTTACAAGGGGCAGGCGATTTCGTAATTAAAAAAAAAAAAAATAAGTAAATAAAATTAATTAATAAAAAACGTGTTTTTTTGCATGTTTCTCTGAAAGTTACCTGAAGGTAGGACGGTTAAAGGACGCATAGGTCATTTGGAAAATGTCCACATCAACTGACACCTCATTTAAGAGCACCATACCCCGAGTCATGGCATGCAGTGCCAGGACACTTGTTCTGCTATGCGGTATGCATAGCAGATAGTGTCTTCTAGCCCTGTCTGGTGCATTGAAACCATAACGCTCCAAGAGGTACAGGCTATCAATGAGGTCACGGAGTATTTTAAATTTAAGATCATCAATGTACCTGTTATTTTTTATTCAAGACTGCGGGTACTCTGTGTTAATCAATAGATCATTGTGGTGCATAAACCTCGGATATATTTAAACCCCATTTATCCGTATGTAGAGATTTTTTTTTCTGGATTTGTTCTAATACCTCCACATACTTGTGCTGGTATGGAGACCATACACCACTCGCGTATTCTAATTTTGATCTGACGATGACGTTAATTGATGTCATCGCTTCCGGTTTCAACGGTTAACTGGCTTACCTCAAATCTATCGAGTCGCTATGTCCCATTTCCTCATCATCAAATCTGGAGTTCCCCAAGGATCTGTGGTGGGACCTGTCATACTGTGGTGCATACGCCTCAGATATACCCTATTCATGCGCATGTAGAGGTATCTAAGAATTTTTTTCTGGTGTTCATAATGCGATATCTTAGTGTTTTGCCTGCTATCATCAGTGTCTTCATCTTGGAAGTCTTCAAAACTTGTTTGGTTCTGAATATGTAATTGTTGGTCTATTGCAAGTGTTACCTTGTGAGGGCGAGGTCCGACGGTGAGGTTGAGGGTGCCAGGTGTGGCCAGCAGGCCGTTGGCCCCGTGGTGCGGGAAGGACAGCAGCTGCTGGGGAGCTGGGACGGAGGCAGGGGGCGGTGAGCGCTCCACGCGGGGGTACACCAGCCCGTTGTGAGACTGGAGGTTGAGTACCTGGGTGGAAACATCATTTTTTAAATGTTATAGTTGTTGGTATCAAACAAACATGTCATGAACAATAGTAATATTGAAAATTAAGGCATTAACATTGTGGAATTCCATTATAATAACCTTGAAATTGAATAAATTACGCTGTTTTTATTTCACTTTAATTCATTGAATATTTTTATAAAATAAAAATATCAACAACGACGTGGTTCAGGTTAAAATGTGAAATTAAATGTTTTTTTAACGAATAATCACAAGAAACAACGACACGTGTCAAGTTTTGCGCGCGAAAATACACCGCGCGCGCAAATCTTATCTTGTCGTAGTGTAGCGTATGTGTTGTGAAGCGTATATATAGCGATGTCGGCTGGCATTCGACAAAGGAGTGGTAAGGGTTAAAATGTGAAATACAAAATATTAAGAGAATATCAATGAGAGTGAGGAATGCTTCATACCTGGGCCTGTTGCGTGACAGCTGGCTGCACGGGCCTCAGCTGTCGGGAGGTGAGGTCCAGGGAGGGTGGGGGCAGGGGAGGGGTCAGACGAGGGGAGCCCGCCCCCCCAAGGTGCTCCGAGTGTGCTAGCGAAAGCTAAAACACAAAATATTATCATATAACACAACAAAACACATATTTAAATATTCATTTGTAGACATTCAATTATCAAATTATATTTTAACCACCCTACCTATTTGAACGTACGTGATACGTTCACTTTGACTGTACCATTCTACGATATCCCGTATCACGTACGGGCATGAGAAAAAGTAATGTACCTAAAATGTACAAAGTTTTAGGGATACGCGCGTGTGCCATCAAAACTTGAGCACAAGTCTTCATAAATATGATAGTTTTACAAGGGGTAGGCGAAGTGTGCGGCCGAGTATTTGACGTTTCGTAAATTAAAAAAATAAAATTAGTATATAATTAAATTTCATTAATAAAAAACCTGCTTGTTTTTTGCACGTTTCTCGGAAAATAACCCAAAGGTAGGGCGGTTAAATTCTATTAGATAAGTGAGATATTGATTGATCGCTACTTATTGCCTCGAAACTAAAACATTGTCCAAACAAAGTGCCGAGAAACTACGAGTGACCCAAAGAGCCATGAGACAGGAATAAGCCTAAGAGACAGTCAGAAATGATACGGTGAGAGAAAAAACAAAGCTCTCTAAAACAGCAATGGTCAGGCCACGTAGCCAGAAGCTCTGACCAAAAATGGACAAGAAGACTGCTGACTTGGAGACCGTGGAAGGCCAAGAGAAGTGCAGGGCGACCGCAACTACGGTGGAAGGATGATCTGAACTGAAACGTCGGAATATTCTGGATGCAGTCTGCACAAGACAAAGCGACATGGAAACTTACGGAAGAACATGAGCCAGGGGATGCTACTCTGGACAGGGAACGCACGGCCTCTTCCGTCTCGATGGTGGATTCCCGATCTGTGAACAAATGGGTAAAATGAATTAATAATACATACGCATTGGAAATAACGGTGTTTTAATTCACAAACAATTGGTTATCGATGACTGATATGCTAGATATCTATTAGGAAATAAAATTATAGAACCTTATTAGAAAAAAATTATGTTTTAAAATATTTAAACAGCATGATTTTAGATGGAACCAAACAGCTGTAAAACAAACTGCCGAATGTAAATTTTATCTCACTAGAATGTGTGAAAAGAAATCATTAAAGTAATAAATATACTTGAATATTATTTGATATGTCCATAAAAAACACATTTGTTAAGTATAATATTATAAAAAATAATCCATCAATGTCGTGTTTACGCATGTTGATGCCCTCAAGTCACGCGGAAGAAAATTAATTTAAACGAAACGGGTATAGTCATGGTCAAGCCAAAATTACCAATCTTTAAATTTTATATTTAAATTAGAGAATGTGATTTTTTTAAATAAACTATGAAACACTCTGAATAACTACAAATCTGTACTCTATTGTAGGGGTTTCCAAAACTACGGCCCGCAGGCCCAATCCGGCCCGCAACAGCTAATGACCAGTGTCATCAATCAGGCCAATATAACTGGGTTTTATTTACTTGATAGGTAAAGGTTAGATATAGAGAAAAAATATGCGTGACAATACAGTACAACACAATAGTAAAATAATGTGGTGTTGTCACTAACCGTGGTTGGAGGAGTGGTGTATCCGCGGTGCGAGGGGCAAACCTCGTTTCAAGTTGGTGAGTCGCTGCTGCGAGGAGATCTTCTCTCGAGCCAAGCGCTCCATCTCGTGTTCACACTCCCTCTCCCGCCGTTTCAGTACCTGCAAATTTAAATGACCATTAATCTACAATTTCACTTTCAAATATTATGAATGAATTTTCAACAATTTTCAATTTTTTATTTTATGAACCCATAATCTATGGACATTTTATTTTATCACGTGAATTTTCCACCAGACCAAAGACAGTGTGACAATCACCCTGCCATCGTCGGGAATCGAATCCGGTAAATGCAGTAGTGATAAGTAATAAAATATATATTAAAACAGATTAGATGCCTCAATTAGATGTGCACACGAAATTTTGAAAGTTTTATGATATAAACTGAAGTCAAGTTAATAAAAACTAATGAAAATATATTTTTTCTGGAAGTTCTATTATATTTTATGCGAATGACATGTTTTTCCTTGCTAAGGCTGAAAACCCGTATTTTTCGTATTTCATACCCAAATGAAAACTTGCATATTTTGTTCCCTTCAGCTTGGAACAATCTCCCTTCATACCTGAGATGCATAAATGATCCGACAGATTTCAGATCCAAGCTGAAAACCCATCTTCTTCATATTTCATATCCGAATTAAAACCCACCTTGCACAATTTTTTTTATTTTTTTTATTGTTTACAACAGGTCTTTAGAACCTAATTACTATATACATTTTACATAATACATACATTTTACATAATACATACATTTTACGAAAATAACACAGACATACATGTTAAAATAAAACACTTATACCATATCAGCAATTGTGGTATGTACCTATATGATCCTTAAAGGATGCATAGGTCATTTGGAGAATGTCCACATCGACTGACACCTCATTCAAGAGCACCATACCCCGGGTCATTGTATGCTGCGTCATGATATTTGTTCTGCTAAGCGGTATGCACAACAGATCATGTCTTCTAGGGCGAGTGTACCTGTACGTAGCCATAACACTCCAAGAGGTATGGTCTATCAATGAGGTTACGGAGTATTTTAAATCCTTAGATCATCAATGTACCTTTTCTTCTTGATTCGAGACTGCGGTACTGTTTTTTTATTTTTTTGCGGTATTTTGTTTTATTATACTTTCTAACCGATCGCGAATATCAGATGCAGCATTCATATTTAGATTTTTATATTTAAAATATGCCTTAATGCACCTTTGAGGTGATCACATCATAAAAATGGAAATTATTATTATAAAGCAATTATCAAATGACATTTTCATTCATATTAATTAAATTACTAAGCATCACCATGTTTCATTTTATTTAATAATCAGGGAAAGAAAATATCCGATGGTTATAAATGCACTCAAAATAAATTTGCATAAAAACAGATATCTAAAATTAAAACCTGTTTCACAAATAGATAAACAAAAAAATTTATGCTAAAAGTCTGGGGTCGCCGCGCGCGTCTCTCGGAGAAGTTATGGATCATAAAACTGAACTGGGCGAAATCACCACCATTAGGATGGCTCGGGCTAGGGATGTGCGATCCGCTCACGAGTTAACTCAAAGAGTCAACTCACATTGGTGAGCGAGTGAGCGATGATTCATAAAAAAAGAGCGGTAGCTCAATGATCCGCTGGGTGAATCATAAATTATTGGAAAAGAGTTGACTCTTTTTAGTGAGCTCTTTAAGGGATCCGAGCTGAATGGTTCCGCTCAGCAAAGTGAGCTGACTCTTCTTAATAATTCATGGTTCACAATTGAGTCGTTTTTAAAAAAAATCGTTTGTCGAAAAATAAATTGGGGGAGGGAAATCTTTGGCAACTTTTTTTTTTTTTTTTTACTTGTGACCTTTTTTTTTAGCTAATTTTTTTGGGTCGAAGAGCAAAAAAAAATAGTCACCAATTATTTCCAACTTTGCAGAAATTCATTTTTAACAAATGACTACCGACCCTAATGTATGGAAGCGAAGCATGGAACTGGCAAAAGAAGGATGAAAGTAGAATAAATGCAGTAGAAATGAGATCTCTTAGACGAATGTGTGGATACTCTGTGTATGATAGAGTGTCGAATGAAAATATAAGAAGTGAATGCGGTGCGAATGATGGTGTCATGAATAAAATAATGAAAGGATCATTAAGATGGTTTGGACATATGGAAAGAATGAATGAAGAAAGAATGGTAAAAAAAATATATGTTAATGATGTAAATGGAACCAGAAATAGAGGAAGACCGAGGAAAACGTGGCACGATCAAATAAATCAAATATTGAATGTGAGGAGTCAGAGATATCGACGCACGTGCATGACACGATGTATGAATGTTGAGGAAGCGAGTGAAATATGTCAGGAAAGAAAAGTGTGGCAGTCCATTCTTTCTGCCTACCCCTTCAGGGAGACGGCGTGATGGTTAGTTAGACTCAAAATGGTGAACCATGAATTATTAAAAAGAGTCAGCTCAGATCCCTTAAGTTATTCATTTTGCCCATCCCTAGCTCGGGCAGGTAAATAAATAATTTATATTCAATATTGGAATGCCTCCACACGAGGAAAACTAACCGATGATGAGCATCAGATATTATAATATCTGATTATATTAAAACGGCATTAATATGATGGAAGCCCGAGACATATTTGTGTCATTGGATAATTTGCAAATTCGCCGGATCGTTTACGACTAGAAGCGTGTGGAATCAGGATTATTTTATTGACAATCAGAAATTCCGATTAGAAAGTGGCGTTGCACAAGCAGTGGCGGTCGGACGCCCGTCGTGTATGCCTCGTGTATCACAAATCATATATAATTCCGTTTAAATATTTATAAATTAACCCCATTTTTAAAGATTTATTCCACATGGCTCCGTTACCATGTGGAGCCAAAGCAAAAAATATATAATACCGTGATAAAAAAAAAGATTGATTTTTGATAAACTTATGGCGTTAACACTATGGAATTCCATAATGATGAATTTTTATGAATTAAAACACTTTATTCCACTTTCTAAATGAACTTTTCTCGACATGTTTCAAAGGGTTTAACACCTTCATCATCGGGAGAACGATATAAAATATTTATTCTAAAAGAACATTATGTGTTAAATTATTTTTATTTAGTTATTTTATTTTAACTAACTAACCATCACGCCGTCTCCCCGGAGGGGTAGGCAGAAAGAATGGAATGCCACACTGTTCTGTCCTGACATACTTCTCTCGCTTCCTCTACATTCATACATCTTATCATGCACGCACGTCGATTTCTCAGACTCCTCACGTGACCGACATTCAATATTTGATTGATTTGATCGTGCCACGTTTTCTTCGGCCTTCCTCTATTTCTAGCTTCGTTCACGCCGTTTACATATACCTTCTTTACCATTCTGTCTTCACTCATTCTTTCCATATTAAAATATTCCATCTAAAACAATATTATGTGTTAAATTATTTTTATTTGTTTTAGATTTATTATGTGGACGTTGGATGATCAAAGTGTGCATGGGAGATGCCTATTGGTGGCGATGACGTTCGCAACCCATCACACCGCATCTGTCGCGGGGCAAAAAGAGAAGGATGGAGTGCCGCATTCTTTCTGCATACCCTTTCGGGGAGACGGCGTGATGGTTAGTTAGTTAGTTAAACAATATAAACACCTTCATCATTGGAGAATGATATGAAGAGTTTATAACGTTATCCTGATGATGATGAACTTTTGAAACATGTCGAGGAAAATTCATTTTGAATGTGGAATAAACAGTGTATCAATTCATAAAAAGTTTGTAATTATGGAATTCCATAATGTTAGCCGTAAGTTAATCAAAAATTAATAAATTCTTCAAGACAGCAGACTTGCAGACAACGAGCATGAACTGCAAGTCTTGGTGAATTGTATGTATGAGGTATGCATGCGAAATGATCTGATGATGAATGTTAATAAGTCCAAGGTAATGATTTTTGAAAAGGAAGAAATCATGACAGTCTGCAACATTAGCGTGAATGGTGAAAATTTGTAGTTGAGTTTGTGTATTTAGGTAGTATGTTTACAAGAGATGGGCGAGTGGAGAGGGATATTGAAAGAAGGGTTGGGGCAGGCAACAAAGTGAATGGTGCACTTAAAGTTGTCATCGCAAACAAAAACCTATCCAAAAAAGCTAGAATGGCAGTGCACAATGGTGTTCTTCTACCAACCCTTATGTATGGAAGCGAATCATGGAACTGGCAAAAGAAGGATGAAAGTAGAATAAATGCAGTAGAAATGAGATCTATTAGACGAATGTGTGGATACTCTGTGTATGACAGTGTCGAATAAAAATATAAGAAGTGAATGCGGTGCGAATGATGGTGTAATGAAAGGATCATTAAGATGGTTTGGACATATGGAAAGAATGAATGAAGAAAGAATGGTAAAAAAAATATATGTTGTAAATGGAACCAGAAATAGAGGAAAACCGAGGAAAACGTGGCATGATCAAATAAATCAAATATTGAATGTCAGCCATGTGAGGAGTCAGAGAAATCGACGCGCGTGCATGACACGATGTATGAATGTTGAGGAAGTGAGAGAAATATGTCGGGAAAGAAAAGTGTGGCAGTCCATTCTTTCTGCCTACCCCTTCGGGGCGACGGCGTGATGGTTAGTTAGTTAGTTACAAATTCTTCGTCATCGAGAGAATGATATAAAATGTTTATATAACTATAAATGATATAAACAACTTCATCATTGGAGAATGATAAAAAGAGTTTATAACGTTATCCTGATGATGAAGGTGTAAAACTTTCAAAACATGTTGAGACACCTTCAAAACATGTTGAGACACCTTCAAAACATGTTGAGACCTTCAAAACACGTTGAGTTAAAAAATGCACATCTTTATTAATTCTTGCAATTCAATTTCATCACCTTTCAAAGTACTCCCCTTCTTGCATAATGCACTTATGCGAATATGACGGGACTCTTGAGGCAAATAGCTTCACGCAAACTAATATTCCTCGTTAAGTTTGCACAGTATAATGAAAAATTCATCTTATTTTTTGAACACGGAATTATATTTTACGATTCTTTAAGATTTTCATGTATCGAGAGGTGATTTAACGATTTAACTGCAAGCAGTATTGGGAACGATTCTAATAAAATGAAAATCAAATAAAACGAAAACAAATCGACTTAAAATGGGAGGGATTGAAAGTCTGCCGAGATCGGGAACAAGATTTGTGGGTGTCGTTAGAATGGACGTTTTATAATCTTTTTATTGGGAGGACTTAACAGACTCGTTTTATGAACCAGTTTCAAAGCAGTAAAAATGCTATAAACCATATTTACCAGAATGCCGCGCGACACATTCGCCGTGAAATATTACTCGGCTAATATAGAATACTTAAAAACTAGTCACCGTTAATCACGTACACAGAATGAAAGTATGCGTAAGTTTTATAGAGCTTATACATAAAAACCTTTCTCCCACTTAGAGAATTCAGTAAAAACATTACATATCCCATCTCTTTCCACATTCATACAACTTCAGCAGTCAGTTTCTTTGCTTTCCAAAGTAGACCATTTTCAGATTGTTTAATCACTCTGGATATTGGGCACAATTTACATCTTGCCATATTTATACACATTCTACGTACATTCTGCATTTCTATATAATAGTTTGATATTGAAAGTCTCATTGTAGATATTGCGATCTGTTTATGTAGGATGTCAACTTTTTTCCTGTGATAAAGACGACAAGCCTTCTCTCTATCTCTTTGGTGGCCGTCCTGGTGGTCGACGGGCCTCTGGAGTCTCATACATTACGATCTTAGGAATCCTAGCTGGATCCATCCTCTCGATGTGGTCTCTCCAGCCTTCTCGCCTTATCCATCTCACTATGTCAACAATTTAGCCGGATCTGCGAATTTCTTCGATGGGTATCCTATCTCTAAGGGTTCTCCCCACGATAGATCGCAATGTTTTCATTTCTGCTACTCTTCGGAGATGTTTGGTTCCGACAATGTCTGTTCTTGCTTCGATTCCGTAAGTCATTGTGGGCCTGATGCATGTTTTATAAATTCTAACTTTATAAAACATGCATCAATTGAAATTATTGTATTGAATTTTATGTCCAAAATTTCTACTTTTATGCACTTAAATTGCTAATTTGCTGCTTCAAAAATCATCTGAATTTAACATATTTTTAAGGATGTGGTCCTCTATAAATGTAACTTTGCAGAATTTATGAATACAATAAAAAATTTAAAAATAAAGATTTTTTTATGAACACTCTTTTTTTCCACTTTTTAGTTTATTTTTCTCTACTAGGCTTACACACCTTCATCATTGGGAGAACGAATACAAAACTCATAAGTAGAAAAAAAACAGTGTTTTAATTCATAAAAATTCGTCATGATTTCATTACGTCATTCCAGTGTTAACGCCTTAAGTTTATCTAAAATTAATAATGTCAGGTATAACTTATAAGGCAAAATTGTATTCGTTCTCTCGACATGTATTGACTTTAATTTAATTTAATAATCAGGTCGTTCTCCGCATGAAAGTGTAAAGCCTTCAAAGCATTTAGAGAAAAATAAACTCAAAAGGGGAAAGCGCAGTGTTTTAAATTCATAAAAAAAAATCATTATAAAATTCCACAGTGTTCAAATAAATTCAAAAGGGGAAACAGCCGTGTTTTATAATCATAAAAAAATTGTCATTACAGAATTCCACAGTGTTAATGCCTTAAGTTTATCTATCATTCTTCCTTCATCCACACGTTTCACATGCCCAAATCAACACTGGTGCTGCACTATCTGTATTTCCTATAATGTTATTTCTTTACTGTATCCACTTGGCATACTTGGTAATAAATGTAAAAATTTATTGAATAAAATAATATTATAAAAGACTGTTTCTTTCCAGATTTTTTAAGAAATGCAACAGCTGCCCGCTACGAAATATGAACTGGTTTACCATACCTGAATATATTTGATGGCAGAGTCTAGTATGGACAGGTTGGAGGACTTCTTGTCGTCGGGTGAGGCCGGCAGCTGCTTCTTGAGGAACTCGAAGCATTCCTTGAGGTGGGCTCTCCGGTTCTTCTCCAGCTTGTTGTGAACCTCGCGGGTGCCGGCCGCTCTCCCACCGGATCTGGAAAATAAGCGTAATAAATATTTTATAATTGAGTTAAGTCAAATGAGTACAGGTATAATTAAGCTTAACTATCGTCTTCTTATTGTCACGTGAATACTACACCAGACCAAAGACATAGTGACAATCACATCGCCGGGAATCGAACTCAGGACCTCCGGTGTGGCAGTCAAAGCACTTGTCAATACAATATATACAATACAATAATAATGCAATTATGAGACAATCAATGACCCTTTGACTTTATAATAAAATGACTTTAAAATTATATTTCTATATTGAAGACACATAGAGCGATACCACCAACGTAGATCTAAGGATCTTAAATGTGAAATGGTAGGACAAATGGACAATTGAGGTCAATATGGTCTGACAACTGTGCTGGGCTGGTCACGTCATCAGAATGCCTAAGACAAGACTCCAAAGGAAAATTATGTACTCTCAACTGACCCAAGGGAAACGTTCACACAGTGGTCAGAGGAAATGCTTCAAGGATTCCCTTAAAGCAAACCTTCAAAAGATTAACATTGATTGTCATTGCTGGGAAAGACTGCAGAAGACAGACCTTAGTGGAGAATATGCAAGACTTATATATGCAAATTATGAAAGGATCGCTGCGTTGGTTCGGACGCATGGATGGAGAAAGAATGGTTAGGAAAGTATACGTTAATGATGTAAATGGGATACAGAGTCGAGGCAGACCAAGGAAAACATGGCATGACCAAATTAATCAAATTTTAAAAGTTGGTCATGTCGGAGGAATCATGTGAGTAGTGTGGCGGTCCATTCTTTCTGCCTAACCCTGCGGCGAAACGGCGTGATGGTTCGTTTGTTTTGTATATATGGGAGATGACGCCTCAGAGAGGAGGAGAAAGGAGAGACCGCCGGGAGACGGTGACGGCTCCATTACCAACGCCTTTCCCTGTCCCAGATGCCCCAGAACGTGTGGATCCAGGATTGGGCTATTTAGTCACATGCGGACCCACAGCCGAGAAAGACACCCGATGATGATGATAGTAAAGAATACCGACCCATTGCTATTGCTCCTCGTCCTCGGCAGGTCGTGGTCCTGGAGGCAGTGCGCGCCGGGCAGCAGGTGGGCGGGGCCCGAGGGCGGGATGGAGATGGGCGCGCTGGGGGGCGGCGCGCGGGCCGGCAGCGGGCATGGCTCCTCTTCTGGAAATTATAAATAACCTCATATAACATACATTTTAATATAAACACAATTTTAAAGTTTCGGATTATACAATCGGAAGTATTCAAATTCAAATAAAGACAGGAGAAATCAACATGCTTGCATGGCACAATGTATTAAAGTAGAGGAAGCATATTTATGTAAAATATTTGAAGAAGAATTCAAGAAGATTCATTCTGTGGCATGATCAAATAAATCAAATATTGAATGTTGGCCATGTGAGGAGTCAGAGAAATCGACGCGCGTGCATGACAAGATGTATGAATGTTGAGGAATCGAGAGAAATATGTCCATTCTTTCTGCCTACCCCTTCGGGGAGACGGCGTGATGGTTAGTTAGTTTTTCATTCTGTACCTGTAATACCATTATTTAAATTCAGTAATTTTTACAAAAATATTTGAAGATGATTTTTGAGAAACATGTTTACCACCCCTGATCTGTATGTATATAAAGGACTCGGTTTGCAATAGTGTCACTAGTCTGTCGATGCCAGCGAGCCTGGCGAAACCGGTCGCTCTCGAAATAAACACAACATGTGAAAGTAGTTACAAAAAACATCGTTTTATTTAATTATTATTTAAATTATTCAAATTCAGCGGCCACATTTAAAGTCGAAAAAATCAACGAGCGTGCGTGTTACGATGTATGAATGTAGAAGAATCTCGAGAGGTACGTCAGGACAAAGGTTTGTGGCGGTCGGTGTTTACGCTTACGCGGAAACAACGGGGTAGTTAGTTAGTAAGTTGGGAGTTTTCAAAATTCGTGCTAACAGAATCTGTTTAAAATTTTGCGTATCTGTTCATAAATCAGGGAAACATGGCACGATAAAATCAATCAAATATTTAACATCGACCACGTGAGTAGCCGGAGGAATTGATGTCCGTGCATGGCACGATATATTCATGTTGAGGAATCGAGAGAAGTATATACTTTTTTCTTACCCCTTCCGTGAGACGGCGTTATGGTTAGTTCGTTTTGTTTGGTTCATGTGGTGCTCCTGTAAACTTGGAGATATTTCGCGTATAAGTGAATTGTTTTGGTCAATTTAACTGTTGCCGCACTTTATAATAGTTAATTGTGACACGTAATACGTTTGTATTGTTTTGCTGTTAAAATTATATTAGTTTTATCGTTTTTATAAAGAATTTTGACAGGTGTAAAAATACATTTTTCATTTGTTCCAATGACAATTTGAATAATTTCTTCAATATTATTTTTAAGTTCTTTACTGTTTAAGTGCCTAATTACAACTAATTTAAAAAAAAACGGTGGATACGTGTAACATAAATTAAATAAACACAAAAGTCCGGATCGTCCATGTCAACATGTGCAACATCTAAAAAAACATTATGTGTTATTATAATACGTTATGTGCTAAATTAAAAAAACGGTGGATTCGTGGAACATAAATTAAATAGACAATATGTGCACCATCTAAAAAGAACATTTTGTATTAAATTATTTTTATTTTGTTATTTTATTTTATATCATTGTATTTTATATTATTTGTTTTAGATTTATTTTGTGGGTGTTGGACGATCGAAGTGTGCGCGGGAGATGCCTATTGGTGGCGATGAGGTTCGCAACCCATCACACCGCGTCTCCCGCGGGGCGAAAGGAGAAGGATGGAGTGCCGCATCAGTAAAAGTGTGACAGTCCATTCTTTTTGCCTATCCTTTCGGGGAGACGGCGTGATGATTAGTTAGTTAGTTTTTGATAGGGATTCTTGTTTATAATTCGATCGAACCGAAAGTATCATACAAATCGAATTCAAATTATAAATAAATCTCGCTTTGGATCAAACCTCTCTCATTCATTAATTAACAATCATACCTGCTTATAACGAACGTACTTTCCTCTGGCGGGCTTTGATTAGCGAATAAATTCACAATATCACCGACTACAGCCCAAGATCATCGAACCAGACACGCGAGCCGTAATTTCAACAGCATCTCCAGCCACCGATAGCCAGAGAAAAGTGGTTTCACAAATTAATTAAATATATTTGATCCATTATTTCAAACAGTTTGTTGTTGTTCTGTTGGTTTGAATATGAACCTGGCAAAGACCAAGGTGATGGGCACGGAAAGGATTGAAATCAACGTGGACGGCAACAGAATTGAAAATGTCCAAGAGTGGGGTACCTGGGACACAATATTCGATTGGGCCGAGATAACCAAACCGCAGAGCTAAAAATAAGAATTGGATTAAGCCGGGCAGCTTTCGGAAACATGAGTTACATCCTTAAAAACCGGAAAATACCGATCAACCTGAAACGAAAAGTCTATGAAGCCTGCGTTCTGCCAGTTGGTACTTCTGGTCGTGAAACTGTTACATTGTCCAAACAAAGTGCCAAGAAACTACGATTGACCCAAAGAGCCATGTTAGGAATAAGCCTAAGAGACAGAGTCAAAAACAATACGGTGAGAAAAAAAACAAAGGTCACTGACATCATCCACCGGGTGGCTACTCTAAAATGGCAATGGGCAGGTCACGTAACCAGAAGCTCAGATGAAAAGTGGACAAGAATACTGCTGACTTGGAGACCGTGGACAGCTAAGAGAAGTGCAGGGTGACCGCAACTACGGTGGAAGGATGATCTGAACAGACACGTCGGAATAACCTGGATGCAGTCTGCACAGGACAGAGTGACATGGAAGCGAATGCCTTTGTCCAGGAGTGGACGGGAATAGGCTGAGGAAGAGGAAGAAGAAGAAGATCCATTATTTTATCCGAAACACTATGCACACTTATTGACAACCTTCGTGGCAGAGTGGTAAGATCTATGACAGCCACCCCGAAGGTCACATGTCTTTGGTCTGGTGTAGAATTCATGTGACAGTGAAAAGGTGACCTTTGATGTGATTACATCACAAAAACTGCACTTTATAGGTTAGCATATTATTATTATTATTATTGGACTGTTTTGTTAATTTGAGATTTCCATGACAGATCAGTCTCAAGATGGACGCCAAGAAGTTTTATTGATTTTTTTAAAGAAATGTCTGTGATGGATGTGGATATTGAGGAGCGATCAATCAATTGTTGACGCTAAAAATAAGTTAATAGCGAAAAAACTATTTTTAAAATGTTTAATTTAATACACTTTGGAAATTAAAAAAACATTGTTTAAACAATTTTTTAATAAAAAAAATATTAAAATACACGACATGTTTCGGAGGATACCTCCATCTTCAGGTATAAAAATATAACAAAAACTAAACAAAGAAAGACTAATAAAAAACGCATTTCAAATTCGATACAATAATTCAAATTTAAAAATTAACCTGGGCTATTTGTTATAAGTAGGTTCTAACAATTATTTTTAACAGTAAGAAATAATAAATAATGTTATATAATAATAATACTATTTGCTGATATATGTGTATTATTTTAACATGGCCGCTCACAATGGAGTTCTGGTCCCAACCCTAATGTATGGAAGCGAAGCATGGAACTGGCAGAAGAAGGATGAGAGCAGAATAAATGCGGTAAAGATGAGGTCCCTAAGACGTATGTGTGGTAGAACGACATACGACAGAATCTCAAATCCTGATATAAGAAAGGAATGTAGAGCGGAAGAAGGTATTGTGAACAAAATTATGAAAGGATCGCTGCGTTGGTTCGGACATATGGAACGCACGGATGGAGAAAGAATGGTTAAGAAAGTATACGTTAATGATGTAAATGGGGCACGAAGTCGAAGCAGACCGAGGAAAACATGGCATGATCAATTTAATCTAATTTTAAAGTTTGGTCATGTTAGATGTCTGAAGAATCGACGTGCGTGTATGACTCGCTGTATGAATGTGGAGGAAGATAGAGAGGTGTGCCAGGATAGAGTAGAGTGGCGGTCCATTCTCTCTGCCTACCCTTGTGGAGAAACGGCGTAATGTTTTTGTTTTTTTTAAAAGACTAACGATTTTAATCAATAATATTAGAATTCATTTTACAATCTTCAATGTGAGGAGAAAATAGCTCATTATTATGAAGAAGGAATCTGGTCGTGTTCAGGCTTGAAGTCATGTCCCCTGGATCAGGAGCCAAGCGTTCTATCCCCTAGACCACCACCCTGTTTGTGTTTGTATGTAAAATGTACGCAGCAATTGGGTTCTAAAGACCTGTTGTACACAATAAAAAAATCTGTTGTCGCTTTATAAGATAGGATGCCTTAGAATGGTACACTAAAAAAAATGGTTTCGCAATTCGGCCCGATTTTCCGACAGACAGTTATTGGTCGAACGTTTTATCGACTATTTATCTATTCGGAATAAAACGGCGGGCTCGCGGTGCTCGGGGGACACATTATTATTAATAAAATATAGTCGAGACGGATAAAATATGCGAAATCACCGATAATTACAAAAGAAAGAGGATACTCGACCCACAGAGGACGGTCACGCCGCACACTGGATCCATTTGGCAAAAACATGGACATAGGGGTCGAACTAAGAATTTTGCCCTGATTTTTTAAAATGAGGTCCTCTGTATGATTCCAAACAGCTTTTGCCTTTTAACTTTTTTTGATATAACTGCTAATTTCCAAGAAAAAAATAAGTTGTTATTTTGTATGAAGCAAAACTGATTTTTGCAATTATTTCGGAATCAGTTGGAAACGTCAAAACCAAACATAGTAGGGATTATAGAGGACATAATCTTCTACATTACTTGTTGCGACATCTACTTCATATCTCTGCCCGTTTAAAAGCAGCAGACATTATAAATCTTAATTGATTGTTACGAGTATAAAGTGGTTTCGGATTTTCGTTAGATGCATAAATGATCATCGCGTTCCTTTACAAAAGAATGGAGTGATTTAAGCATAATTGTGATCATTTATGCATCTAACATAAAATCCGAAACCACTTTATACTCGTAACAATTAATTAAGATTTATAATGTCTGCTGCTTTTAAACGGGCAGAGATATGAAGTAGATGTCGTAACAAGTAATGTAGAAGATTATGCCCTCTATAAAGGCCGTGCCACACTGTTTGAAACAAACTCTCCACAGGGGTGACCTTGGTGGAGAGCTGTGGAGCCCACGGTTAGTGTAGCGTCCACACACTGTTGTAAACAAGCTCTCCACACGTGGAATGCGTGTTTAAACGCGCGTCTGTCCACAAAGTTTGTTGAAGGTCAAACGAATTTTGGTTTCAAACAAGTGTGTATACAGTTTTAAACCGCCGGTGGAGACCGATGTGGAGAGCTTGTTTAAAACAGTGTGGCCCGCCTTTAATCCTTACTAAGTTTGGTTTTGACGTATCCACCTGATTCCGAAATAATTGCAAAAATCAGTTTTGCTTCATACAAAAAAAACAATAAAAATTTTTTTCTTGGAAATTAGCAGTTATATCAAAAAAAGTTATAGGACAAAAGTGGTTTAGAATCACACTGAGGACCTAATTTAAAAAAATCAGGACAAAATTCGGAATTTGGCCCCTATGTCCATGTTTTCGCCAAATGGATCCAGTGTGCGGCGCGACGGTAAATAACTCCAAAATTATGGCAACAAATTATTTGATAACTACGAACGGCCATCGGTCAAATCGTTTGGCCACTCTTAACTAATGCAATCCACTCAATAAAATAATCGTTGACTACAATTATCTATCAATTTGCCTGAAACTAACTTCAAATCATTTTTGTCTAATCCTTATATTTATTTGTTATGACGACATTCAACTGTTTCGCGCGTTTTATTTTCCATAATGTGTATAAAATCCAGATTTTCAATTTAAAACAAATTAAACTGTTAATGAATAAACTTTGTTTTTTTTTATCACATTTGTATTTTATTTTACGCGACAGCTGTTGACAGCTGCAACATGTTGCTTCCAACCGTGAAAATCTACGCAACTATTGTTTAAAGCCCAGGTTCTCAAAGTGGGCGATAACGCCCCCTTGTGGGCGTTTGAGACTTTCAGGGGGGCAGTAGAAGACCCAGAAAAAATGGAGCGTGGACAGATAAAAAAATATAGTCTAAAAAGACAAAAAAAAACACACTTATCACGTAGGTGAATAACACGCTAATCAGATACATAACTAACTAACTAACAATCGAGCCGTCTTTTCTTTCTTGACATACTTCTCTCGATTCCTCTACATTCATACATCTTGTCACGCACGCACGTCGATTTCTCCAACTCCTCACGTGACCGACATTCAATATTTGATTGATTTGATCGTGCCACGTTTTCCTCTATTTTTAGCTCCGTTCACACCGTTTACATATATCTTCTTTACCATTCTGTCTTCACTCATTCTTTCCATGTGTCCAAGCCATCTTAATGACCCTTTCCTTATTTTGTTCATAACACTTTCATTCGCACCACATTCACTTCTTATACTTGCATTTGTCACACATTCGTCTTAGATATCTCATTTCTACTGCATTTATTCTACTTTCATCCTTCTTTTGCCAGTTCCATGCTTCACTTCCATAAGGGTCGGCACAAGAACACCATTGTGCACTGCCATCTTAGCTTTTTTGGATAGGCTTTTGTTTGCAGATATAAAAGATTTAATAATGTGTTTCTAAATATTTGGGAATAATTTTTATGCGAGCGGAGCGTTGAACGTTTATTTTTCTTGTAAAGGGGGCGGTGGCCCAGAAAAGATTGGAAACTTATGGTTTAAAGTATGATTCAAAACTTGGACTTAGATCTTCTGGCTTACAGAGGTTCAGCTCTTGTGGCTATTCCTCTTACGTCTGATGGGAACATTGTTGGAAGGTGATTTGGTGGGTTGTTAGTTTATGCGGGGGCATGATTTGTGTGGTCCGGAGTGTTCCTCTGAAGGAGGATCGATTTTAGGCGCTTGTGGCGGCTGGAGGTGTTTGGGTCGTAATTTGAGAGGTATTTTATTGTGGGGTTAGGGTGTGAAAAGAGTTCTTTGTAAAAACGTTCGGCAAGTTTCAGAATGAATTCATCCATCATCGGGGTAGCGTCCACTAGCTAGAAAAATCTTCATGTACCTTTGTGAAAACAAGTGTACACAATGTAAAAAATCGTATCGTATCGGCGCTATTGCAGGCAATCAATCAGTCTATAAATAAATATGGCGATAATAATAACGTATAAGGGGGAGTATTTAGCGTGCATGCAGTCGGCCTAGAACCCGGTTAACGAGACAATAAATCCAACACGGCCGGAATGGAAATCTTTCGCTTAGAATGCAACAGAGTAGCCGGCTAATGGCCGCGAGGGCTCGCCCAATCTCGGCGCGCGAACCAAACTAACTTACTAACTAGCCATCGCGTCATCTCACCGCAGGGGTAGGCAGAAATAATGGACCGCCACACTGTCTGTTATTCGCACATCGTGACGCGCACGCTCGTCGATTGTTCCCACTTCGAACATGGCCGCCTTTCAATAATTAATTAATCTGAAACTATATATATAGATAAAGACAATAGGTTTCCAATCTTTTCTGGGCCACCGCCCCCTTTACAATAAAAATAAATGTTCCCTCCCATAAAAGTTGATCCAAATATTACTATTAACATATCACAATTTCTTTTTATTCACCGAGAATGTCGCGACAGGTGTTTATTGTAACACCTGATGATGCCAACATCGGTTAGCGAAACAGCTGTCCCGACACTCTCAGTGAATAAAAAGAAATTGGGATATTATAGCAGTGTTTAAATTTTAACAGTAATAATGTTGAAGTATCATAGTGTTTCGGCCAAAAAACAATGGACCATTTAATCCAAATATTTTGAATCACATAGTATATTAAACTGTATATTAAAAGTTGTACACAAGCAGCGTGAGTGGAAAAAGAAGCCGAGGACGACTGAGGAAAACATGGCAAGACTAAATTAATCAATTACTAAAAGGCGGCCACATTCGAAGTCGGAATAATCGATGTGCGTGCATGGTACGATGTATGAATGTAGAGGAATCCCGAGAGGTATGCCAGGACAGAGCATTGTGGCGACCATCCTCTCTGCCTACCCCTCCGGGGAAATGGCGGGATGGTTAGTTAGTATATTGCAACACCTGCTGATGCCAACATCAAGGACGACCACCGAGCCGCTTGTCCGACCAAATCAGGATCTGAATGGTCTCTCATTAGCTGCAGCCTGGAGACTGACAGGTGACAGGAGCGCATGGCGTTCTATGGTCAATAGTTTACAGGATGGACACGATCCTCAATCATGAGGAATACGACTGAGAAGAAGAGAACGCCTTAATTTTCAATAAAGTTCAAATTCTCTTATATGATCAGTTAATTGTTTTGTTGGTGTTTAATTTCTGAAAAAGATTGCGGACCCCTGAGCCAATGTACCCGGATTGCAATCGCTAATCGAATGCGCTCGATCCGGTATGTCAACTGCTGGCGAAGGCGCGGGCGGCCAATACGTGGCACGACCGTTATACGGGAATATTACGAACGGTATGCAACAGCGGCACACTGATGAATCAGTAGCTCAAACTGAAGCTATTTCTGTATCAATTGTGTATTTTATTTTGCTGTGCATTGCTATGTGTGTACGGCGGGACATCGAGGGAGAATAGCGTAGCTTAAATGTGGTCTGGGTCCCCCATGGTTGTAAATATACATTATTTTTAACCTAAGTCCCACATGGACGGGGGACGGGCCTAGGGAGAGCACGAGTGAAGCTGACAGCTATAACAGCTTCGGGTAAACGGAGGAAGCCCTCTATGGCTCGGCCATAAAAATATTTAAAAAAATCTGAAACTGAACGCGTTTCAATATAATTAATAATAATTAATTGGATAATTTATAGAGTGTCATTTTTATGAATTACTCATCTCAAGGGCGCTGTAGAAGATGCTCCGTTCTATCAACTAACTAACTAACTAACCATCACGCCGTCTCCCCGAAGGGGTAGGCAGAAAGAATGGACTGCCACACTGTTCTTTCCTGACATATTTCTCTCGATTCCTCAACATTCATACATCGTATCATGCACGCGCGTCGATTTCTCCAACTCCTCACATGGCCGACATTCAATATTTGATTTATTTGATCGTGCCACGTTTTTCTCGGTCTTCCTCTATTTCTGGTTCCATTTACATCAACATATAATTTTTTTACCATTCTTTCTTCATTCATTCTTTCCATATGTCCAAACCATCTTAATGATCCTTTCATTATTTTGTTCATGACATTATCATTCGCACCGCATTCACTTCTTATATTTTCATTCGGCATTCTATCATACACAGAGTATCCACACATTCGTCTAAGAGATCTCATTTCTACTGCATTTATTCTACTTTCATCCTTCTTTTGCAAGTTCCATGCTTCGCTTTTTTTAATCAACTAGATAATAATAATAATAATAATAATAATAATAATAATAATAATAACAATAATAACAATAATAATAATGATAATAAAAATAATAAACATATTTAGTATGAGGGCTGCACCTGACGAAGTCGATCAGCCCTTCCTGTCAGGAAATGAAAATTTGAAAAGGTGCGTATTGAGTCTCGATCTAAACTCTGATTGATTCTCAATGCACTTAAGGTCTGCTGGAAGATTGTTCCAGGCTGGAAGGGCCGGCTACCGCGAAGGCTCGGTCGCCAAAGTTTGTGCTTGGACAGCGTTTGGGAACAGTCAATCTACCGATCGCAGAAGACTTAGCTGATCGCAATGTGGACTGTACACCACACTACTCTATCTTGACACAAATCTCTAGCTTCCTTCACATTCCGACTTCTAACGTTTATTTTTTTAACCTTTTTTTCTTTCCATGTTTTCATTTAATTTAATTTATTTTTGATAATAATCCCAAACATTACAGACATACAATTCCAAATCGTTTGCAATTACATTATAAAAAGAGAAGCATTAAAAAAATAAAAATTAAGCTTAAGAATAAGAAAAAATCATAACATTGATATTGCATCCCTGAGGCAATTCACACTGTCACGAAATATGTCGACCTCCGAGGCGATCCGATTAAGCAATAAGATTGCCCTACCCACAGGCATAACCATTGGCAGGTTGGTTCTGCAGCGTGGCAAATGAAACAATTTGTGCTGTCTTTGACGTAGGTAAATTATCAGGGACAAATAGACCTACATCACTCAGGACATCCGAGTTCTGTAAACGGCCGCCAATCAGCTGAAAGAAGTGAATTCCCAACTTTTTCTAACTCTTAGCCTAATATTATTTTGTTCGTGATTTATTCCCAATGGATTCACTTCTTATATCTACATTTGGCACTCAATTATTAGTTCTGAATTTATTATTCTTTCCATTTCTAGTTCCATTTACATCAAAATACGATGTTTTCAAAAAAAAATATTCAAATGTGAATCCACAACATTAAGTGGTGGCGAATTCAGAAGAAACATATATAATTGTTGTAAAAAATGACTGTGAACGATTATGCTTTATAAATTAATTTTATAAGTGCCGGAGAGGCAGCGCTACGACTTATTCTAAAATACATTAAGAATGCAATTGAGCCATGAATATTTATGATTATTAGTCAGATGGCGCATCTAACACACACATCATGTGCATTATGCGATGATGTTACGGTCTTAATATTTAAATTATTTTTTCTCGCTTCCCATCATTACAATAACTGGTTAATCCGAGATGTGAGAGTGAAAGAAAAAAATATTCAAATAATCTGGTGGAATTTTATAATTTCAAAATTTTGCAAGTGAAAACGATTTGGTTATTTTGGCAAACGGTCTTCTTCTCCGGTCTCAATCTAACGATTGGTCTGCAGCAAGGCGACGCATCTCCTTTCCGACTCCGCTCGGTCCTCGGCAACTCTCTTCAACTCCGCATAAGAGGTGCAGCCCATATCTCGTCAAATCTGGTCTAGGTACTCCTGGCGAGGTCGTCCTCTGCCAATCGATCCCTCGACCATTCCCTCCAATACATCATGCAGGAAACATTCGTGTCGCAACACATGACCAATCCATCTCGCGCGCCTCTCCGCTATGGTGTTCAAGACGTGCCTACTCTCTTCAACTCTGCTGAGAACCTCTTCATTTGTAATGTGGTCCCTCCACGAAACATGGGCAACTCGTCGGTAAGTCCACATCTCAAATGCCTCCAGCTTTTTGCGCTCTCTTTCGCCCAGGCACCAAGTCTCGCAGCCGTACAGTAAAACACTCCACACCAATATTTTTAAAGTTGTTTTCGGAGGTTCAGGTCTATTTTGTTGGACTCGAATATTTTAGAATTTTTGTTGAAGGCAAGTTTAGCCTGGTGGATACGACTATCGACGTCTTTCTTGGATCGACCATCCCATGTAATACTGCTCCCCAGGTAAACAAATGTGGTTCAACTAATTAATACGAATGAAAATGTCCGTTTTCTAAAAGATTCAGGTGTTAATTGTAACACGATGATAGAGTGCAAGTAGAGAAGTATGTCAGGAGAGAAAAATGTGACAGTCCATTCTTTCAGCCTACCACTGACTACCGGGAAACGGCGTTATGGTTAGTTAGTTAGTTAATACCAGGATCGCATGAGAAATGGTTCGACATTAGGAAGATTTAATGCATAGAAATGTGTAATCTTTTATTTTCAAAAGTGATCAATGCATGTTACGCAGGGAAATGTATTCGACGGCGCCTCAGTTCAGCGACTCGAACGGCGGCCGGTGATTAGCTCTGCCGGGCAATTACTCGAATAGAATAGTGTATGTACGAGTAGTATGTACGCACAGGTAAATATAATAGTTAGATCGCCGCTAATTGGCCTGCCGTGCACCGTATGGCGCACAATGCGCCTCGAGAGCGTTTATCTCTGCGAATGCCCTCCCAAGGCCGGACGGGGCTCCATTCATGCAGCGGGTGGTCCGATTTTACAGAATCACACACACGGATCATTATTTCATTCTGTCTTACAATATAATATTATGAAAACGCGTTTGATTTTTCGGTTTAACATCGAATTTTTATTTTTATATAACTAACCATCAAGCCGTCTCTCCGAAGGGGTAGGCAGGAAAAAATGGACTGCAACACTTTTCTTTCCTTGCATATTTCCCTCGCTCCCTCAACATTTTGAGAACTCCGTTATCTTGGAGGCTATCCATCTTTATGTTCCAGATGGTTATTTTGGAGGACTGTTTTATCTCCCAGCATGCAGAACCAACCTGCCTCTGGTGATGCCGGTGGGGAGAGCAATCAAACTGTCGAACATGATCGCTTCGGAAATCGACGTCTTTCATATTCGTGAAAGTACGTTCCGAAGACAAATACTCTGGACTTTGAAGAGTATCTTGTATTCCTAATGTCGAACCATCTCTCATGCGTTCCTGGTATTATATTTTTTTTATGTTTTACCTGTTCTCAATAGATGCCTTAAACTATTATATAATTGTTTGTAATATCTTTAGAGGAAATAAACTGATTTGATTCGATTTGAACATTCATATATCGCGCCATGCACGCACGTCGATTTCTACGACGTGGTCGATATTCAATATTTCATTTATTTGATCTTGCCACGTTTTTCTCGGTCTACCTCTATTTCAAGTTCCATTTACATCGTTAACATAACATATACGATTTTTACCGTTCTTTCCATGTGTCCAACCATCCAAATGTTCCTTTCATCATTTTGTTCATAACACTTTCATTCGCACTGAATATTGGTTTCATCGGGTGTTACAAAAAAACTCAAGTCTGTTTACTCAACTCAACATTGGTTGTGGAAACAGCTATCGCGAGCATTTTATAGAATTTAAATACATAAATCGTGATATTATAACAGAGCTCACAATGAGAGAGTTCATAATATAAATAGAGTTTAAATTTTAAGATAATCGAATGATTTTACTGAAATCTCATAATGGAAGTTAATTTTGAACAATAATTAAATACAATGATTTTATTAACTACTTTCACTTGCGTCTTTATTTCGACGGGGACCGATTTCCCCGATCTGTCGATGCCAGTGAGCCTGGCGAAACCGGTCGCTGGAAAAAGTGGAAGTAGTTAACCACCCTACGTATTTGAACGTACGTGATACGTTCACTGTGACTGTACCATTCTGTGCTATCCCGTATCACGTACGCGCTTGAAAAAAAGTAATTTACCTAAAATGTACAAACTGTTAGGGATACCCGCGTGTGCCAACAACACTCGAGTACAAGTCTTCATAAATATGATAGTTTTACAAGGGGCAGGCGAAGTGTGCGGCCGAGTATTTGACGTTTTGTAATTTAAAAAATAAAATTAATACTCGTATATAATTAAATTTCATTAATAAAAAACCTGCTTTTTGCACGTTTCTCGGAAAATTACCTAAAGGTAGGGCTGTTAAAAGAAAAAACATCGTTTTAATTAATTATTATTTAAATTTTTTAATTCTCAAGCTTTCAAATGTGTTAATAATCAATAATTCATTTTTACAAATGGTCCAACCTTGGATCAATAAAAAAAATAGAGTTATAAGCTGAT
Source organism: Lepidostoma basale (assembly GCA_022606425.2). NCBI lineage: Eukaryota > Metazoa > Arthropoda > Insecta > Trichoptera > Lepidostomatidae > Lepidostoma > Lepidostoma basale. The sequence continues at coordinate 71,846 of JAHDVF020000363.1, read as the reverse complement.
TACGGCCAGAGACATAAAAGAGATTGCAGTCCATAGTGCACGCTGAATTGGCAAACTGGAAGTAGAATAGAAAACAGAGTAGCACAAATGATAGAATTTCACCACAGAAAACAACAATGTCTCTAGTTGTCCTATAAGACACTATTCATAAAATCTCGCCTCCCTGTAAGAGCCAATCAGCGTTTTGATAACAGGTCAGATCTCGCGGACCGCAACGATGGACCCGAGCAGAACAACAAGAAATAATATTGCCGTACAAAAAAAAATAATAACCGCAGAATAATAATGGCGAATACAATTTTATGAGATCAACGCCCCGTAATCGTAAAATCCGCATCGATCGGCCTTCGAAAGCACGAAAGACCGAAAGCAGAGTACTGAAAATATACTTAACCTTTCCCTTACGGTGCTAAAATAAAAACGTGCGTTCCGGTGTAGGGTAGTCAGTACGCGTTAAAAAATTAGCGATTTTAAATCGGAAAAATAGGAACATTCATAGCTAATCCCCTTATATAATTATAATTGAAGTAAAAAATTATAATAATAGAGATTTCATTGCTAAAAACATTAACCATCTGGCAACGCTCACGGAACGGGCATAGACTCGCTCTGGTTGCAAGCCCGAAAGCGACTGCCGCCGGCGCGGCGGGACGGCGAGAGTGAGAACATTGAGCTAGAACATATGCAAGAGTGAGATGCGAATATAGTGTCGCGTACTCAGCGCTACGAATTTTGTTTCCGATGTTCACAAAATACCTCCGATGTACCCGATGAATTCCGATTATTATTAATATTATTTTTTTAATCAATACGTAAATATATTATGGAGGAATACCTAAAATCTTAACCTTGTATTTATTAAATGTATAGAGATATTGATGGTTATTAGAAGCAATGTGTAGAAGATACCCATCACAGGGAAGGGAGGGTTAAAGGTATTAATAAGGGGTGGCCGCCATACCAGACAGATATACAATATTTATTTTTAAATAAATATATCAAAATACACTACTAAAGTTTTACGTGCATTTATTACCAGTGGTGTGCCTAGGGTCAACCAGTAAGGCAAGCCCGTCCGACTTTTTTGTGTTATAATATTAGTAGAGGGTCACGATAATGTATTTTTCCGGATTAAAAGAGTATTATCTTTCTAAATTATTTTCGTGAATTAATTGATTTTAAATCCATACAAAAAATAATTACTGCATCATCAACTTAGTTTCTTGTATAATATAATAATGTATCTACAAATACAAGAAGAAATATAATTAATAAGAAATAGGCAATAATAAAAAAATTGTTAACACCGAAACACATGATCTTTCTTTTCATAACATATCTGCACATAACGTAAATGACAAATAACATTCTCTGACAATAGAAATGAAGTTCGTGACACATCGAATAGTAACATACTTCAGAGTGATAAAGCCCGGCTTCAAATCCATACAAAACTTGTAGATATCTTCTGGTATATATGCATCTAGCTATATGATTACAAGCCAAAGCCAAATAAGTGCGACAAAGACCCTTCAATTCAATATATTATTTTATTCTGAGACGGCTCAAACCCGCAAAAAACAACGTTTTATTATACATTTTTTAAGGCAAGCCCGGCTTTTCGGCTTGTATGAAAGTACCGCCACTGATTATTACACACACATTTCAAAGAAAGAAGAACTAACTAACCATCGTGCTGTTTCACGAGAGGGGTAGGCTGAGAGCTTTAAAGCGCTTCACGGATATATATCTGAACTTTATATTGCTGATAGCCCTTACTTGCGTCAATCTACGCTTCGATCAGTAAATCAACCCCCGGACAAATTTCGGAGATCGGGCTTTCGCGGTGGCAGGTCTGTCCGCCTGGAATATGCTTCTTGCACGCCTCAGGTGCATTGACTGGTGGTGATTTTAAATCTCACCTAAAAACCCACCTTCTCAAAATATCGCATAAAATGTAAACAACGGTTATCTGATTGCTGGTGTCAGATGCAGCTCTCGTGACTAAAAACATTGTCAAAAGCATCCTAAGAACCAGAAAAAAATGCTACACTTTGCTGCAAACCAACCCCTTTTGCAAACCAATCTCCTATTCCGCAAAGCGTCAACATCTTATTGATCATTCCTCAATTTCAACAGCTGACAATGATATCGTTCCCAAAAACTCCACAAAGCTTCTTGGTGTTTATCTTGACGCAAATCTGTCTCTAAAATCCCAAATTCATAACACGGTCAGCGCTAGTTTCTTCCACCTTAGACGATTAAAATCCGTCAAAAGGAGTGTTCCCCATGACACTTTCAAAACTCTTGTAAATTCCTTTGTTGTGTCACGACTTGATTATTGTAATGGAATTTATGCAAACATTCCAAAACAACAAATAAACAAACTTCAATCTGCGTTCAATGCAGCAGCAAGACTCATTAAAGGCATTCCAAAAAAGACTGATACTCGTATAACACAACATCTCAAAGAACTTCACTGGCTTAAAAGTCCAGAAAAAATCCAGTATAAACTCTGCTGGACACTCTTCAAAGCGCTACATGGAATGGCACCAAGTTATATATCTGAACTCTGTATAACGGACAGCCTAAATTCAAGGAAATCCACACTTCGCTCGGCGAAATCCTCAGCTAGAAATAGGAAGATTAGTTGAGCCGAAGCGTTGCCACAGTACAAATTTCGGGGATCGAGCGTTCGTGGTAGCCGGTCCATCAGCTTGGAACAATCTCCCTTCACACCTCAGATGCATAAATGATCCGACAGATTCCAGATCTAAATTGAAAACCCAGTTTGTTCTACAATACTTTTTAACCGATCGCTTTTTAAGCGGTTACATTTAGATTTTTAGATTTAAAACACGTCTTAATGCGCCCTTGAGGTGATTACATCACAAAAACGGCGCTTTAAAAGTTAGCATATTATTATTATTGTAACTAGCCAAGAGGATTGGGGTTCCACTGTATTCATAACTTGTGAAAACAATGGTAAAAATGCGAATCCGGCTAGCGTGGACGCAACACAGACGAATTATTTCTAAAATGGAGGCGAAACCTTGCCGGGCGGTTTCGGTTGGGAGGGAATCATAAACCGATGCAGATTTAGCGATGTGAAATAATACAGCCGCCGCGGCCGATAGATCACGGCGCGATTTATGGTCATCGGCCACAGACAATGGCCGGCCGCTGGGGCCGCGGCCTTTTTTGTCTCCGGCACGCCTCATTATCTCTGGCTGCGAGGTGGCTCCCAACGTGGGGCTCGCTTCTAATAACTAATTATGTTAACGTGTACGAATAAAAAAATACATTTTAAATTCAAGTTACTGATTTGGAAGAATGCATCGACATTGTAACACATATCAGTACGACGCTAATGAGGCTGAATATTTTCCAAATATTTGGAGTACTTTCCTTTGGAATATTGTTTCATCAATATGAAAAATGTCGACCTCCGAAGCGATCATGTTCAACAGTCTGATTTCTCTCTTCATCGGCATCACCAGAGGCAGGTTGGTTCTGCATGTTGGGAGATAAAATAGTCTGTGACGACAATCGACGACAACCGACCGGAAGAGTAAGATGGATACCCTCCAAGATGGCAGAGTTCTCAAAGAATCCCCCAGTAAGTCAGAAGAAATAGGTAAGCGTGAACCCATCCCTGCTCATCTGCATTCTATTGGTCCTCTGCAGCATTTCCAAGAGAAATGCGGTGGAATAAAGTCACGGATAGCAACCTAACTCCAAGATGCCAGGGTTCTCAAAGTACCCTTTAATAAAGCTGAAGAAACGGGTAAATGTGAACCCATTCCTCTTTATCTGCAGATTATTGGTCCTCAGCATTCCCAAGAGGAATGCGATGGGATAAAACCACGGATAGCTACCAAAATCCAAGATCCCAGAAAAAAAACCTAATACCATAAATCTGAAGAAACAGGTAAGTGTGAACCCATTCCTCCTTATCTGCAGACTATTAGTCCCCAGCATTCCCAAGAGGAATGCGGTGGGATAAAGCCACGGATAGCTACTAAACTCAAAGATGCCAGAGTTCTCAAAGAACCTTCTAATAAATCTAAAGAAACGGGTAAGTGTGAACCCATTCTTCCTTATCTGCAGACTATTGTTTCCCAGCATTCCCAAGAGGAATGCGATGGGATAAAGCCACGGATAGCTACTAAACTCAAAGATGCCAGAGTTCTTAAAGAACCCCCTTATACCATAAATCTGAAGAAACGGGTAAGTGGGAACCCATTCCTCCTTATCTGCATTCTATTAGTCCCCAGCATGCTCAACAGGAATGCGGTGGGTTAAAGTCACGGATAGCTATCAAAATCCAAGAAGGCAGAGTTCTAAAAGAATCCCCAGATAAGTTGAAGAAATGGGATGATTCATAAATAATACAGTATGCCAAAGCAATTGCACGCGGTAAATGATGGAGGCACAAGAAATTCCCACGATACTATAGTAATAGTCTATTTATGTTGCATATGAAAACAAATAGGATTAAAATAAACAGATTCGTAACGCAAGGCGGGCCCGGCAATTCTCCCGAAGACAGGAATAGACCAAACAGACGTTCCGATCGGCAGATTTCTCCGTTGGGAATAAGAAATCAAGTTCAAGGAGACGGGCGTACGCTATACGAGCGTGCGAATATTCTCCGGGACCAGGAGCGGGAGATCGGCCCACAGCTGAATCGGGCTTAGCGTAACACCGCGTTGGTGTACGTAATGTGTTTTTATTCGAGGCGGAAACCGACGCCCACGTGGATTACGCGCGTGTGATTTACTATACGAATGTATCACTCTGTTACGGGATAAATAAGACATGCCAAAAACGTACGAGAAAACGGTTAAATATTTTCGTACGTATAAAAGTATGAACACTTGTGTTTGAAGAATAATTAAACTGTCAAATTTCTTATGAATTAATTGAACACAGTTTTTTCCTGACGTCATGGACCGAGTGGCAAAATTGAAATGGCAATGGGCTGGACACTTGGCTAGACAGGGTGGCAACACATGGGCACCCAGGATACTCAGTTGGAGACCTTGAACAAATACGCGAAGTGTCGGAAGGCCACCGATGAGAAAGAAGAAGAAGTTTTTTCCACTTTTGAGTTTATTTTTCTCGACATTTTTCGCACCTTCAATATCGGAAGAACGATGAAAAAAAGTGCTTTAATTCATAAATCATCGTGGAATTCCACAGCGTTAACGCCATAAGTAATTATTAAATTTATTGACCTTTATGTATGGAAGTGAAGCACGGAATTAGCAAAAAGGGATGAAAGTAGAATAAATGCAGTAGAAATGAGATCTTTTAGAAGAATCTTCATTCAATTCTTAGATTTGTATGACTTTTGCACTTGGCGATCACTGCAGCAAAGGCATCTTTATCCTAAGCCACTTGGAACAGGTTCTGAATTCTTGTCATTCCTGTCCATTATTTTATGTTCCGCAGCCAGCAAAACTGCCTTCTACTAACTCCCCGACGTCCCTCCACTTTACCCATTGATATCAGTCGAAGGAGGTGGTATTTTTCTCCCCTTAGCACATGACCTTTCTAGCTTTCACAGCTCTCTATTGGGTCTGGCTCTCAGTAGTACGTCTGCATTACTGACCCTATCGGTCCACGGTATACGGAGCATTATGCCAAACGCCTTCAACCGGTTCATTAAATTCACTTTAAGAGTCCAGGTTTGGCAGCCGTATAGAACAGACCATATATTACATTTAATCATTCTTTGTCGGAGTTTCAGGTTAAGATTATCGTTTCAAAAGAAAGTTCTCATTTTATTAAATGCAGCCTGTGCAACTTCAATTCGGCATTTTATTTCAGTGTCCGGGTCAAGCGCTTTAGTGATAATGCTGCCAAGATATTTAAATTGGTCGACCATTTCAACATTCGCACCATTGCATTCGACACTCTATCATATTCAGATTTCCACACATTCGTCTTAGACTGAATTTATTCTACTTTAATCCTTCTTTTGCCAGTTCTATGCTTCAGTTCCATACATAATGGTCGGCACAAGAACTCCTTTATATGGTATTTTCATAAGAGAAGAAAACAATCGTGGCAAGCCACGCACCGACGTTTGGCATAGTTCCTAATAAAACATTCCGTGACCTATCCAATGCGGAGGCGCCGTTTGGCAGACTACCAGGAAACCGAAACGACGCATTGTTGTTTGTTATAGTTTTGCTAAATATACACACAGCACGCGGATAAATCAATATTTACACCGTGTATTTATAGGCACGGCGGTCTCTATACTTCGCGCCGGATACTGAAACTCTAAATACATCATCGCTCAATGAGGCAAACGCCCCCCTAGGCCGGTTCGTTGTGTCATGAATGAATTCGTACATTTAAGTTCTTAATGAAATTACCAATCGGGAAAAAATTATCTTCACTATTTAACTAACAAACCATCACGCCGTCTCGGACCGCGACCACACAGGTTGTTTTACCTACCGGCCACCAGAACCAATCTGCCTCTGGTGACACCGGTGGGAAGAACAATTAGTCTGCTGAACGCGGTCTCCTCGGAGATTGACGTCTTTCATATTAGTGAAGGTACGTTCAGCGGACAAATACTCTTGACTTTAGAAAGTATCTTGTCTTCCTAATGTCGAACCATCTCTAATGCGTTCCTGGTATTATGTTGTATTTTTATAGTACCTGTACTCAATAGATGCCTTAAACATTTTGTGTTTGTAATGTCTTTTGAGTTAATAAACTGATTTAATTTGATTCCATACTAACTAACTAACCATCACGCCGTCTCCCCGGAGGGGTAGGCAAAAAAAATGGACCGCCACACTGTTCTGTCCTGACATACTTCTCTCAATTCATTCTTTCTGCCATCCCCTCCGGGGAGACGGCGTGATGGTTAGTTAGTATAGAATCATGTTTACCACCCCTGATCTGTAATATAAAGGACTAAGTTTATAACAGTTCCACGAGTCCGTCGATACAACCGAGCCTAGAGAAACCGGTCGCTGTCGAAATAAAGACAAAAGTGAAAGTAATTGCGTAGATTTTCACGGTTGATTTCTCCTTCTTGACCGACGTTTCGGAGATCGTTGCAGTCTCCATCTTCAGGGTAATATGGTGGTGGTAATGCACTTACCACCACATTATCCTGAAGATGGAGACTACAACGGCCTCCGAAACGTCGGTCGAGAAGGCGAAATCACACGTTGTTACCCAAAATCACACAAAACATTAAAGTGAAAGTATTGAACGCTAGGGCATTAACACTGTGGAATTCCATAGTAATATACTTTGGAAATTGAAAATAACTTTGTTTAATCCACAAAAGGCAGAAAGAATGTTAAAAAAATATATGTTAACGATGTAAATGGAACCAGAAATAGAGGAAGACCGAGGAAAACGTGGCACGATCAAATAAATATAATATTGAATGCCAGCCATGTGAGGAGTCAGAGAAATCGACGCGCGTGCATGACACGATGTATGAATATTGAGGAAGCGAGAGAAATGTCAGGAAAGAAAAGTGTGGCAGTCCATTCTTTCCGCCTACCCCTTCGGGGAGACGGCGTGATTGTTAGTTAGTTTCAATTTCCTAAAGTGAAAGTTAACTACTCTACTACTAAAACAAGCTTTTGATTTATTATTATCATTGTTAATTTAAAAAAAACGACGGATTCGTGGAACATAAATTAAATAGACAATATGTGCACCATCTAAAAAGAACATTTTGTGTTAAATTATTTTTATTTTGTTATTTTATTTTATATCATTGTATTTTATATTATTTATTTTAGATTTATTTTGTGGGTGTTGCACGATCAAAGTGTGCGCGGGAGATGCCTATTGGTGGCGATGAGGTTCGCAACCCATCACACCGCGTCTCCCGCGGAGCGAAAAGAGAAGGATGGAGTGCCGCATCAGTAAAAGTGTGACAGTCCATTCTTTCTGCCTACCCTTTCAGGGAGATGGCGTGATGGTTAGTTAGTTTTTTGTTAATTTATTGATTGCGGTGCACCGTCCTCGCGGTTTGATGGCCACTGTCCGCTTGTTGCACGCTGCCGTACGGGCGTACTGGCGTACGTCCGTACAAGGTGTCGGCGGTCACGTACACGCGCGCGCAGGTACCCACCCGGCGGGGCGGTCACGTGGCTGGCGGGGGGCGGGGCGGGCAAGGACGCCACGAGGCGGCTGCCGCGGGGGGCGCAGCGTGAAAGGACCGAGATCATGTGAGCGGAATGCGATGCGATAGCTAGAGGCAGAGGTAGAGGTGGAGGTGGCTACCTATCCGTACTACCATTATAGCCACCGCCAGTACCTACCTGCTTGTAATAGTCGTGCGTACTCGTATAAACAGACATAGGCTACAGTAGAGTTAAGCTTGGAATGCGTGCCACACTATTCCAATACTGAAATGGATAAAGTTTTATTTATTTTATTATTAAATAAATGTATTATTATTAAATAATCTAAAATAACAATATGTGTTAAATTATTTTTCTTTGTTATTTTATTTTATATCATTGTATTTCAGATAATTTGTTTAAGATTTATTTTGTAGACGTTGAACGATCGAAGTGTGCGCGGGAGATGCCTTTTGGTGGCGATGAGGTTCGCAACCCATAACACCCCGCCTCTCGCGATGGCGAAAAGATATCGGAAGAAGGGTTGTAGCTGGAAACAAAATAAATGGTGCACTCAAAAGTCATTAACCGCGAATAAAAATATTTCGACTGAAGCGAAGATGGCAGTGCTCAATGGAGTTCTAGTGCCGACCCTTATGTATGGAAGTGAAACTTGGCGTTGGCAAAATAACGATGAAAGTAGGATAAATGCAGTAGGAATAAGAATAATGTGTAGATGAAGTAAGACAGGAATGTAAGGGGGATGAATGCGTGATAAATAAAATTAAAAAAGGGTCACTAAGATAGTTTGGACATCTGGAACGAATGGATGAGGAAGTGAATGGAAAAAGAAGTCGAGGAAGACCAAGGAAGATATGACATGGCCAAATTAATCAATTACTGAAAGGCGGCCTTGTTCGAAGTAGAAATAATCGGCGTGCGTGCATGACATGATGTATGAATGTCGAGGATTCACGAGAAGTATGTCAGGAAAGAACAGTGTGGCAGTTCTTTCTTTCTTCCTACCCCTAATGAGAGACGGCGGGATGGTTGGTTTGTATTTATAAACTAAGCAACCATCACGCCGTCTCTCATTAGGGATAGGCAGAAAGAATGGACCGCCGCACTGTTCTTTCTTAACATACTTCTCGCGCTTCCTCAACATTCATACATCATGTCATTCACGGACGTCGATTTCTCTGATACCTCAAGTGGCCGACATATTCAGTTGTTCGTTCAGAAGACAAACACTCTTGACTTTAGAGAGTATCTTGTATTCCTAAAGTCGAACCATCTCTCATGCGTTCCAGGTATTATATATAATTATGTTATTACCTGCTATTTTACCATTACTATATTTTACATGTTTTTAATAGATGCCTCAAAATTTTATATTTGTATGTAATATCTTTGAGAAATAATCCGATTTGATTTCATAGATGCAATGATTGCAATAATATCTCCTATTTATAAGGAGGAATTTTTGTAATGTACTTAGGAAATTGAAAATAAATTAGTTTCATACACTATTTATCAAAAAATATTTAAAAAAACACGACATGTTTCGGAGGGTACCTCCATTTTCAGGTGTAAAAATATAATAAAAACTAAACAAAAAAGGTCTAATAAAAAACGCATTTAAAATTCGATACAATAATTCCAATTTAAAAATTAACCTGGACTATTTGTTATAAGTACTAAAAAAATAAATTGTTAGTAATTAAAACAAATAGCCCGGGTTAATTTTTAAATTGGAATTATTGTATCGAATTTTAAATGCGTTTTTATAAGTCTTTCTTTGTTTACTTTTTACTTTGTTTTGTTAAGTATAGATGGAGGTATCCTCCGAAACATGTCGTGTTTTTTAATATTTTTTAATAAATAGTGGATTAAACAAAGTTACTTTCAATTTCCTAAGTATATTATTAAGTATATAATGCAGTAGAAATGAGATGCAAAAAAGTTCTTGTGCCGACCCTTATGTATGGAAGTAAAGCATGGAACTGGCAAAAGAAGGATGAAAGTAGAATAAATGCAGTAGAAATGAGATCTCTTAGACGAATGTGTGGATACTCTGTGTATGATAGAGTGTCGAATGAAAATATAAGAAGTGAATGCGGTGCGATTGATGGTGTCATGAACAAAATAATGAAAGGATCATTAAGATGGTTTGGACATATGGAAAGAATGAATGAAGAAAGAACGGTAAAAAAATTATATGTTAATGATGTAAATGGAACCAGAAATAGAGGAAGACCGAGGAAAACGTGGCGCGATCAAATAAATCAAATATTGAATGTCGGCCATGTGAGGAGTCAGAGAAATCGACGCGCGTGCATGACACGATGTATGAATGTTGAGGAAGCGAAAGAAATATGTCAGGAAAGAAAAGTGTAGCAGTCCATTCTTTCTGCCTACCCCTTCGGGGAGACGGCGTGATGGTTAGTTAGTTAGTTAGTTATTACTACGGAATTCCACAGTGTTAATAACTTAGCGTTCAATTTTTGTAATGAACCCTAGTTTGGTTGTACAAAAGCCGTGTACTTGGAAAATGACCATTAAACGAATGGGATTAGTGTTCATATTGAAGCGGAGTTTGCACGTCGCCGTCGGTACGGTATCTCGTTTGGTGACCTCTACGCATTTGACTAACGAGAAGCGAAAATGCGCCGGCCTTGCGGGGATCGTCGGATTTCGCAACACATTAATCATGAATGGCTACCATGTTATATATATGTTTTGCACCGTCAGAACAATGAGTTCGTTTAGCAGACGCCTAACATCAAGAACGGCCGATTGTGAAATACTTTCGCGTTTCGCAACACAATTCCCGGTACGACATGAAACGGCGTGAGCCACAAACACTTCTACGTGTAAGAAGTGACGTCCAAAAGTTTACGTCCAATGTATAGTATTTTCTAAACCATCACCCCGACTGGTTAGACAGAAATATTGCATCGCCACACTGTTCTTTCCTGACATATTTCCCTCGTTTCTTCAACATTCATAACTAGCTTCCTCTATTTTTAGCTCGGTTCACGTCGTTTACATATACCTCCTTCACCATTCTGTCTTCACTCATTCTTTCCATGTGTCCAAACCATCTTAACGACACTTTCATTCGCACCGCATTCACTTCTTATACTTGCATTAGACACTCTATCATATACAAATTTACCACACATTCGTCTTAGAGATCTCATTTCTACTGCATTTATTCTACCTTCATCCTTCTTTTGCCAGTTCCATGCTTCACTTCCATACATAACGCACCGTGAGTGTAAAACCGAAACAAGTGCAAGTATACAGTTTGGAGATATGGTAGTTTAAAGACTTCATATTGCTTGGAAAAACTGTTTTTTTTTTTTTAATAAACCAATGATTTTCAGTTTAAAGTAATATACCTATAAACCGAAAATCATTGGTTTATTAAAAAAAACAGTTTTTCCAAGCAATATGAAGTCTTTAAACTCCCATATCTCCAAACTGTATATTTACACTTGTTTCGGTTTTACACTCACGGTGCGATAAGAGTCGGCACAAGAACACCATTATGCACTGCCATCTTAGCTTTTTTGTATAGGCTTTTGTTCCGTTTTATGAAGTACTCGTAGTTAATAAAGAAACATATTTAATATGAGGGCTGCACTTGACGCAGTCGATAAACATTTACATCAGGAAAGGAAAAATTGAAAAGGTGCGTTTTGAGTCTCGATATATTTTTTTTTTTTATGTATACAACAGGTTGTTTGAACCCAATTACTGTATACAATTTATTTTTTAGCTATTATATTGAATCTCGTGACATGTGATAGGTAGCCAATCTATCGCCATTTTATTGTCACGTGAATTCTACACCAGGCCAAAGACAGTGTGACAATCACACTGCCATCGCCGGGAATCGAACCCGGGACTTTCTGTATAGAAGTCAGAGCTCTAACCACTCTGCCACGAAGGTCGTCGAAGGAAGGATAAACCGTAGTACAGTGGTTTGGCAGTCATTTCTCTCTGTCTACCCTTCCAGAGAAACGAAGTGATGGTGTGTTTGATTGTTGGAGCTCCCCGCAAAGGTGTTAGGTACCAAGACATCGTTATTATGTATGCACGACACGTCCGTCGTGTTTGTTTGGTCCGCCTTGTAATTGTGCTCGATGCTCTCATTACAGGGACATGGACGTGCCTTTGCACAATGGAGGCGGGCTTTGGGAGACAGCGGCCATTCCGCAATCTAGATCGCCTTTTAGCGGACAACAGCGGATCTGGAGAAAGGATCGCCGATAGAAAATTGAGACTTTGGACAATGCAGAAGCGAAACGTCTGCAAAACTTAGAGCGCCGAATCCAGGGTACGCGTCAATTCTACACTCTACAAAATTTTCTCCTAGATTTGGGAAGGCTGCCTCTGAGATTAACATTAACTAACTAACTAACCATCACGCCATTTCTCCGGAGGGGTAGGCAGAGAGGATGGATCGCCACAGTGCTCTGTCTTGGCACACCTCTCGGGCTTCCTCTACATTCATACATCGTACCATGCACGCACGTCGATTATTCCGACTTCGAATGTGACCGCCTTTTAGTAGTTGATTAAATTGGTCATGCCATGTTTTCCTCGGTCGTCCTCGGTTTCTTTTTCCACTCACGCTGCTTGTGTACAACTTTTTAACCATTCTACTCTCATCCATTCGTTACACATGTCCAAACCGTCTCAGGGATCCTTTTTTAATTTTATCCATGATGCAGCTATCTGCCTAACATTTCTTTCTTATTTCATCGTTCGGTGTTCTATCATACAACGTTTTCCCGCACATTCTTCTTAGACATCTCATTTCTACGGCGTTTATCCTACAAATGAAATCGTATTTTTTCTGGAGTTAGTTAGTTAGAATAGCATGTTTCGCTTTGCTAAGGAATTATCAACAGTACTACTGAGACATTTGATATTAGCAAGACGTAACATGTTATTCCCATTAAATATAATAAAACTTATAGAAAACAGACGTTTCATTCGTAATAGCAATTTTACCTATTTTCAAAAGAAATGTAAAGCAGATGATTGCATCATAAGTAAAAGTATCCCTGAGATAGTTTGGGACATATGGAACGAATGGACGAGAGAAGAATAGTTAAAATGGTAGTGGAAAGAAAAGTCGTGGAAGACCAAGGAAAGCATGGCATGACCAAATTAATCAAATACTAAAAGGGGCCAAATTCGAAGTCGGAAATATCGACGAGCGTGTATTTTACGATGTATGTATGAAGAGGAAACTAGAGAGGTATGTCAGGACAGAGCAGTATGGCAGTCCATCCTCTCGTTATTTAGTTAGTTGACTAAAAAACTAACTATCACACCATCTCCCCGGAGTGATAAGCAGAAAGAATGGACTGCCAAACTTTTCTGTGTTGACATACTCCTCTCGATTTCTCTACATTCATACATCGTAAAATACACGCACGTCTAAATCTCCGACTCCTCACGTGAACGATATTTAATATTTGATCGATTTGTTCGTGCCACGTTTGCCTCGGTCTTCCTCTATTTCTAGCTCCGTTCAAGTCGTTTATATATTCCTTCTTCACCATTCTGTCTTCACTCATTCTTTCCATGAGTCCAAACCATCTTAAAATGACCCTTTCATTATTTTGTTCATTACACTTTACACTCTATCATATATCATACACTAGACACTATCATTTCGTCTAGAGATCTCATTTCTACTGTATTTATTCTTAGGTAGTTAGTAAGTAATAATAACAATAAAAAGCGATTAATCGTCTTGGTAGTGCCTACAATGTACTTGACATTCTGACTGGTGAATGTCGATCTCTTTATGTTTGGCGGGCATTGTGGCCTGCCCCAGAAACGACTGGTTACCGAAGATCGTACGATAGATGGTCATTTCGTTTCTGCATTGTCCGAAATCTTTTCAAACTCTCTTTTTACCTTCCCCAGATAGGTCCACTCGGTTAAAAGTCTAACTAACCATCACGCCGTCTCCGAGAAGGGGTAGGCAGAAAGAATGGACTGCCACAATTTTCTTTCCTGACATATTTCTCTCGTTTCCTCAACATTCATACATCTTGTCATGCACGCGCGCCGATTTCTCTGACTCCTCGCGTGGCCGACATTCAATATTTGATTTATTTGATCGTGACACGCTTTCCTCGGTCTTCCTCTATTTCTAGTTCCATTTACATCGTTAACATATAATTTTCCATGTGTCCAAACCATCTTAATGATCCTTTCATTATTTTGTTCCTAACACCATCATTCGCACCGCATTCACTTCTTATATTTTCATTCGACACTCTATCATACACAGAATATTCACACAGTCGTTTTAGTGATCGCATTTCTACTGCATTTATTCTACTTTCATCCTTCATATTTTAAGTTAATATTGTTGAAGTATCATAGTGTACCGGCCAAAACAATTTTTATCCTTCTTCTGCCAGCAATATGTCCACAGAAGCAAAGATGGCAGTACACAATGGAGTTCTAGTGCCAACCCTCGTGTATGGAAGTGAAGCTTGGAACTGGCAAAAGAAGGATAAACGCCGTATAAATGAGATGACTAAGAAGAATGTGCGGGAAAACGTTGTATGATAGAATACCGAACGATGAAATAAGAAAGAAATGAAAGGCAGACGACTGCTTCATGGATAAAATTAAAAAAAGGATCCCTGAGATAGTTTGGACATATGGAACGAATGGATGAGAGTAGAAAAGTTGTACACAAGCAGCGTGAGTAGAAAAAGAAGCCGAGGACGACCGAGGAAAACATGGCATGACCAAATTAATCAATTACTAAAAGGTGGTCACATTCGAAGTCGGAATAATCGACGTGCGTGCATGGTACGATGTATGAATGTAGAGGAAGCCCGAGAGGTATGCCAGGACAGAGCATTGAGGCGATCCATCCTCTCTGCCTACCCCTCCGGGGAAATGGCGTGATGGTTAGTTAGTTAGTTAGTTCGTTTCTTCTGCCAGCCACCACTCTTTAAATCTGCAAAACATCTGATCGATAAAATCTGCCATTCGATGGTCTCGTATAATGGTCCATCCAAGATTTGACCTCCCATTTCGGAATCGTATTTCCAGCTAAACAGTCAATTAAAACGGTGTCACCTCATAAGCCAGTACCCGCCGCAGGTAAGAATAGACAGACGGAAGATAATTTGCATACAATCAATAACAAGCACGTGATGACTAATGTTAGAATTCAGAAATCCGCCCACGTCTGGGCCGCCCGGACCGGCGGCGAAATCGCCCACAAAAAAACGTCCCAGAACGCCAAGTCTACACGCGAAAGAGATGTATTAACTTCCACCGGCGTTTAAACCTCGGGCGTTTCACAACAGCGGCAATGCAGACTCGACAAAAATACATTATTACATTTCGAGGACAAGAGTTTTAAATAAAACTTATGCTGAATCAACAAAAGAGTTATGTTTAAGCTTGTATTGTATTTTTTTTTATAAACAGCGCTTCGCTCGAAATGTGATGGTTATTTTTGGAACATATAAATCTATTTTTGTTTCTGAAAGTTAATGTAACAGGCTATTATTATAGGTGTATGTTGCTTACGCGACCTTGTGAGATATCTGTTGACGGAGATCATTGTTATAACATAAAGGTATTTTACATTCGATTAGTTCATCTCCATGAAAGAGCTGAAAGGGTTGGATGTAGGTGCCAAAAAGAGCGGAGTGTCAGTAAGCTGTCTCTTGTATGCGGATGACGCTGTCTAACTTGCAGACAACAAGCATGAACTACAAGTCCTGGTGAATTGTACGTAAGAGGTATGCATGCGAAATGATCTGATGATGAATGTTAATAAGTTCAAGGTAATGATTTTTGAAAAGGAAGAAACCATGACAGTCTGCAAATTTGCGTGAATGGTGAAAATTTGGAGCAAGTAGTTGAGTTCGGGTATTTAGGTAGTATGTTTACAAGAGATGGGCGAGTGGAGAGGGATATTGAAAGAAGGGTTGGGGCAGGCAACAAAGTGAATGGTGCACTTAAAGTTGTCATCGCAAACAAAAACCTATCCAAAAATGCTAGAATGACAGTGCACTATGGTGTTCTTCTACCGACCCTTATGTATGGAAGCGAAGCATGGAACTGGCAAAATAATGATGAAAGTAGAATAAATGCAGTAGAAATGAGATCTCTTAGACGAATGTGGGAATACTCTGTGTATGATAGAGTTTCGAATGAAAATATAATAAGTGAATGCGGTGCGAATGATGGTGTCATGAACAAAATAATGAAAGGATCATTAAGATGGTTTGGACATGTGGAAAGAATGAATGAAGAAAGAATGGTTAAAAAAATTATATGTTAATGATGTAAATGGAACCAGAAATAGAGGAAGACCGAGGAAAACGTGGCACGATCAAATAAAACAAATATTGAATGTGAGGAGTCAGAGAAATCGACGCGCGTGCATGACACGATGTATGAATGTTGAGGAAGTGAGAGAAATATGTCAGGAAAGAAAAGTGTGGCAGTCCATTCTTTCTGCCTACCCCTTCGGGGAGACGGCGTGATGGTTAGTTAGTTGGATCATCTCCCAGTTGCAAATGGAGACGCTAAATATATAATACACACGCGTGATATAAAAGTATGGTGAGCCGGATTGAGTTATTAGAGAAAGTGATATGCAAAATATCGAATGTATACATGAGCCAATTTAAATCCAAACTAATTGATGGAAAACAAGTTGGTTTATGGATGACTGGTATTTAGATTCGATGTGGTTGCGTTTTTACATAATACAAGCTAATACTCCACAGCTACGCCAGCGATTAACAATCGAAGGCTGGATATTACAAAGGTGCCAAGTGTAGAAAAAGGCCAATAACTGTGGAAAAGTAAGTAATGATTGAATGATATAGTGTAGTTCAAACGTCACCCTAAAGATGCCACCCGTGCTACATGACATATGGAACAAAAAACAGTTTTGGCTTATTTTCTCTGCTTTATGTTTAAACCACTCGGCACCTTTGTAATAACCAGCCTTTAATTCAACAAACCATCACGCCGTTTCTCCGCAGGGGTAGGCAGAGAGAATGGACCGCCACACTACTCTATCCTGACACACCTCTCTAGCTTCCTCCACATTCATACAGCGAGTCATACACGCACGTCGATTCTTCCGACTTCTAACATGACCAACCTTTAAAATTTGATTAATTTGGTCGTGCTATGTTTTCCTCGCTCTGCCTCGACTCCGTACTCCATTTACATCATTAAAGTATACTTACTTAAGCATTCTTTCTCCATCCATGCGCTCCATATGTCCGAACCAACACAACGATCCTTTCATTATTTTGTTCATAATACCTTCTTCCGCTCTACATTCCTTTCTTATATCAGCATTTAAGATTCTGTCGTTTATCGTTCTACATACATACGTCTTAGGGACCTCATCTCTACCGCATTTATTCGCTTCCATACATTAGGGTTGCGACCAGAACTCCATTGTGAACATTTAATTCAACTGCTGTATATATCATTATAAGCCTGTATTCTTCCACTCCTGGACGTAGGCCACCTCTATCTGCTTTGATAGGGGGAGAGCTTTGCTGGGAGTGTTGATAAGTGTCAGTTTTACGTCTGGGCGTCTCTTATCAAATCTCCCAACGGCAATTTTATTACCGCATTTGAGATAACGAGTCGATGAGATTCAAGGCTACGTCGGTGACGTTACGATGCCGTTACGGTCACTGTCCAGTGTAAATGGACCTTTATGGAACCCTAAAAAAGAAATGAAATCAATCACGTAACAACGTATTCCTTTTTTATGATACTCCTTCTTTCACCTATATTAATATCCGAAGTAAATTGGTCACCGTAGAAGACGTGCTCTATTCATTTTCTTTTGCCTTTGTTATGATCTTTTTAAAAAGTCTCTTTCAAGTATGCGATCCCCGTTTCGTGACACGATCTCTTTTCCCATTGTCCATGCCTTCAATGTGCTAAAATAACAAATAAGGCGCCATAAATAATCAAAGAAATAAGACTCTGTCCATTTAACCTTTCCCTTATATGGCTAAAAAAAAAATCCGCGTGATACGGTGCTGTGAAATCAGCAAACAATTCAAAAAGATAATTTGAAATCCAAAAAATGGAAGAAGTCTAACTATTTCACATATTAAATGAATTTCCTTATTTTCCCCATCCTGGATTTTGTCTCCTCCCTTCCTCCTGTGCCTCCTACTGTGCATTATTTATTTTTTATTCATTCTTTAACATATGTTATTTATGTATCGATTGTGTATTTTCTTTTGCTGTTGTATTGCTGTGTGTGTACGGCGGGACAACGAGGGAGAGTAGCGTAGCTTAAATGTGGTCTGGGTCCCCCTTGGTTGCAAATATGCATATATTATTATTATAATGTTTTAATGGAAGTCCTGCATGGACGAGCCTAGGGAGTGCACGAGTGAAGCTGACGAAAGGCACCGCTGCATCTATAACAGCTTCAGGTAAGCGGGGGGAGCCCTCTATGGCTCGGCCATATTTCATTTCATTTAATTTATTTTAATAAAAATCACAAACATTACAGACATATAATTCCAGATCTTTTGCAATTACATTATAAGAATTTATAAGAGAAGCATAAAAAAAATATAACAAACTAAGCCTAAGAATTAGAAAGAATCATAACATTGATATTGCATCCCTGAGGCAACTCACACTATCACGAAATATGTCAACCTCCGAGGCGACCCGATTAAGCAATAATATTGCCCTACCCACAGGCATAAATATTGAGAGGTTGGTTCTGCAGCGCGGCAAATAAACTAACCTAAAGTAAGGAGATAGAGATATTAGAGTTTTTTTATGTCCACAACAGGTTGTATGGACCCAATAACTGTATACGATTTTTATTTTTTAGCTATTATATTGATTCTCGTGACATGCGATAGGTAGCCAATCTATCGCCATTTTATTGTCACGTGAATTCTACACCAGACCAAAGACAGTGTGACAATCGCACTGCCATTGCCGGGAATCGAACCCAGGACCTTCGGCATGGAAGTCAGAGCTCGTAACCACTCTGCCACGAAGGTCGAATAAGAAACAATGTCTACTAACTACACAGCATCGGTGAGGGAAGATTAAACGGGTATCCGGGCGTCAGAATTCAAGAAAGGAGTAATGGCTGACTAATTAGTAATTAGATCTAAGACGCAGTAAAACGAATGCAAGAAACAGCAGGCCGCGTGCTGGCGTGGCGTGGCGCTATTCGGAGCTCAACGACCTTAGCCGGTGTATAGTTTAGTTTGGGTAGATACGCGACAATGTGCTCCGGAGATCTTTAGCATGTGCGAAGTACGTCGGACAACACCGTTTTAATAGATACATCACTTTTAAAGAGCGCCCCACACGCGTACCGGACACGATGTGCGATAAAAAACAAAACATAAAGATGCCTACACACGATCTCAATAATTGAATGCATTATATAATGTGATTGGAGTCACAGAATCTGAACAGTGAACAGAAATTTCTTCTATTATAATAATAATAATAATATGCTAACTTTTATAGCGCCGTTTTTGTGATGTAATCACCTCAAGGGCGCATTAAGACGTGTTTTAAATCTAAAAATCTAAATTTTCGCGATCGGTTAAAAAGTGTAGTGGAACAAAGTATAAATTTTAAATTGGGTATGAAATATGAAAAATATGGGTTTTCAGTTTAGATCTGAAATCTGTCGGATCATTTATGCATCTGAGGTGTGAAGGGAGATTGTTCCAAGCTGATGGACCGGCTACCGCGAACGCATGATCCCCGAAATTTGTACTGGGGCAACGCTTTGGCTCAACTAATCTTCCTATTGCCGAGGAGTTCGTCGAGCGAAGTGTGGATTTCCTTGTATTTAGGCTGTCCGTTATTCAGAGTTCAGATATATAACTTGGTGTCATTCCATGAAGCGCTTTGAAGGCTGTCCAGCAGAGTTTATACTGGATTTATACTATATTCTCCTTCATTTTGTGTTGTGGATTCATATTTGAATAAATATATAACTTCACTTAGTATTTTTACAACAATTTATTACACTTTTCACAGACATGTTTCGGTTATGATACAACATTTTTCTTCTTCTTCTTCTGATTATAGATCTTGCGACCTTTTTTTCTGTGATGAAGCGACCAGCCTTCTCTCCATCTCTTTGGTGGTCGTCCTGGTGGTCGACGGCCCTCTGGAGTCTCGTGCATCACGATATTAGGAATTCTCACTGGATCCATTCTCTCGATCTGGTCCCTCCAGAATCGTCTTCTCCGCCTACTCCATCTCATTATGTCTTCAATTTTGCAGGATTTGCGAATTTCTTCATTGGGTATCCTATCTCTAAGGGTTCTCCCCACAATAGGTCGCAATGTTCTCATTTCATTTTTCAATGCGCCAAATTTTAACAATATAATAAAACAGAGTGATAACTTGTATAGAAAAAGGGTGGGGATATGTATTAAGGTGGAGGGGGTATAATTAGGATTGAGAGGGGGGAGATGAGGTATCATAACCGAAATATATCTGTTATGAAGTGTTGTAAAAATACTAATATTTATTCGAAAGTGAACGGAAAATTTGAATAGTATTTTATGATTTAACTGAAAATCTTGTTACGATGTTTTTTTTTAATAACTATTATAACTTTTGCATTTCCACACACAACAAATTGCTAAGTATTTATTTAATTAAGAATACTATTATTGTTAATTTAAATTTCTTGGTAGATGTTCATTGTAAAAATTCTGAAGATGTAATTAACCATGCCGTTTCCCCGGAGGGGTAGACAGAAAGGATGGACCGCCATACCGCTCTGTCCTGACATACTTTTCGGGCTTCATCTACATTCATACATCGTTACATGCACGCTCGTTGATTTCGATCTCGTCGGGGGCGGGCCTAGGAATCGCATGAGCGAAAGGGCGCCGCTGCGTCCTACAACATCTTCGGGTGCTACGAAAAGTAGGCACGTCAGCATTTGCGATCGGGCGTCGGACGGGAGCGAGACGCGGCCTAACCCCGCACACGTGCGATGTATTTTAAGTCCGCCTTCCGAAATAGATGCCACGAGAAAGCACCAACCACTCGCAGGCCGGGCACGCGCGCCAAAAATTTATTACATAATTCTAATTCGGTATTGCGAACATGCGCGGCCGTCTCCAGGCCGGCCCGGGGGTGAGGGGGGGGGGGTAGTATGCGAATAGCGGGGATAACGGGAAACCACGACTCCAGGTGAGAAGACGTGCTCCATCAATAATTGATCACTCCTGCGTAGTCACCTACCCGTACATGCTAGCCTACATATTAAAAAAAAGTACTTATGTACGCACAGATAAACAAAAATAACTAAATAGTCCATTGTTTTGGCCGAAAAACTATGATACTTTAACATTATAAACTGTTAAATTAAAAAGCTTTCCAATCTTAATAGATGACGCTAGTGTAGAGTGAACTTAAATATGTAAAGATAGGCGTGGACTCCTACCATATATACAAGTTCCAAAAATTTGTCAGACGTGGTGGTCATAACAAAAAAAGGTGAAATGGGGAATGTTGTTAAACATAAAGCGATCGCTCAACCCAACCTATGACAGGTCATAAGTCCTGTAAGCGCCTCGGCCACCACATTCTGTTCCCAGAAAACAATTTACATCTTCGTCTCTATTGAGATACAATTAATCCTTATAAAATAAAAAACTTTGTTACGTATCACAATTGTTTTTTTTATTTTTCGCGACAGCTGTTTCGTCAACCTATGTTGACATCATCAGGTGTTACAATAATATATCGAATGTCAAATTGTCGTGATTTTTCGAACCTTTATGTTCCTATGTCATAATTGAATTTCTTTGATATAATTTTGAAGTTCTTGCTGGAGTTGAGTTAGGTACCTAATTATTTCAATTAAAATAGCGGTTGGATACTATTTATAGGAGAAAATATAAAGGTGAAAAATATAATAATAATAAAAATAAAATAAATTTATGATAATAATCACAATAATAATAAAAACAGTAGAAGGAACAATTACCCATAATATATAGTCAAAAACGACAAAACATAATAAATTAAAGACGATAAAATATATAAGGAAGCAGATTACATTAATAAAAAAGGTGACAAAAGTTGAAGGTAGAATTATTATTTTTCTGCTAGATTGTATAAAGGAAAAGTTTTTTAATATACTTATAGGGAATAAGCTGGAATTTGGTTATTTATAATATTCAACTTACATTTCTTTGCTTTTAAAAAATTTGACCTTTGATATATTATTGTAACACCCGACGATGTCAACATAGGTTGACGGAACAGCTGTCGCGAAAAATTAAAATACAAAAATAACTAGTTTTTACAAATTACAGTTTACCCTTTATTATTACAGGATATTTTAGATAGATTTTGAATTGTGAATACAAGTGCACGGTCTTTTCTTCGAGACACTAAAGGTCCATTTACACTGGACAGTGACCGTAACGTCACCGACGTAGCCTTGAATCTCACCGACTCGTTATCTCAAATACTATAATAAAATCGCCGTCGGGAGAGTTGATACGAGACGCGCAGATGCAAAACTGACACTTATCAACATTCCCGAGGCCGATTTTATTATAACATTAGAGATAACGAGTCTGAGATTCAAGGCTACATCGGTGATGTTACGGTCTAGTGTAAATGTACCTTAAGTACCGTGCTTAGCAGTTCACGCGATTCTAATACATTACTATTATTATTATTATAATTTTGTGGAATCGCTCATTACAACAGGACAGCTTGAGCCAAATCGATGTAAAGGATATTATGGCTATCATAGTGATTCTCGTGACATGTGATAGGTAGCTAATCTATCGCCATTTTATTGTCACGTGAATTCTACACCAGACCAAAGACAGTGTAAAAATCACACTGCCCTCGCCGGAAATCGAAAACGGAACCTTCGGGGTGGCGGTTCATGCACTTACCACTCGGCCACGAAGGTCGTCGTCATGATCTAAATATCTACATTCCAAAAAAATGTATGTGCATTTATATACACATGTAAGAGGTTTCTTACTTCTTCGAAGTAAGAAAAGAAAAAAAACTTTTAAAGTTTTTAAATACATTTGTCACTACAAAATGTGGGAAAAATGAATTAATTACATATTTATCATTGATGGCTTCATCGTGTAACTTCAAAAACTGTGATTTGTATTAATAATATTCGAAATATTGTACATTTGTATATTTCATACAGGTTCTTTCTTCCTTTTAAAATATTTTTACAAATAATATTGCGCAAAATATACAAAATTACCCCACTAAAATGTGACAGTTCGTTGGTAATATTTTACACTTTTTACGACTCTCTTCATTCATGTTTTCGCAATTCGTGAGCTGGCATGCGTGAAATGTCTGGTCGTTATTTATCATTGATTACACTTCCGTAAAGGCAAAGATGGCAGTACATAATGGAGTTCTAGTGCCAACCCTAATGTATAGAAGTGAAACTTGGAGCTAGCAAAAAAATATGAAAATAGGATAAATGCCGTAGAAATGAGATCACCGAGAAGAATGTGCGGGAAAACGATATATGATAGAATACCAAACGACGAAATAAGGAAGAAATGTAAGCCAGATGATTGCATCATAAGTACAATTAATAAAGGATCCCTGTGATGGTTTGGACATATGGAACGAATGGACGAGAGAAGAATGGTTAAAATGCTGTATACAAGCAATGTGAGTAGAAAGAGTAGCTGTGGAAGACCAAGGTAAGCATGGCATGACCAAATTAATCAAATACTGAAAGGTTAGAAAAGTTAGAAAAAGTTACATTCGATGTTAGAAAAATCGACGAGCATGCATGTTACGATGTATGAATGTGGAGAAAGCTAGAGAGGTGTGTCAGGACAGAACGGTATGGCGGTCCATCCTCTCTGCCTACCATTCCGGAGAAAGAAAGACAAGTCACGTAGCCAGAAGCTCGGACGAAAAATGGACAAGAAGACTGCTGACTTGGAGACCGTGGACGGCAAAGAGAAGTACAGGGCGACCCCAACTACGGTGGAAGGATGAACTGAACAGACACGTCGGAATAACCTGGATGCAGTCTGAAAAATACAGAGTGACGTAGAAAGCAAATGGAGGAAAACTTTGTCCAGGAGTGGACGGGAAAATGCTGAAGAAGAAGAAGATAATTGGATACACAACCGTGTATAACGAAATTACTACGGAATTCCATGATTAATTATTAACTCACTTTATCATTTGAAATGTTTTTGTAAATTCTTAGTGTTAAAATAAACATACCTAAAAAAAATAATAACAAAATGAGCGTGTATTATTAGCAGTTTAAAAGTATATAATATATAGATGCTTAATAGAACACTGGCTTAACTCAAAAAAGCAAGTTTTGCTCAATCTGACATGAGTCGGTGTTTTAACAAAAACAGTCGAAAAACACGTACGAATGGATAGCGTTAACATTGTGAAAAATAGATGGATAACGTTAACTCAACTATGACCTAAACCATAATCGGTCAGTTTACTATTAAGCGTGCGATATGAGTAATGATCTGGCCTGCCACGACTCGGTTCCAAAAGTGAAAGACCGATGAAAAAGAGTCCTATGTCGTCTGAAGAAACGGAACGCAGACCCGACCGGCCGTAACCGCAGCGATGCATCACAGCCGGTTCACGATTTTGTGACATTTGCGAAACTTCGGACGGGCCGTTTTGTGACGCTCTTTTTTGGGCATCGATTGTTTCCGTTTCGCAAGAGACTTTCCGCATAAGACAATCAAAATGTCGCCGCACGTACAGTCGGCTCACTTTACAAAGATTTTAACTATAACTTGGATCTTCTGGCATACGGCAGTTCAACTTTGTGGCTATACCTCGTACGACTGAAACATTGTTGGAATGGCGATTTGGTTTATGCGTCCTTTTGAATTGAAGATCAGAATACTTTCTTATTAGTAGCCTTTATAACATACATGTCCCCGATAACAGATTAAGTTCATTTGAATAACTTTTTGAAAACATTGTATTATTTTCACACTTATTTTGCAAAACATCGGGACACAGAAGCCCTTCTTCAGAGTAGATATTTTAACAGTATAATGAACAAATAGTTACTTATACTAACTAACTAACTAACTAACTAACCATCACGCCATTTTCCCGGAGGGGTAGGCAGAGAGGATGGATCGCCACACTGGCCTGTCCTGGCACACCTCTCGGGATTCCTCCACATTCATACATCGCACCATGCACGCACGTCGATTATTCCGACTTCGAATGTGGCCGCCTTTTAGTAATTGGTTAATTTGGTCATGCCATGTTTTCCTCGGTCGTCCTCGGCTTCTTTTCCCACTCACACTGCTTGTGTACACTTTTTTAACCATTCTACTCTCATCCATTCGTTCCATATGTCCGAACCATCTCAGGGATCATTTTTTAATTTTATTCATTTCTTTTTTATTTCATCGTTCGGTATTCTATCATACAACGTTTTCCCGCACATTCTTCTTAGTGATCTCATTTCTACGGCGTTTATCCTGCTTTCATCCTTCTTTTGCCAGCTCCAAGCTTCACTTCCATACATGAGGGTTGGCACTAGAACTCCATTGTGTACTGCCATCTTTGCTTCTGTGGATATATTTCTATTTGCAGTAATGACTTTGAGTGCGCCATTTATTTTATTCCCAGCACCAACCCTCCTTTCGATGTCTTTCTCCATTTTTCCGTCTCTTGTAAACATGCTTCCCAGATACGTACTTATACTATAAACTAAATTAAAGTAGTTCAGAAGACAAATACTCTTGACTTGGGAGAGTATCTTGTATTCCTAATGTCGAACGATCTCTCATGGGTTCCTGGTATTATATATTTATTATATTTTACCTGTTCTCAATTGTCTTGAACTATAATAAATGTTTGTAATATCTTTTGAGGAAATAAATTGATTTGATTGATTGATTGATAAAAACAGAGAAAAGGGGGTGGAGCAATGTAATTTACAGGGGAAAGGTTAATTGTAATTTAGTTAGAATTATGAGAAAAGGGAAACAAATTAAATATCGGACTTGAAGTTATGTTTATTTGGTTGAATATAATATTTTCTTTAGTTTTAATTGCTTTTTTACTTTCTTTGAGATAAAGAAAGAGATTAAGTTCAGTTCGAATAATAGAATTTACCAGATAACTTACTGCTGCTAAACATGATATTAGAGAAAGTACGTTCAGAAGACAAATACTCTCGACCTCAGAGAGTATCTTGTCTACCTAAAGTCTAACCATATCTCTCATGCGTCCCTGGTATTATATTATATTATACCTGTTCTCAAATAGATGTCCTAAACTTAAAATATGTTTGTAGTGTCTTATTCAAGCAACACAAAATTATTACTGGTTTGTTTGCGTATGAATTCGCCCGCGGACGAGTGTCGCAAAGGGCCGCCTGCGCAGGGGACCAGGATAGACTTTGAAATGGAGACGGTTTCGCAACGCGACCTGGCATCCCTCCACGGAACCGCCCAAAGAGGTGGCCGAAAAGGCGACGTCAATCACCCGAGGTCGCTGTGATCCCCTGTTATCGCATACGATGGATAATGTTATCGGCGGCACGTGCTTGCTAATCATGTTTCACGAGGAGATAAGATGTATAATTTATGATGGTGTTCAACGCTAATTTCGCGTTTCATTAATAGATTAGTTTCTATATGGTACATGCAGAGACACGGCAGTTTTTATGAGTAGTTCGTACTATACTCGTATAATCGAAAAATCTATAATCAATCCTTAACAATATCTATAATAAAAATTATTTTATAATACATATTTTGTATATGAACGAACAAGAAAGTACTGCAGTGAATGAAGGAAAAAAGTCATTAATATTTAGTTAAAAAGTCATTAATATTTTGTTAGAAAGTCATTAACTAACTAACTTATCATCACGCCGTCTCCCCGGAGGGGAAGGCAGAAAGAATGGAACGCCACACTGTTCTGTCCTGACATACTTCTCTCGCTTCCTCTACATTCATACATCTTGTCATGCACGCACGTCGATTTTTCCGACTCCTCACGTGACCGACATTCAATATTTGATTGATTTGATCCTGCCACGTTTTCCTCGGCCTTCCTCTATTTCTAGCTCCGTTCACGCCGTTTATATATACCTTCTTTACCATTCTGTCTTCACTCATTCTTTCCATGTGTCCAAACCATCTTAATGACCCTTTCCTTATTTTGTTCATAACACTTTCATTCGCAACACATTCACTTCTTATACTTGCATTTGTCACTCTATCATATACAGATTTGTCACACATTCGTCATAGAGATCTCATTTAATATTTAGTTTATTAGTCATTAATATTTGCATTTATTAAAATGCAAAAAAATATACTCGTATATGCTAAAAGAAAAAAAAATGAGCGCTAAAGGGTTAAGTAATGGATTATTTTATATTTTATCTATCACCGTTGCAGTGAGTCCTAAGATCCGGTAAAATTACTCTAATTTACAAGTAATTAATATGGTAATTAATACACTTTCAAAATATTACATACCAAAACTTCAGATATTTCCTGATAGAAGTGTGGGAAGGAGCGAACAACATACCTGAAACAAAAAAGACAAAATGTTAGACAACAAATTTAAAAAATATATATTTAGCAATAAAACATTTATGATGGATTGTATCGACGCTTCGCTATTGCTATATTCGAGTATATGCGTACACAATAATAAAGTAAACGATAACAATTGAAGCTCGACATCACTCACGACACATTTCTCCAAATACATTATGTATGACGATCTAATGATGATTGACAGCTGTCATTTAAACTGATTCGAGCGCCATCTCTTAGTGACTTACATTACGCACAATTAAATACTCATATCAAGCAAAATTAGTCCACACCAATATAGAGTGTAATGCATTTTATTGAACAATTTTATTGTAACGGTTCGTATCAAATGAATTTTTACACCTTCGCCGAAGTAATACTAATAAACAGCGTAAATTTCGTCGCAATCGGATCAGTATTTGTCAGGTCTATTTATCCTATAGCCACGAAAATTGGCTTTTATTTATGTAGATAAGAAATATTATGCATTGCGAAATGAACTGATGATGAATGTGTGAGATGATTTGGATATATGGAACGAATGGATGAGAGAAGAATTGTCAAAATATTATACACAAGCAATGTGAGTGCATGTGAGCATGTATGGCGGGACATAGAGGAAAATAGCAGTAGATTGAATGTGGCCTGGTGCTCTCTTGATTTCTTACATATAACTTTTCTAACGTAGCGTAGGTCCCTCGTGGACTAGGAAAGGGCCTAGGAATTGAACGAGCGAAGCTGACGAAAGGTGCCGTTCGCCTATAAAAACTTAGGGTAAGCGTTGGGAATCCTCTGTAGTCCATCCTTTCTTCCTTCCAATCCAGGAAACAGCGTTCTTCTTCTTCCTTGTTGTAGACCTATGTGGTCTGTTCTCTAGAGTGTTGCTCCTCCTGTGAGGTAGATTCCCAGATGTCCTTCCATCTTTTAGGGAGTCTTCCACGAGACGAGTCCCATGAGGCTGATTATGCAATGAGAGTCTGCTGGTGTCCATTCTTTGAACATGACCGTACCAGTCCCATTTTCGCTGTCTGCTTCATCTTATATTATCCTCAACCGAAATGAAAAGGCGTTATGGTAAAAAAATGAAACCAAAAAAAATTATACAAAATTTCTTTATTATTATGTATTTAGTGTGCTTCCACTTGTGTTTATGTTCGATCGGTTAGGCAGCTTGCTGCCATCTTCTGGTGATCATCATCAAGACCAGAAGATAGCAGCAAGCTGCCGAAACCGGTCGAACATAAACACAAGTGGAAGCACACTAAATACATAGTAATAAAGAAATTTTGTATCATTTGTTTTTCGTTTTCATTATTTAAAATGAACCTACCAAGAAATTTCAATTAAAGGCATAACGCCTTTAATTGAAATTTCTGGTTAGTTAATTATGAATGTGTAAGTCCAAGTTAATGGTTTTCGAAAAAAAAAGAAAAGATTAGAAGCAGTGTTGTGTTATAACAGATTGAATGATAAACTTTTTTCATTTCGAAATTTTATATATTGTAGAACGCGTTAAGCGCGATCGACAAAGCCTTACAAAAGCGGGCAATTTATAATCTCTTCTCGTAGGAAGTGTAGCGGTCGTTGGATTCTCATAAAGCGGTTACATCACGCCGGCGAGAGAAAATGTCTTGAATCGAGTCAAACCGCAAGCAAACGGCGTGCGATCCTCGCGGCCTACGTGCACTCGGTGTCCCGGGTTTCTCGGAAGCTGGAGAGCGCCGATTGCGTCACCGACGACGGGGAAATAATCTCCAATTGGGCGTTCTACGTCGCTTCGCGCGGCCATAAAGGCGGAGGGTCTGCGCGATATGGCCGATTCGATGCATTTTGCAACGGTGCAATCGACCCGGGCGAGTGAAATCGCTGCGCGGCGTAACTTCTCGTAATGAATTAGGCGACTCAATTAACAGCGAATCGTTCGTTTTTATTCAGACGGATGAAACTGTGCTTTTTTTTCGGCTATCCCACTACCTATCGCTGAACATCAGAGACTTGTATCAAATGCAGGATATAAGCTAAAATTATTTTACTTTCGTGTAAAGCACTTAATTTGTTGTGTGGCATTATTAAAAATAGAATTAACACATTTTGAGTAGTTTTACACCACTTTTTTTCTTCATCATCCGTCTGTCATCCACTGCTGAATGTAGGCCATTCCATAAGCACGCCAACGCCCCCTCATCCATCCATATCCAGCAATCCTCTTCAGATCGTTGGTCCATCGGGCAGGGGGACGTCCAACTCTGCGGAATCCTGTACGCGGTCTCCACTCCAGAACCCGTCTCCCCCTTCGGCCATCGATTCTACGACAAATATTTTTTTTCTTGTTAAAATAATAATAATACGCTAACTTTTAAAGCGGAGTTTCTGATATAATCGCCATTAAGACGTGTTTTAAACATAAAAATCTAAATGTGAACGCTGCATCTGATATTCGCGATCGGTTAAAAAGAATAATAGAACAAAACATACTAGTTTTAAATTGGGTATGAAAAGGATGCGATTTCAGCTTAGATCTGAGATCTGAACCCAACCGGTTTCACTCCCACCAGGTTACAAACAAAACTTTATTTTGTATCCCTGACGAAACTCCAAGGGGAGTGAAACCGGTTGATTTTAACAAAAAAAATAAAGTAGTGTAAAAACTAGTAAAAGTGTGTTACTAAAATATGCTTTAAATATTTTTTTAAAACATTTTATTTTCACGAAAATAAATTGCACTTCTCATATTTGTTAACTAATTAACCATCACGTCATATCTCCGAAGGGATATGCAGAAAGAATGAACTGCCACACTTTTAATTGATGACATACTTCTATCGGATCCTCTACATTCATACATCGTATCATGCACGCACGTCGATTTCTTAGACTCGCGTGGTCGACATCCAATATTTGATTGTGCCACGTTTTCCTCGGTCAGCAGTTGTAAAATTTCATAATGAATAATATAAATGTCACAACGGCGGTTACATATATTTTTTAATATTCGTCTATTTTAATCCACATTCATACAGCGTGTCACGAGTGAAATAAATACAAAAATATAAATAACAAACGGATTCTCAAGAGGACGTAACGCGATAAAAATACGAACGATTGATTACGTATTTGCAGAAATGCCGAAATAGTATTTAAGTTATCCAATACTGGGCCGATTTTCAATCGAGAATATTATGAAGCTATAAATAAAGCGTAATCTATTTTAACAACGTCCGCAAATAGAAAGTTCCAAAGATAAACGGTTATCTACCCAAATACTTGTTATTTAATCGCAGCGAAAATTATACGAACGACTCACGGTTGAGTATTAAAAAGCAACTCGTCTGCAAAAAAGAAAATTTCTGTAAGTATCTTGTTCTGTGTATTATTATTATTTATCCTAAATAATAATAATAAATCAAAAACCTTTCCAAAAAAGCTAAAATGGCAGTGCACAATGGTGTTCTTGTAGGACCCTTTTGTATGAAAGCGAACCATGGAACTGGCAAAAGAAGAATGAATGTAGAATAAATGCATTAGAAATGAGCTCTCTTAGACGAATGTGTCGATACTCTGTATGATAGAGTGTCCAATGAAAATGTAAGAAGTGAATGGGATGCGAATGATGGTGTTATGAACAAAATATTGAAAGGGTCATTAATGTGTTTTTTTGCAAGTGTTGGTTTCTACTTAAATACCTTGACTTGTTATTTAGTCAAAGTGTCTGTAGGCTAATGTTGAAAAGTGTTTCTGTGTGCGAGTTTAACTATGTGATTTGTTCCACGGGCTATCTGTTTTTCCATCCTGACATTCGTCTTAGGGCTGAGGGAACCATGGAAAACCTCAGCCAAGATGGGTGTTAAAAAGCGCTCCTTAAGATGGTTTGGACACATGGAAAGAATGAGTGAAGACAGAATGGTAAAGAAGGTATATGTAAACAGCATGAACGGAGCTAGAAATAGAGGCCGATGAAAACGTGGCACGATCAAATCAATCAAATATTAAATGTAGGCCATGTGCGGAGTCAGAGAAATCGACGCGCGTGCATGACACAATGTATGAATGTTGAGGAAGCGAGAGAAATATGTCAGGAAAGAAAAGTGTGACAGTCCATTCTTTCTGCCTACCCCTTCGGGAGACGGCGTGATGGTTAGTTAGTTAGTTTTTTATGATGACTTATATTTATCTTTAAGTGCGCCGTTTTGTAAAATCAATTACTCAAAGGACGCACTAGGAATATACTGACCGAACAATGCAGTCTTTAGAAATTTCTGAAATTTAATGTCAATATCCTCATACTTAATATTAAAATGGAGGCTATTCTACGCCAACGGACCCCCAACGCTGAAAGCACGACCATAGAAACTTGCTTTATTGGCTCTCACTGGAATTGTAATGTTGTTCGCATTTGTTTCTACTGATTCTAGGGAACGTTGCCTTTCCGTTGGCATGGTTAAACAAACGTAAGTCTATTGTTTGCAAGGAGAATCATCTTGCAACGCTGAAAGCACGACCATAGAAACTTGCTTTATTGGCTCTGACTGGAATTGTAATGTTGTTCGCATTTGTTTCTACTGATTCTAGGGAACGTTGCCTTTCCGTTGGCATGGTTAAACAAACGTTAGTCTATTGTTTGCAAGGAGAATCATCTTAATATATGATATCCAACGCGTATGAGCCAACAGACGATGAGTTAATTTTTTGGTCGGACGAATATTAAACTAGACGAACAATGGCGAGGGCGAATGTCAAACAGGACAAACAATGGCGAGGGCGCATATCGAACAGGACGAACAATGGCGAGGGCGGATATCGAACAGGACGAACAATGGCGAGGGCGAATATCGAACAGGACGAACAACGGCGAGGGCGAATATCGAACAGGACGAACAATGGCGAGGGCGAATATCTAACAGGACGAACAACGGCGAGGGCGAATATCGAACAGGACGAACAATGGCGAGGGCGATAATCGAACAGGACGAACAATGGCGAGGGCGAATATCGAACAGGACGAACAACGGCGAGGGCGAATATCAAACAGGACGAACAATGGCGAGGGCGAATATCGAACAGGACGAACAATGGCGAGGGCGAATATCGAACAGGACGAACAATATTGAAAGTTTCAATGTATATTCACAACCGATTTGATAGCAGGTTTGACATCACCGTTCATACATTATATCACAGCTGATAAGCCGGTATTCTGATTGAATTCAGCATGTGATCTGACGAAAACAATTTCCCGCAGAGACGAACAATATTCGTTATGCCAATAACAGATAAATCCGTCACGTGAGGATCACAAGGCGATAATTATAATACAAACAGATAATAGTCATTGAATGTACAATATTATCGCCGATACCAGCTGCGATCGTTGGTTTGTCAATATTATTACTGTGCATAACCGCGGCGTGACCGGTTTCAAAATATCAAAACTAACTAACCATCATGCCATTTCCCCGGAGGGGTAGGCAGAGAGGATGGATCGCCTCAATGGCCTGCCCTGGCATACCTCTCGGGATTCCTCTACATTCATACATCGTACCATGCACGCACGTCGATTTGATGGCGAACAGAGGAGGGTGGAGTGCCGGATTGGTACGTGGAATGTAAGAGGAGGAATGGAAAGAAAGATGAATGAAATGTGTATTGAAATGAAAAGGCATTGTGTAGACATCCTGTGCGTGACTGAGAGCATGATGAAAGAGAGAGGAATGAAGGAGCATGGCGACACGCTTGTGTTGTGGTCTGGAGTGCCGCAATCTCAAAATATCAAAACTAAACATAACCCTTTATTTCATATATTTTTTAAAATTATATTAATATTTTTTGTTATATACTAAATAATATAACTAGGGTAGGCAGAAAGAATGGACTGACACACTTTTCTTTCCTGACATATTTCTCTCGATTCTTTGTTGAGAAATAGAGAGAAATATGTTAGGAAAGAAAAGTGTGGCGGTTTATTCTTTCTGCCTACCCCTTTGTTACGCTGTCCTGCATATCTTTAACGAGCATAACACACAGATCTAACACAGTGATTGAGTGAATGTGGTGCGAATGAAAGTGTTATGAACAAAATAAGGAAAGGGTCATTAAGATGGTTTGGACACATAGAAAGAATGAGTGAAGACAGAATGGTACGGAAGGTATATGTAAACGGCGTGAACGGAGCTAGAAATGGAGGAAGGCCGAGGAAAACGTGGCACGATCAAATCAATCAAATATTGAATGCCGGTCACGTGAGGAGTCGGAGAAATCGACGTACGCGCATTAAAAGATTTTATTTTATTTATTTATTTATACATGATATACAAATGAGACATTACAAACGAAAAACATTTAGGCGACTCATTTGGACACAAAACGGTGTTACAAAGATAAGTTAAAACAACATGAGACCAAAAAATCATACATATCAGAAGGAATCCAAATATGTCGACGTCAGTGAGGCAGTACTTTTTCCAGAATTTGTAATATTTTTTTATGAATACTGCCTCACTGACACTGAAAATGTCCAAATCCGATATGATTAGATTCAGCATCCGAATTGCTTTTCCTACTGGCATCACCAAAGGCAGGTTGGTTCTGCGTGACGGAGTAATCAGGAACAAAAAGACCTATTTGCTCCAGAACATAGGGGTTCTCAATAGAGCCCCGAATCAGTTTGAAAAAGGGTGTTGACAGTAATCCTTCCCTCCTCAGTTCCTTCCCTCGGCGTTCTTTCATTATTTCTGCTTACCCCTCCGGAGAGACGGCGTGATGGTTAGTTAGTTAGTTAGTTAGCCTACCCCTTTGGTGATACGGCGTGGTAGTTAATTTTTAATTGGGGTTCGTTTGTATGTCGCCATCGAGATTTGTAAGAAATAGTGTCAGCCTGACCTCGTTTGACCGCAGCAGCACGTGCCGGGTGTTTCAGTAGGCGACCTCGCTCGCATGAAATGCTCGCGGACTGAATGATTGATCAAAAACAAAATCGCATAAGAAGACAACACCAGGAAAAGATAACAGAATATACAAGTATGATATTTCCCAGACGGAAAGAAGGTAAGACAGAGGGATAAAAATAAAAACGAGAGCGAACAACTAAGAAATAAACACAAAATAAGGTTAACGAAGCATAAAAAGAAGATTTACAAAGGGAGGGCAGGACTTGGAAAATTGACTACGAGATGGGATTTGGCATGATTGTAGACCTCCTCCTCAAGGATAACACAGCTCGGTTGGTCTGCATTCGGAAGGCTGGGCAACTTCTTCAATTCGGACATGCCACAAAATTTAAAGTGCTGAACGAGTGTGTGTGTTACCTGTGATGACCTATGGATGCGAGACATGGACGTTAACTAATGCACAACGGGGCATGGAAAGATCCATGTTGGGTACCTCGATTAGAGACAATTTACCCAACGTGGAGATTAATTAGAAGACGCACCAGGGACACCGATGTAGGGATACGCATTGCGAGGATGAAGGGGCAGTAGGCTGGTCATGTGTGTCGACGGGTTGATGGAAGATGGAGCCAGAGGGTTACAGAATGTAGGCCAGGGTTGGGCCGAAGAAGTGTCGGGAGACAGCCAACCAGGTGGACCGATGATATTGTGCGGACGGCGGAAAGGGCAAGGAGAACACTGGCGAGAGATCGAGAGGGATGGCGTGGGGGTGGAGAGGGTTACGTCCAGCAGTGGATGGAGACAAGCTGAAGAAGAAGTACCTCCTAAGAGTCGTCAATAGTCAAAATTATAAATCAAATCAAATCAGTTTATTTCATCAACAGACATTACAAAATTAATTTTTAAGGCATCTATTGAGAACAGGTAAAATAATATATTGTGTATAGTTTACTACCAGAAACGCATGAGAGATAGTTCAACATTAGGAAGACAGGATACTCTCCAGAATTGAGAGTATTTGCCTTCTGAACGTACATTCACTAATATGAAAGACGTCGATCACCGAGGAGACCGCGTTCAGCAGATTAATTGCTCTCCCCACCGGTGTCACCAGAGGCAGGTTGAAAGCGCAGTAGCCAGTCGATTTCAGAGTAATTGTCTATCAAAACGGCTACTTCTTACTATATGGTATACTGTATCGATGATAACCTGCGTGTTGATAATGTAGTTTAAAAATAATATAACATTACATAAAATGGCGTTAGTGGGCGTGCACTTTGGTAAATAAGTAAAGTGGTGTAAACAACTAGTTGAAAGATTGTGTAAGAGATAATTGCTCGCAATTTTGAGTGAATATTCTGGTAATAATGACGTGTACGTATGCAAATGAGCGATCGAATACACTTTTATCGTAGCTACAACAGACGGTAATTATTGTATAATATGTCTGCAAGGCGATTGCACCTTTTCAAAAATTAACCGCGCAATGTGCAAAACACCAGAGAAAATTAATAAAAACACA
The DNA here is from genome assembly GCA_022606425.2 of Lepidostoma basale. NCBI lineage: Eukaryota > Metazoa > Arthropoda > Insecta > Trichoptera > Lepidostomatidae > Lepidostoma > Lepidostoma basale. The sequence goes on along the minus strand of JAHDVF020000363.1, from coordinate 35,686 downwards.
TGCAAAACACAAGTGCACATTGAAAACATTAAAAATGATAGTTTGTAACGAAAATATATGCAAATTGACGTTTCAGTGGCGTCCTTTGAAAATATTCCGACTCTATAAATGCAGTTATTTTTTAATCTGGCTAAGATCAAATGGTCATTTGCGGAACATGTTGCCAGACTGGGATACCAAAGATGGACTAGAAGGGTCGTGGAATATAGACATTGTCAAGATAGCCAGAATTTTTAATGACATATTCGCATACGAGTATACAGTCGCTTATGAAATCCCCTCCGGACGCCGCACAGTGGGGCCAAAATATGAAAACGTGTCATTAACTCATAGAAGCTATATATATAGCTATAAATCAAAGTATTTAATGTAATAAGGTGGGTTAATGAAAATAAGAGACAATGTCATGAATATTAACACTTTATTTTTCCAATAACAATGAAATATGTGTCAAATACTGTCTTATTTTTATATGCTCGTTAAAGTCATTTTTTATTATTTTATAAATGCAGCTTAGTTTTACATAATATATATGTTTCTTGAAAGAACGTCGATTTTACCTTTCATAAATACACACCAATATTTTTTTTACTCGTTATCAGATATTTCTGAGACACCATCATTGTCATCGGATTCATCATTTTCGCTTTGGCTGGAGGACCCTGTAGATGGAGGTATTATCAGATTCAAAACGTCTTTGGGGAATCTAGTTAGTTTCTCTTTCGGTAATTTTCCTCTTACTAGTTATTAAAGGATCTGATGAGAGTAAAAGAAAATTTAAAATATCCCTGTTTGAATTCGTTCTGCTGGTTTTCCTCGAGTGGTACTCCCTAAACTTTTTAAAATCTTTGTTACGTGCTTCCTGCGCTTCTTCGGTTAATTGACCTATCGGCAATATTGACGTTTTTATTATTTCAGGTCCGTGTATTAAATATTCGTGAAGTGTGGGTGGCATATTACACCACGGATATTTTTCTTCAAAATATCTGGCTGTATGTAACGCATACTCCCGGTATTTTTCCACACTAATTTCATGACCACATGATATAACTATTAAAATGGCGTGCATTTCTCTTATTAATTCTACATCTAAATTGGTTATTTCTGCAGACACCTCTGCATTTAAAAAAAAAACGCCTGGCGGTATTTCCATCGTTTGTGTTACCAAAGCCCGGCTTGGTTTGTCCACGATCAAACCTAGTTTTTCTTTGAACTGAGCTTGATTTTTTTTCTCAGTTTCTTCAACGATTACCTTGTCTGTCCCTCGAGCTTTTATAGGCAGTTTGTACGTCAAATGGAGAAGACACTAAAAAAAGCGTATCCACCCGTGCAAGACCGAAATGCCGAATTCTAAATTTTCTGTTTTTATTTATTTTGTTAGCAATGCATCTTTATATTATAATTCAATTGTTTAGATGTGGCACCACGTATGTAACATTTTTGGGTAGAAGAAGTATGTGTGATAGCATTACATACTTTGCCATCAATCATTGCGAATATTAAATGATGTTTGATTACGATAACGCGCCCATCTAGTCTGACAATGGTTGTGGTAATATTTTTTATTTCTTCATCTACCCTTCGTTTCCCTTCCAAAGGTACTTCTGTGCATTCCTTAATAAATTCTATTTTCAGAGGTCTGCAATACCCCGTTGAACCAGGTCTTGGATTTTGCCAAATAATTTTGGCACCAGACACTAGGCGTAATGATGTGATAAAAACCGCTGCATCATCGGCATCTGCGTCAAAAAAAGCCTGTTTATGTGAACTGTGCCCCGAATTTCCATCAACTCCCCATTTGGAATATAATGTCATATTATTTAATTCTTTGGGTTTGAGTGTAAAAACAACATCTTGATGGGTGATAATTAAACGCTCAATCCGTGACATGTATATTTTCTGGCTCTGGATAACATCGTCTTTTTTAGGCCTGTACAGTTTTATAAGAAGGATATAAGTTTTTAGATTTCAACTTAATAGCGTTATACTGATGTGGAGGCAAGTCCGCTTCTATTAAAAGTGCTAAAGCATCTCCTGCTGACATGAACACGTTTCCAAAAGACTCCCTGGAAGTTTGATGAGATTTACCTGAACCTGTTGGAACAGATAAAATACCTCGAACCAACTTTGAGGCATCTGCCTGTCATGCAGCTCTAAGTTCCATTTGTGTTGCGTAGAGTAAGTCTGGCAGAGATGCAGAATTCCTCAGATTAACCGTCTTTTGCCGCTTCACCCTTTCTGTACTCTCCTCAAAAGGAATCATCGGGCGACCGCCACATGTTTTTGTAGCGCGAATGAAAGAAACGGATGTATCAAGCCACGTTTTATTAACATCGAGAAATCTTTCTTTCATCCAGTGAGCTGATTCCTATCATGATTTATAATCAAATTTAAACCGAATAAAATTTTTAACACACGTAACACTTTTTCCTAACTCATCAACACACCCTGTCCGTTTTATGATTTCTTTTTGCAGGAAATCAATCTGATCCTCCAATTTTTCTTTTCCGAAACTCTTCATAAGCGTTATTAATTGATGCTTTGTCATGAACAAAGTGCTGGAGCTGGTACCTATGTATGCGAGAAAAGGAAAAACAAAATAAGATACAAAATTGGTGTATTTTTTTTTCATTTTTGGTTATTCGAAATGTGCTGTTATTATAAAAAAGTGCAAAAAGTGGCAAAAAATAACATCATATCAATAAAGTACAACAATTACTTATTATAAATCAATTAAAATACTTGCGGAATTCATCGGGATTCTATACTAAATCTCTAAATGTTTTTTTAATATTACAAAAACCTCTGTATCATTTTAATGCGAAATCGGTTTAATTTTTTTACATTTAAAACAAGCCGTAATTACAATTAATTTAACTCGAAAAAGAGGATACATACCTGACGTGTAAGGTTCCATACTAAAACTTTAAATTTTTTATCAATAATACAACTAAAGAAATGTTAGAAACTAGGTGTTGCGCTGACTTGAAATAACGGACGTGTAACCTCTACGAGTAATCGGCTCCGATTGAGGGGTGCTAGAGCGAACGTGTCACAGTCTAGCTTGTCTATCTGCTCGTGATCATATGCTAAATATATCTGAGTCATCATATAATAACAAAGCGTTTAATGAATCGTAATTTTTATTTTTTGGGTTATTGTATGAGAAATCTGAATCCTGCCCCATTGTGCGCCGCCCACCTGGAAGACCACCCAAAACTTAGAGGGACAGCTGGACCTCATCATCCCAGACATGATTGTTGTGCCATAGGTCGTCAGATAAAGGCGAAGGCTAAAGTATGGGTGGCAGAGATGAGGACACTGAGAATGACAGCAGGAAGGACTACTCGAGATAGGGTGAGGAACACGGCTATCCGCGAAATCTGCAAGGTGGAGGAGGTCGTGAGATGGGGCAGACAACGCAGAAGATACTGGAATGCGCACGTGCAGAGGATGGATCCCACCAGAATCCCACACGCTGTGGCGCATCAGAAGAAGGAAGACCGCCGAAGAGATGGAGAGATAGTTGGGAGTCAAGCTCCCAAGAGAGGCCAGCCTGATTTCAGGAACAGAGCAAAGGTCTATAAGGAGAAGGAGAAAAAGAAGAAGATCGTCAGATCTATTCAAAGAGGAATAAGTCATTAACTTGGGGAAGCGTGATATTTGTTTTTAACAGGTATTTTGGGACGTTATTTACTAGTTTAATAAATTTATTAATGCACTTATAACTTAGATCGACACGCGCATCGATAATCAGAAGGCGTGACGTAACTTTGCAATGTGTGCATTTATTTGCGTTATCGTGGTCGATGAAAAAATAAGTAGCGAACCGGACTAGGGCGATCATATTTATAAACGATCGCCATTAAAGTGTCGTAAGCTTGTATAATCACCGGCACACACACACATACATTCGCTCACCGGCAACACGTGTCGCCAATTGAATCTACACGTGGCCAGTCAATTAAGTGTTTATTATTTTAAATTATACATCAGTCATATAACGTCGATTTCTCGTTAACACTTTAAAGGACTGTGTCTTAAAATTACGAGTATTTAATAAGAAAATAAAATTTTATACAATAAGAAAATAAGGATGAAAGCCGAATAAATGCAGTAGAAATGAGATCTCTTAAACGAATGTGTGGATACTCTGTGTATGATAGAGTGTAGAATGAAAATATAAGAAGTGAATGCACTGCGAATGATGGTGTTATGAACAAAATAATGAAAGGATCATTAAGATGGTTTAGACATATGGAAAGAATGGTAAAAAAATATATATGTTAACGATGTAACTGGAACTAGAAATAGTGGAAGACCAAAGAAAACGTGGCACGATAAAATAAATCAAATATTGAATGTCGGCCATGTGAGGAGTCAGAGAAATCGACGCGCGTGCATGACCCGATGCGAGAGAAATGCCAGGAAAGAAAAGTGTGGCAGTCCATTCTTTCTGCTTACCCCTTCGAGGAGACGGCGTGATGGTTAGTTAGTTAGTTAGTTAAACAGAGTTTTATAATTTAACAGTTAATAATTATAATTTAACAGTTAATAAGTATCATAGTGCCTCGGCCAAAAAATGGACTATTTGAATCTAATATGTTTAATGAATAAGATCGTGAACGGGTTGACACAGTGGTTGTGAAACCATATTCCCTTACATGAATAAACCTACATTCAGTTTATGACAGGGTAACGGACACGTGTCATCGATCCGAAATGAATTTTTATGTCCCGGAAGGTGGCGACAAAATGGCGACAAGTCCATAATTTGATATTTATTATTGCCACTGTCACACCTCATCTAGAGTAGGTGTTATTTATTATTAGAAATGATAGACAGAAGCTAATACTTCATGTAACCTATCTATACAAAAGATCCTGGTTCTATCCTTTCATTACTTTTACTTAGGAGAAATACGTACAAATGACATACTGTTTTATATTTCGGTCATTACTCTTTATTGGTAAATCACAGCATGGTCATATTTTACACCAATCATCTTTGGTCCTTTACCTATGAAATCTAATAAACATATAAAAGATAATCAAATGATTTTATTGAAATCTCTTGATGGAAGTTCATTTTAAATAATAATTAAATAAAACGATGTTTTTTAACTACTTCCACTTTTGTCTTTATTTAGACAGCGACCGGTTTCGCCAGGCTCGCTGGCATCGACAGACTGGTAACACTATAAACAAAATTACCATTTTTTCAAACATTATATATGAATATGTAAGAGATAATAAAAATTAAAACCCATTGTATTAAACACGAACCTCCAAGAATACCTGTAATACCAATAGTTAAATTCAGAAAAAATTTACATAAATATTTGAAGATTAGTTTTGTATAGAATCATGTTTACCACCCCTGATCTGTATGTATATAAAGGACTAAGTTTACAATAGTGTTACCAGTCTGTCGATGCCAGCGAGCCTGGCGAAACCGGTCGCTGTCTAAATAAAGACAAAAGTGGAAGTAGTTAAAAAACATCGTTTTATTTGATTATTATATAAAAGATAAATATAATAGAAATAAAAAATATCTTAGTTTAACTGAGATCATCCAAAATCCGTGTGCTAAATGCTATGGACAAAATGACATATTATATACGGACAAAATGACATACACATAAAACCTTTCAAATTACTGACAAAGATCACAAATAAAACACTTGGTCGTTTAGGAACGTCATCGTATGAAGTACGAACCCATTGCGCTCAATTTAAGTACTGCAACCAGTCTTCTCCAGGCTTTGATCGGGGAAAAAAATCTTTTCAATATATGCTTGCGCAGTCCTCTTCATCATCTTAAGATTTATTAGGAAAATTTTCTTCTTTACTATCTTCAATTGATGTTTTAGTAACGTTTCATTTATTCTATTCGTCATTACTTCACTAAGCTTCTAAGCTAAGCGTATATAAAGGCTTCTTTTTCCACTCACGCTGCTTGTGTACAACTTTTTAACCATTCTTCTCTCATCCATTCGTTCCATATGTCCAAACCATCTCAAGGATCCTTTTTTAATTTTATCCATGATGCAGTCATCTGCCTTAATTTCTCTCTTATTTCATCGTTCGGTATTCTATCATTCAACGTTTTTGCGCTTTCCCGTTTTTTTTTTTAATTGATATATTTGCGTAAAAATACAAGTTTTTTCGTTTATCAAAATAATTTCTGGTATCTGGTTCTGATTTTAAAAAATGGTTTGATTCATGTGGTGCTCCTGTCAATTTGGAGATATTTCTTGTATAAGTGAATTGTTTTGGTCAATTTGATTGTTGCCGCACTTTGTGATAGTTATTTGTGACAAAAAATACGTTTTCACTCTTCTGATGTTAAAATAATACAAGTTTTTTCGTTTATAAAAATAATTTTGACAGGTGTCTAAATAAATTTTTCATTTGTTCCAATGTCAATCTGAATAAATTCTTCAATCAAATTTTCAAGTTTTTGCTGGTGTTGGTTTGTTTTAAGTGCCTAATTAAAATGAAAACAGTGGAATATAAAAGTTAAATAAACACAAATGTCCGGATCGTCCAGCTGACGACAAATGTACCATCTAAAAGGACATTATGTGTTAAATTATTTTATGTGTTATTTTATTTTATATCATTGTAATTTATATATATTTTTTTAGATTTATTATGTAGACGTTGAATGATCGAAGTGTGCGCGGGAGATGCCTATTGGTGGCGATGCGGTTCGCAACCCGTCACACCGCGTCTCTCGCGTTGGCGAAAAGAGAAGGATGGAGTGCCGCATCAGTAAAAGTGTGACAGTCCCTTCTTTCTGCCTACCCTTTCGGGGAGATGGCGTGATGGTTAGTCAGTTAGTTACAAATATTTAAAACTCGTGTTAAAAAAAGTTATAGTATTATTCCTATCGTCAAAGCGGTAACCCCTTAATTTTCCAGACTTCCGGTCTGTGGGTTGCCGCTGGATTAGTAAAAGCGTAGATGTCCCACAAATATTACGCAAAACAGCGAATCGGGTTCAATCGAGTACAGAATGAGAATAACACGTTGCGTCACGGATGTTATTCTGGCGGCAACATACATTTAAAAAATGAGACTTAATATATTGCAACCCGCGTGGAATTTTAATCTGTTTACATGGAACACGACGGGCGAATAACGGCTATGGGATTACCTAACTTCATTGATTCCAAGAAAGAAAATTATCGCATTGTAATTCAAGGGGCATGTTATTGCTGACGGCACGGTGCAGCTCGTATGTAGCTTAGTTAACTTCACCCCCCATGACGGACTCGATAAAACACAACTCTCCTACAAATACAGACTCCACAGGCACTATTTCATGTTTTCAGGACCCTGACGCAGTTCCATCCAGCATTACCGGGTCATCATAAGTGATGACCACAAAGAGATAAGTCGTGATTAATATACAAGTATAAATGAAATAGTTCATCAATAGAATGTTTAGCGGGGTTTTTTGCTTGAAATTTTTCCCCATTAGAAATCAAATAATGTAATAACTCTAAAGTAACGTAAAATAAAACAATCATTTTTCTCAAAGGCAATATAGAATCTCTCTTTTCTGAAATGCCTAATTTGCAACATATAAGCGAAAACGCCAATAATAAACAAAAGTAACGTAGACTCTATAAAAACAAACAAAACATACACACATCCTGAAGATGTGGACCGTAATAATAATGTAGAAACCAAGAGACACGGACGAGACGAGGAAGTCTTATAAGAATTAATTTTTCAAGCGCAAAATGACTACGGAGACACCTTGAAGTAAAGTCAAGATATTCCGTTTTGTTGGAAAGGGTTCAGAAAAAAATTCTTAGGTATTTCAACATGAGGGAGAATGTTAGCTATCCGTGGCTCTAGCCCACGGCATTTCTTTTGGCAATGTTGAGGACCAACTATCTGCAGCTTCGAAAGGATGGGTTTTTCATAACCAATTTCTTAAGATTAATCAAGGGATATTTCGAGAACTCGGCCGTGCTTGAGGATGTTGGTTTTTTGTTCCTGATAGATATTTCCAACAGCGCCAGCATAGATTGTTCTACTTACCAAACTGTCTCTGAGGATACCGATGGGAAGAGCAATTAATCTGTTGAACACGTTATCCTCGGAGATCTAAGTCTTTCATATTAGTGAAAGTACGTGAAGAAGACAAATAGTTCTGACTTTGGATACTATCTTGTCTTCCTAAAGTCGAACCATCTCTCAATGGACTTGGATCTTCTGGCTTACAGAGGTTCAGCTCTAATGGCTATTCCTCTTACGTCTGTAGGAAACTTTGTTGGAATGTGATTTGGTAGTTGTTTTATGATGGGGCTAAATGTATGGCCCGGAGTGTCCCTCCGAAAGAGGGCGAGGATGGATTTAGGGTTTATGATAAAGTCTTACATGAGGTTGGGATTGTATTTATTAAAAGTCTGTTCCCGAGGGGAAGATAAGAGAAGCAGTGCCTGGATGGAGTTGTGGTAGGAGATAGCATCCTGCGTGAGACCATTTTGTTTAGCGGAGTAGCGTAGTGGGCTATCGGGGAGAATTTTTTTTTTATCCGCATTGATTGCGCGAGGGGTAAAGTACTGAATATGGTGGATAACTTGGTGGTAAAGGGTCATTATTGATAAGGTCGTGGTCTGAAAATAAAAGTCATGGATTTATGGTATTATACCTGTACTTAAATAGATACATTACCTGTATGTTTGTAATGTATTTTGAGAAAAATTAAATAATTTGAATATAAATAAAGAGGAATTTAAAAAGGATTACTTTCGTAAAATATAATGAAGTGATTATGCACCAATTTAATTGTTTGTTTTTGATTGTGGACGCATCACTGCTTACTTGGAGAGGGGTTCGGTGCTGTGCAATGGAGCACGTAAGCCAGACGCTGCTAGTGCTTGCTAAACAAGTCCGAAATAGACACGTTCGAGACATTTTCTCCGCTCGAATGTCGGTACATCGCGTACAGTAACAAGCATTCAGATTGCACGGGCAGGTTGCAAGAGGGAGCAATCATCCCTTTAATTATAACTGCACCTTGAGAAACAGACGAACTGATGAAGAGATTCATTGGGTGCTAAATTCATCCTTTACTCCAGTGCTGGATTCCAGTTAAAAATATGTTTTCAATTAACACAAGGCAGTGGCTACAATATATTGTAATAAGTTATTAATAACAATATTTGTATGTTTATAGATTCTTGTACACAAATACTGGATTTTACCCATTGTGAATAATTTTTTAATTAGGATTAATTGTATCTCAATAGAGACGAAGATGTAAATTGTTTTTCTGGGAAAAGAATGTGGTGGCCGAGGCGCTTACAGGACTTATGACCTGTCATTGGTTGGGTTGAGCGATCGCTTTATGTTTAACAACATTTCCCCGTTATTAATTCCCAGTTATTAATAATGTTACAAAAACTTAGGGCATTAACACTGTGGATGTCGATTTTTTTTATGAATTAAAACACTGTTTTTACAACTTTTGAGCTTATTTTTTTAATCTTGAAGGTTTAACACGTTCATCATCGGGAGAAAGATATAAACTATTATAATTATATCGTTCTTCTGATGATTAAGGAAACATGTCAATAAAAAAATCCAAAAGCGAAAAAAAACATATTTTAATACATAATAAGATTGCTGAGAAAAATAAACTCAAATGTGTGAAAAAAAGGTGTTTTAAATCATAAACTAATATGAAAAAACCCAGTTATTACAACAACAACAAACCATCACGCCGTTTCCCCGTAGGAGTAGGTAGAGAGAATGTACCGCCACACTACTCTATCCTGACATACCTCTCTAGATTCCTCCACGTTCATACAGCGAGTCATACACGCACGTCGATTCTTCCGGCTTCTGACATGACCAACCTTTAAAATTTTATTAATTTGGTCATGTCATGTTTTCCTCGGTCTGCCTCGACTTCGTACCCCATTTACATCATTAACGTATACTTTCTTAACCATTCTTTCTTCACCCATGCGCTCCATATGTACGAACCAACGCATATGGATTATAATGTATTACAATGAATATACAAAAAAAATAAAAATGATTTTATAGCATTGTACGTATTTTATATTATTTGTTTTAGCTTTATTTTGTAGATGTTGGACGATCGAAGTGTACGCGGGAGATGCCTATTGGTGGCGATGAGGTTCGCAACCCATCACACCGCGTCTCCCGCGTGGCGAAAATAGAAGGATGGAATGCCGCATCAGTCAAAGTGTGACAGACCATTCTTTCTGCCTACCCTTTCGGGGAGACGGCGTGATGGTTAGTTAGTTAGAAAAAAATGCAACTGTCTCAACAGGAATGATCTCGCACGTCACTGGTCCTTGGTATTTACCAAAAATTCGTTATTACGGACTAACAGTGTTAACGCCTTAAGTTTATCTAAAATATCCTTTTAATGTTTTATTCACAAATTTGCTTGTGCAGTTCCGTTAAAATCGTGATGTCATTTATATCATGTGTTGTTTTATTATAGAATATTATGGCTTGAACAATCCCTTCATGAGACTTGTTCCAGATCGAGTCGAACCTATTTTGGTGGTGCTATCCGCGACCAAGTCCGCAATGTCGCGTGGGATGGCGAGCAGGCGATGGCCGGGTCAAGTTGAAAGCGGTGGGAGAAGAGTGCGGAGGTGATTTTATGCCAAATACACCGTCACGCGAAACAGTAAACAAATACTAATTTACTCGTATACATAATTATTTTTGTGTGCAACAGCAGAATAGAGAAAGCCAAACTTAACCTCCTCGCTACCAAGGAAACTATACAAATAACGAATAATTAATTAAATAATAATTAATTAAAAAGATCTTCTGCTTAATGCTTAAAATACAACCTTCATAGATGGCGCTAGTGTGTAGATTGAAAAACTACAACGTAAAGGGGTAAAACTTCCAAAAAAAATTGTCAGACATGGTGGTCATAAGAAAAAGGTGAAATGGGGATGTTGTATTACATAAAGCGTGCGCTTAACCCAACCAATGACAGGTCATAAGTCCTGTAAACACCTCGATCAACCATATTCTGTTTCCAATTTGCATCTTCGTCTCTATTGAGATACAATTAATCCTTGAATTAATTAAATAATCTGATTTCTAAAAGTTTGAATAACTTTTTGAAATCATTGTATTTTCATATTATTTTTGCACCTTTCACAAACATGTTTCGGGACGCAGACTTCCCTTCTTCAGTGCATGAATTAATGAATTTTTCCCTTCTTCAGTGCATGAATTAATGAATTTTAAAAGTCAACTGAAAGAGAGTCATTACTTATATACTATATGACGAGTGTAATAGTGGAGATGGGGCAAAGACATTTAGCGGCAGGGTAAATTGTTGTTTAGTTAGAATTATGAGACAAGGGAAACAAATCAATTATGGGACTAGAATTTAAGTTTACTCGGTTGAATATAATATCTTCGTTGTTTTTAATGGCCTTTTTAATTTCGAACGTTTCTAGATCATTTGAAGCTATATTTCTACTATTTATGTGTAAAATTTCAACGCCGTTATCTTTGTTAAACGAGTGATCTCTTTCAATGAGAATATTTGCAAATTCGGAAAATTTATTGTTAGATAAGCATCGTATATGTTCTTTAATTCTTAAAATAAAATTTCGCGTTTTTGTACCTTGATCTTGGATATGGTCTTTTCGGTAGTACCAGCCCGAAGGCTATTGCTCCCCCACATGTTAAAAATTTCTTCCTTGGAGATGAACTTGGATATTGTTGGATGGTGAGGGGAGGGTTACTTGGAGGATGTAGTGGGTTGTGTCCGACATTTGGACCTGACTACCCTGGTAGGGAGAAGTGTGGAGAGGTTGGTGATGACCTTGTCGGACCTTGACCTGCCCTGGACAGACATGGTTATCAATACAGGAGTCCTGAGGCGAGCTAGAGTTGACAGGGAGCTGTTGTCAACTATCAATGTTCGGAAGATTTCACATCTGGGTCATGTACTGTGTGGGGAAAAATATCACCTTCTCCAACTGATTTTGAAGAGGAAAATTGAAGGACGACGAGGGCCCGGGAGGAAACAGATGGCCTGGCTGTGAAACATGAGAGAGTGGACCAGCATCTGAAGTGTGGAGGAGCTCCTCCGAGCGGCGCAGGACAGGAACAGGTTCGCCGAGGTGATCGCCAACCTTGGGGGGACCCGAAAGGGCACATGAATAAGAATTATATATAGAATATTCTTCTCAGCAGAATACCACGTATCAAACATTCTAATAGTTCGAATTTCTTTTATTTTTCTTAACACATGATATGGAAATTATTAAAAAAAAAAATTGAGTGCTTACGAAAACTTTATGATCGATCATTGGAAAAAATAAGCAATAAATTGCGCAAATTAAAATATAAAAAATACGTTGGAAATCTGATTTTATAGTTTACAAGTAATAAAAAAAATCTGAACGTATGCACGGCCTGGCACCGTGACAAAACTCACGTCTTCAGCTTATAATGCGGAATATACATACATTATACACTCGGTTTTATTTTAACGCGAACTTTTTTTACACGGTCCACATAGAGTAATGTCTAACTAACTAACGATCACGCCTTCTCTCCGAAGGTGTAGGCAGAAATTTGTGCTTCCTCTATCCTGGCCGACATTTTTTGATAATAATAATAATAAATTGGATAATTTATAAAGCGCCATTTTTATGAATTACTCATCTCAAGGGCGCTGATACTTATATGATACTTAAATGATTTGATGGTGCCACATTTTTCTCGGCCTTCCTCTATTTCTAACTCCGTTCACATCGTTTACATACGCTTTCTTCACAATTCTCTCTTCATTAATTATTTCCATGTCAAAACCATCTAAACGACCCTTTCACTACTTTGTTCAAAACATATTCATTCGTACCGCATTCACTTCGTATATTTGCATTTGATATTTTATTATATACAGATTTACCACAGATTCGTCTAAAAGATCTCATATCTACTGCATTTATTCTACTTTCATCCTTCTTCTACCTGTTCTATGCTACACTTCCATATATAAGCATCAACACCACTGTGTACTTAGCTTTTGTTTGGGAGCGTAAAGTCCGAATTTAAAAAGAAGGAAGTTGAATTTGGAAAAGTCCAGAAAGAACAAACAGTATTTACCCTTTTGTTACCTTAATTGGTTCCAGCATTTACGTATGGAAGCGAAGCATGGAACTGGCAGAAGATTGAGAGCGGAATAAGTACGATGGAGATGAGATCACTTAGACGTATGTGTGATAAAACGAAATTACTACTATAACTGGTCGTTTAAACCCAATAACTGTACACTTTTTTTAAGTTATAATATTGATTCTCATGACGTGTGATAGCTAGCTAGTCTATGGCCATTTTATTGTCACGTGACAATCCCACTGTCATTGCCGGGAATCGATCGTCGGTATGGCAGGTAGAACTCTTGCCACTCTGCCACGAAGGAAGTTGTCTTAATTAACTAACCATCACCCCCTCTCCCTCAAGGGGTGGGGAGACATAATGAACCGCCACACTGTTATTTCCTGACATACTTCTCTAGTTTCCTCAACGTCCATACATCAAAAACAAAATGTTGTAGAAAATAGAATATCTAATGTGTTATCAGGAAGAATGTAGGGCGGAAGAAAGAATTATGAACAAAACTATTATTATAAAATATAATTATTGTTTAAATAAAAAATTATTGGTAGGGATTTTATTAATATACTCGTACATTATTATTTATTTTATAATCTTCAAAATGAGCAGAAAATACGTCATTATTATGAAGAAGGCATTTGTTCGTGTCCAGGCTTGAACCCAGGTCCCCTGAACCGGGAGTCAAACGACCAGACTACCACCACCCGTTTATACGCTTATTTCTATTTTGAAGATAGTTAAGTTTATAATTAGTTTTCGATTGTGGGAACGTCAGAATCACTCGCCAAGTACTTTATTTTTACACGGTTTTCTGCGGTGCACGTACCCAGCGCGTAAAAACAGAAGTATAAATGTAGACGTATAAAATAATATCACGGGTCGCCTGCATCATCACAGGTGAGCAACATGACTGGCAGAATACGTCCATTCGAACGTTTATGATGGCCAAAGAATTAATATTCCGGGACATAAAAATATTAACGATTAAAATATGAATACTACTAGGTGCCTCGAAAAAATGTTCATACGTATATTTAGTGGATAGATTAAAAAAAACAAAACAAACGACCATTTACATCGTTAACGTTAAAAAAAAGAAAGCCATATATCGTTTTTTTAAAAGTAATTATGAAAGTACACAATTTGGAATTTTTTTTTTTTAATAATGTCGTAACTAACCATCACGCTGTCTCTCTGAAAGGGTAGGCTGAAATAATGAACTGCCACAATTTTCATTCCAGAAATATTTCTCTCGCTTCCTCAACAGTCATACATCGTGTCATGCACGCGCGTCTCTGACTCTTTACGTGGCCTCTTTTCTCTGACTCCTTACGTGGCCGACATACAATATTTGATTTATTTGATCATGCCAGGTTTTCCTCAGCCTTCCTCTATTTCTAGTTCCATTTACATCCTTAACATATACTTTCCATGTGTCCAAACCATCTTAATGATCCATTCATTATTTTGTTCGTAACACCATCATTCGCACCGCATTCACTTCTTATATTTTCATTCAACACTATCCATACACAGAGTATTCACACATTCGTTTAAGAAATCTCATTTTTACTGCATTTATTCTACTTTCTTTTGCCAGTTCCATGCTTCGCTTCCATACATAACGGTCGGTACAAGTACACCATTGTGGACTGCCATTTTAGCTTTTTTGAATAGGCTTTAGTTTGCGATGACAACTTTAAGTGCACCGTTCAATTTGTTACCTGATCCAACCCTTCTTTCAATATCCCTCTCCACTTCCCCATCTTTTGTTAACATACTACCCAAATACAGAAACTAATCTACTTGCTCCAGATTTTCACCATTCACGCAAATGTTGCAGACTGTCATGATTTTTTCTTTTTCGAAAAACATTACCTTGAACTTATTCAAATTCATCATCAGAAACAGCATACCTCAAACATACTATTTACAAGAACTTGTAGTTCATGCTCGTGTAATAATATCGTCCAAATGTAAACCCTTGCGTTCGCGGCACTCATTTTGTCGAACAGTAAAATTTCTTATGACGGCTCGGCTGACTGATAAACACTCTCCACGTTTTCTACCGTTCTTGATGATCTTGGTCGCCCGGATTTTGTTTTTTCAAGCAATGTCCGGTCCTCTCAAACTTTATGTCCCAATTTCGAATGAGAGGTATGCTTGGCGCATCATTTAAGTGGCGAAAACCTCGAATATTGCGGAATCTTCTACGCGATACAATCGCCGAATCACCGTTTTTGTAAATCTCTCGCAAGCACACCGCGCGATCCTCTCCTGAGAAACACTCCATAGCGGCCGAATTGCCAAGAGTCAGGCTACTGGTTGACATAACCCCGCGCCCCTCGGACTCGTTGGGTAAGCTAAATAAACATAAACTTTCTTCTGACACATCCTGTATTATAACGAAGTGTTTTTATTTTCTTTCAGCAGATACGTGTATGACCTTGTCGAAGATATTACACGTTGGATCATGTGTTTCATTAACTGCATTTTGATATTACGCAAAATAATCTTGCCCAATTTAAAAAAAGTAATACTATCGAAAACCCAAAGATGTCGGGGTATATTAATTTTTTTTCATTGATTTTTCATCAGCATTCCAACGGTCCAGAGGGGTAGTGAACAGCATTTGCCAATGTGGATGTCATCTATCGGGGCCATTCTAGTTTAATGTGGACTTAAAGGAGAGCAGACAGAAGCGCTCTAGCACGTTGAAACGTGTCAATTTCATAACATAATAAAACCAAAATCATCCTGTATAAAACAATCATCCGAACAGTAGTGACTTATGGATGTGAGGCGTGGACAATGACAGCGAAATCCGCAGAGCGACTGCAAACTTTTGAGAGAAGGATGCTGCGCAGAATTCTGGAACCTATGAATGACGGTGAAGGCTGGAGAGTGCGGCATAATGACGAGCTGTTCTATATTTACAAAGCTTCCAGTCTCTCCACACAGGTCAGACTGAATAGACTGAGATGGGTTGGTCACGTGCAGAGGATGCCGTCATTGCAAACCCCAAAAAGATTGCTGGAGTGGCACCCAGGTGGTAGAATACCAATTGGACGACCAAGGCTTGCAAGTCAGAATCGACCCCTGTGGGTCGATATACTCGTATACCACTTTGGAAATAACTGGTGTAAAGCAGATTGGAATAAATCCGGATACTCGTCCGCTTTAGCAGCCAATAGATAAGGCGATATAAATAAATAAATTATCAATTCCAAGAAATTAAACAGCATGTTACAAGCGCGGATGGAATCAATAAACGCATCGTAAAAAAAATGTATACCTACATGGATATTGATAAACATCTTAATTGGCAATAATGCAAATTCGTAAGCTGTCGCGTCGGTGCAAGTTGTAAGATGGAAGACGAAACTAAGTGATGAGGCGACCGCGCGATTTGACACGTGCGCCGGGTCAGGGAAGGCGCATGTCCGCACTGGCGCAGGCTGGAGCGATTCAGGCTTATGTAAGCGGTAACAAAATTAACTAACCTTCGTGACCGACCTGACTTTGGTCTGGTGTGTAATAGAATACAAGTGACAATAAAATGGAGATAGATCAGCTACCTATCACATGTCACGAGAATCAATATGATAACTATACTCTTATTGAACTTATTGAATTCTAAGGCATCAACACGGTGGAATTCCATAGTATAAACTTAGGAAATTGAAAAACTTTGTTCAATCCACTATTTAATAAAAAAATATTTAAAAACACGACATGTTTTGTAGACCTCCATCTTCAGGTGTAAAAATATAATAAAAACTAAACAAAGAAAGACTAATAAAAAACGCATTTAAAATTCGATACAATAATTTAAATTTAAAAATTAACCAGTGCTATTTGTTATAAGTAGGTACTAACAATTATTTTTTAACAGTAAAAGGCGGGCCACACTGTGTGAAACAAACTTTCCACAGGGGTGACTTTGGTGGAGAGCTGTGGAGCCCACGGTTGGTGTAGCGTCCACACTTGGTTTAAAACAAGCTCTCCACTATGGAAGTGAAACACAAATAGGTCATACGGCCTAAACTAAGAGGAAGAAGACTTTGTAGGGAACGGCACACTGTGCCTCAGTTCCGCGAAGAGATAATTGGATATGCATAGATAAGTAAATAACACAGGACTGGTAAAAACGCAATCTAGGCGGGTCGTTACGCCTAAGCTGGCGGCGATATTTGGCATACACGTGCTGACGGGCAGACGCGGGTGAACGTGACGGCAGGCGTATTGGCCTATTGGCCACTGTGATTCACCGGTCCATTACGGGTGGAATAATGAGGGGCCGACTGGCCATAACACTCGTCAATATTAATAATTCGATAAGCCACCATATTTCGAAATAATTGCGTCACAAAATATGAATTCGTACGAATGATAATTATTATTATTTTGTTGAATACATGTTTACATTATTACAGCGCGAGCCAAAACAATGTTAAGGTTATATCGATCATATTGAAAATAATTTATATTTTTTTTAGTAAAAAATATTTTTTCGAATGTTCGTTTAGCTAAAATCCACTAATGTTTGTGTTTTTCTCAGGTTTCGGTAGCTCGCTACCATCTTCTGGTCAAGACAGACCAGAAGATGGCAACGAGATTAGAAACAGTTGTGAATTTGAATTATAATAAATATATATTTTTAAAAGAAGAATTTTAAATAGTCCATTGTTTTGGCCGAAACACTATGATACATTAACATTTTAAACTGTTAATGAATAAACTTTTTTTTTTTATCACAATTTTATTTTACGCGACAGCTGTTTTATCAACCTATGTTGACATCATCAGTCAATAACTGTCGCGTAAAATAAAATACAATTGTGATAAAACAAAAAAAAAATTTCATCGAAGAATTTTAATTAAATATATATTTTCATATAACAACTATTATTTCACGAAAAATTTATACGTGATTTTTTTTAAAATCGCCTTTATTTTGGAGTTTGTCAATAAAAAAAACAAAAATGTATAATATTACCGTCTGGTATTTCTCTTTTGTACTGATAAGGAATGCTTGTTATGTTCACTAATACTGATCTCGATAAATTAAAAAAAAAATCGTTTTATCTCAAAAAGCTAAATTTTGCATAATGCCTTACATAACATAATTCATCGGAAATAACCTCCCCCTCTACCTCCTAGAAGGAATGTATTCATTAACCAATAACCCTGTATAATTTATTAAAAAGCAATAAGGCAAATTTTTGTAATTTGCTAAATCACTTATAATATTTTCATAGATACACCAATAAAATGTTAAGTATATTAAAAGTCGACCAAGTGAAAATTCGGAGAAATCGACGCGCATGCTTGAAACGTTTTATGAATGTTGAGGAATGCGAGAAGTAGATCACGGTGTGGCGGTTCACTCTTTCTGCCTTCGGGGAAATGGCGTGATGGTAAGTAAGTTAGTTTAGAATATTAAAAAGAATGCAGTCTAAATTGTTTTTGCCTCGGAGGTTCTAAAATAAGCCCCCGTACTGGTGTGGACCAAGGCCCGCGCTCCTTGTACGAATTTCGCGCTTTTCCGTGTCAAGGCAGACGGTTTCGTTTTTAAATACAATATATATTAGTGTGTGCTTTGATCACATCCGTTAGCAGTCGTACGCGATCCATCACAGTCGCTTCCGCGGTACACTTCCTAGGCCAAGGAATACCGGTCTCTAGCTTGGCCCGCCGGCCGCGTGGGACGATTGCGGTAGGAAAAATATATATTGCGTGAATCACGATACGAGAAATGAAGAAATTCAATATTTAATACAAAATTTTAACCATTCTTCTCTCCTTCATTCGTTCCATATGTTCAAAACATCTCAGGGATCATATGATATTTTAGCTAACTTACTAACTAACCGTCACGCCATTTCCCCGGAGGGGTAGGCAGAGAGGATGGATCGCCACAGTGGTCTGTCCTGGCATACCTCTCAGGATTCCTCTACATTCATACATCGTACCATGCACGCACGTCGATTATTCCGACTTCGAATGTGGCCGCCTTTTAGTAATTGATTCATTTGGTCATGCCATGTTTTCCTCGGTCGTCCTCGGCTTCTTTTCCCACTCACACTGCTTGTGTACAACTTTTTAACCATTCTACTCTTATCCATTCGTTCCGTATGTCCAAACCATCTCAGGGATCCTTTTTTAATTTTATTCATCATGCAGTCATCTGCCTTACATTTTTTTCTTATTTCATCGTTCGGTATTCTATCATACAACGTTTTCCTGCACATTCTCCTTAGTGATCTCATTTCTACGGCGTTTATCCTGCTTTCATCCTTCATTTGCCAGCTCCAAGCATCACTTCCATACATGACGGTTGGCACTATTTCAGGTATACTTTATTATTTTAATTATGATTTAATCAACTGCCTTACATTCCTTCCTTATTTCTTCGATCGATATTCTTACATCTGCAAGGTGGAGGATGTTGTGAGATGGGGCAGACAACGCAGAAGATACTGGAATGCGCACGCGCAGAGGATGGATCCCACCAGAATCCCACACGCTGTGGCGCATCAGATTCCTGCCGGCTGCCGTCCCCCCGGAAGACCACCGAAAAAATGGAGAGATAGTTGGGAGTCAACCTCCCAAGAGAGGCCAGCCTGATTTTAGGAACAGACCAAAGGTCTATAAGGAGAAGAAGAAGAATAAGATATTACACGTATCTTTTAACCGCACATTCTTCTCAGTGATTTAATTTTTACGACATTTATCATATTTTCATCCTTTTTTGCCAGTCCCAAGCTTCACTTCCATATATAACACATCAATATACAGGTATGACGATCACTTCCATATATGACGACCTTCGTGGCAGAGTGGTAAGAGCCTTGACTGCCATACCGAAGGTTTCGGGTTCGATTCCCGGCGATGGCAGTGTGATTGTCACACTGTCTTTGGTCTGGTGTAGAATTCTCGTGACAATAAAATGGCGTATCATATGTCACGAGAATCAATATATCAGCTTAAAAACAAATTGTATACAGTATTTGGATTCAAGCGACCTGTTGTATACGTGTAAAAAAAGGGTTGGTACTAAAACTCCATTATGTACCAAACCGCCTTCGCAGTGGCAGGCCCGTCCGCCTGGAATATGCTTTCTGCACGCCTCAGATGCATTGACAATCCGACAGACTTTAAATCTCACCTAAAAACCCACCTTTTCAAAATATCCCATAAAATGTAAACAACGGTTATCTGATTGCTGGTGTCACATGCAGCTCTCATGACTAAAAACATTGTCAAAGCGCCCTTGAGGTGAGCTATTCACGAAAACGGCGCTATACAAATTAGCCTAATTATTATTATTATTATTATTATGTACTGCCATCTTTGTTTTAGTGTATATGTTTCTATCCCGATGTGCAGTACTTAGTGAAGTGTTGTGGTGATGCCCACGGCGTTCGTGCCCCGCTGGAGGCATGAATGGGCCCCCGACACGGCGCGGGCCGAGGTCACGGGGCCGCGAAGGTCGGCCGGAGAAGGCCGAGCCGCGCTCGCCCATCCCCGGCCCACGTCAGCGTCGACGGGGCGCGAGAAAAACTAAATTCAGGCTGCATAATCCTAGCTGGTGCGATACCGTGTCGGCTACACGGTGCAATATAATAACAGAGAGATTCACGCCACGAGGCACGTGTCGAAGGTGAGGCGGACAAATGAAAACGAGGTCGCTAAGCGACGGCAAAAACATTCGTAACGAATTTGTTAAATATGCAATAAAAAATATCTTAATTTATATACTGGCATTTCGAACGATATTTTATTTTAAACGCTTTGTCGACAACAACAACAAACCATCACGCCGTTATCGAAGGGATAGGCAGAGATAATGGACCGCCACACTACTCGATCCTAACCAACCGCTTACCGCACCCTTATGCAAGGGCAGCGTCCCTTCTCTTATCTGTAGTCTTTAGTTACTGTTTATTATTATGTATTAAACCTATCACTAAGAAAAACCTACCTATCATAATAAAAAAATCTACCTAGTTACACTCTTCATCAGTTCTAAGAAAAACCTTAAAATTGTTTTATTTAACAACTCAAAAATTTGCATTATATACTTTCTTTCCCCCCCCTCCCTACTTAAGATTTCTAAATTCAAGGACACACACACTGTTTAGCGACTAGGCTCAGTTTGAGAATGCCCTCGCAAGGCGAAACAAATTTGTCACAATTTATATAAATTAAATCACTAAAACCACTAAACAATCGTGTTTACTATTATAAATTTATATAGCCTTCTTTTATCAGAGAATCGGCAGATCAGAAAACATTAAATATACTAGATGAGGAGAGAAATGCCAAAGTCTTCATCAGTGTCAATACTATGTGATTCGACTTCTAATCATCCCGATAGAGGCTAAACCGTCATCGATCCAGACAACATCATCACAACCAAGAAGGTTCATGAAAGTACTTAACGAGTTAAATGCGTGATTTAAGATTGGAAAAGGGTGCAGGGACGTCACGTGATCTTTCTGTCTATTTATAGCTCTCAATCGAACGCTATCCTCGATCAGGACACGTCCGACGTGACTTTGTAAGGCGGCACCGGGGCGCACTATAAATACATATCCGCGGCCCGAAACCGGTTTGTTGGCATACCAGCCGGAGTCCAGCCGAACCGGACGGTGGCGAATGCACCCGACTCCAAGTGGACTCGCACGAGACGGACGGGGGTGACCTTAAGAAATAAAGTGCAATAAAAAATATATAATACAGTAGAACGACATTTACCCGGACTAACTGGGACCGGGGGTGTTCCGGATTATCAAACAGGCGCTAATTCTTTTAGCAAAATAAGGTGTAAATCGATATAAGAAAGGAATGTAGAGCGAAAGAAGGTATTATGAACAAAATTATGAAAGGATCGCTGCGTTGGTTCGGACATATGGAACGCATGGATGGAGAAAGAATGCTTAAGAAAGTATAAGTCAATGATGTAAATGGGGTACGAAGTCGAGGCAGACCGAGGAAAACATGGCATGACCAAATTAATCAAAATTTAAAGGTTGGTCATGCTAGAAGTCGGAGGAATCGACGTGCGTGTATGACTCGTTGTATGAATGTGGAGGAAACTAGAGAGGTTTGCCAGGATAGAGTAGTGTGGCGGTCTATTCTCTCTGCCTACCCCTGCAGAGAAACGACGTGATGGGTTGTTTGTTTGTTTGTTTATGTGTAAATCGATTTTTTTACTGCCAAAATTTAAAACACTGTTGTAATATCACAATTTATTCTTATTCACTGCGAGTGTCGCGACAGCCGTTTCGCTAACCGATGTTGGCATCATCAGATGTTACAAAAAACTGGTTTAATAAATAGTTTATATAAATAGTTTATTGTAACACCTGATGGTGGCGAAACAGCTGTCGCGACACTCTCAGTGAATAAAAATAAATTGTGATATTAAGTGTTTTAAATTTTAAAAATAATAATGTTGAAGTATCATAGTGTTTCGGCCAAAACAATGGACGATTTTTGTTCATACAACAACAAACCATCCCTCATGCGTTCCTAGTATTATATATTATATTTTCTCTGTTCTCAATAGATGCAAAACAAACAAACAAACCATCACACCGTTTCCCCGCAGGGGTAGGCAAAGAGAATGGACAGCCACACTACTCTATCCTGACATACCTCTCTAAGTTTCCACCACATTCATACAGCGAGTCATACACGCACGTCGATTCTTACGGCTTCTAACATGACCAACCTTTACAATTTGATTAATTTGATCATGCCATGTTTTCCTCAATCTACCTCGACTCCGTACTCCATTTACATCGTTAACGTATACTTTTTTTAACCATTCTTTCATCACCCATGCGCTCCATATTTCCGAACCAATGCAGCGATCCTTTCATAATTTTGTTCATAATACCTTCTTTCGCTCTACATTCCTTTCTTATATCAGCATTTGAGATTCTGTCGTACATCATTCTACCACACATACGTCATAGGGACCTCATCTCTACTGCATTTATTCTGCTCTCATCCATGAATTTTCAAATAACTAAATTAATGGTTTAATACAATTTTGGATATTTCTTTAAACAAAATAAATCGTCCATGAATGATTGTGATGGGTTAATAATATAATATTATCAAAGTTCTGGGATCCGTAAACAAATGTAAGTTTAAGTGTCTAACCGCAGAGGTCTTTAGTAAAACGTCGGCGCCTGGACTCGACGAGAAGGCACGGGTGACCTTAGACGCGCGGTGTCCTGCTTCATATTTCTAGGTACCGTCCGCAAGGTTGATTACCAAGAATGCTATTGCCAATCGACCGGCACTGTTCCGATACGCAAATGCAAACGATCCACCAAGTACTCAAACAACACACAAACAAAAATGTGCAATGGACGAGTTTTGACTCCACTTTTATTTGGATATGTCTTTTTTATTTTCGTTTCACTTCCAGATTTCTTTTTAATTTCACTAAAACATGATTTTAGAGTCTGTGTTTTTTAATAACTATGCTTCGATCCTAGTGAATAGTTTGCAGAAAAGACCGGAATCATCTTTGTTGTTTCTTGGAATGCTTATAGGCCTGAAATGTGGTAGTATCGGATCCTTTTTTTGAACCCAATTACTGTATATACATGACAGGACGAGGTCAAAGCGGCAGGCCTCACTTGGGATGATGTTAGGCATCAGGCATGCGATGGAGTAGGGTGGAGAAGACTCCTTGAGACCCTTTGCACCACGGAGGTATGACAGGACAAGAAGAAGACGACTTGTATATATTTAAAAATATTTGTGAAAATGTATACTTACATCTGTATACGAATCCTGGATTTTCACCTGTGGGTGGTTAATTTAAATTTTTAATTGTATCTCAATAGAGACGAAGAAACAAACTGGAAACTGAATATGGATGATCAAGGTGTTTACAGGACTTATGACCTGTCATTGGTTGGGTTAAGCGCACGCTTTATGTAATTACAACATTCCCCATTCCACCATTGTTATTATGATCATGTATGATACATTTTTGGAAGTTGTATATATACTCCAAATTCATACTTATCTTCACGTGGCAGTTCCAGTTAGCCATCTATGTAGATTTGATTGTACTAATTAATTTTTTAATATTAATCTATACAATCCATCCACTAACGCCATCTATGAAGAATGATTGTTTAGCATTTAGCAAACTACTTTATTAACACAATGCGAAGAGGCTACCGCCTCCTATCGCACTGTTAGAAGTCGCCTGGAGTATCCACTCCTATTTTATACGCCAAATAATTGACCAGAATATTTACAAATATTTGTGAAATGTATACTTACATCTGTATACGAATCCTGGATTTTCACCTGTGGGTGGTTAATTTAAATTTTTAATTGTATCTCAATAGAGACGAAGAAACAAACTGGAAACTGAATATGGATGATCAAGGTGTTTACAGGACTTATGACCTGTCATTGGTTGGGTTAAGCGCACGCTTTATGTAATTACAACATTCCCCATTCCACCATTGTTATTATGATCATGTATGATACATTTTTGGAAGTTGTATATATACTCCAAATTCATACTTATCTTCACGTGGCAGTTCCAGTTAGCCATCTATGTAGATTTGATTGTACTAATTAATTTTTTAATATTAATCTATACAATCCATCCACTAACGCCATCTATGAAGAATGATTGTTTAGCATTTAGCAAACTACTTTATTAACACAATGCGAAGAGGCTACCGCCTCCTATCGTACTGTTAGAAGTCGCCTGGAGTATCCACTCCTATTTTATACGCCAAATAATTGACCAGAATATTTACAAATATTTGTGAAAATGTATACTTACATCTGTATACGAATCCTGGATTTTCACCTGTGGGTGGTTAATTTTAATTTTTTTTTTAATTGTATCTCAATAGAGACGAAGAAACAAACTGGAAACTGAATATGGATGATCAAGGTGTTTACAGGACTTATGACCTGTCATTGGTTGGGTTAAGCGCACGCTTTATGTAATTACAACATCCCCCATTCCACCATTGTTATTATGATCATGTATGATACATTTTTGGAAGTTGTATATATACTCCAAATTCATACTTATCTTCACGTGGCAGTTCCAGTTAGCCATCTATGTAGATTTGATTGTACTAATTATTTTTTTTAATATTAATCTATACAATCCATCCACTAACGCCATCTATGAAGAATGATTGTTTAGCATTTAGCAAACTACTTTATTAACACAATGCGAAGAGGCTACCGCCTCCTATCGTACTGTTAGAAGTCGCCTGGAGTATCCACTCCTATTTTATACGCCAAATAATTGACCAGAATATTTACAAATATTTGTGAAATGTATACTTACATCTGTATACGAATCCTGGATTTTTCACCTGTGGGTGGTTAATTTAAATTTTTAATTGTATCTCAATAGAGACGAAGAAACAAACTGGAAACTGAATATGGATGATCAAGGTGTTTACAGGACTTATGACCTGTCATTGGTTGGGTTAAGCGCACGCTTTATGTAATTACAACATTCCCCATTCCACCATTGTTATTATGATCATGTATGATACATTTTTTGGAAGTTGTATATATACTCAAATTCATACTTATCTTCACGTGGCAGTTCAGTTAGCCATCTATGTAGATTTGATTGTACTAATTAATTTTTTAGATTAATCTATACAATCCATCCACTAACGCCATCTATGAAGAATGATTGTTTAGCATTTAGCAAACTACTTTATTAACACAATGCGAAGAGGCTACCGCCTCCTATCGCTCTGTTAGAAGTCGCCTGGAGTATCCACTCCTATTTTATACGCCAAATAATTGACCAGAATATTTACAAATATTTGTGAAATGTATACTTATATCTGTATACGAATCCTGGATTTTCACCTGTGGGTGGTTAATTTAAATTTTTAATTGTATCTCAATAGAGACGAAGAAACAAACTGGAAACTGAATATGGATGATCAGGTGTTTACAGGACTTATGACCTGTCATTGGTTGGGTTAAGCGCACGCTTTATGTAATTACAACATTCCCCATTCCACCATTGTTATTATGATCATGTATGATACATTTTTGGAAGTTGTATATATACTCCAAATTCACACTTATCTTCACGTGGCAGTTCCAGTTAGCCATCTATGTAGATTTGATTGAACTAATTAATTTTTTTAAGATTAATCTATACAATCCATCCACTAACGCCATCTATGAAGAATGATTGTTTAGATTAATCTTAAAAAATTAATTAGTTCAATCAAATCTACATAGATGGCTAACTGGAACTGCCACGTGAAGATAAGTATGAATTTGGAGTATATATACAACTTCCAAAAAATGTATCATACATGATCATAATAACAATGGTGGAATGGGGAATGTTGTAATTACATAAAGCGTGCGCTTAACCCAACCAATGATAGGTCATAAGTCCTGTAAACACCTTGATCATCCATATTCAGTTTCCAGTTTGTTTCTTCGTCTCTATTGAGATACAATTAAAAATTTAAATTAACCACCCACAGGTGAAAAAATCCAGGATTCGTATACAGATGTAAGTATACATTTCACAAATATTTGCAAATATTCTGGTCAATTATTTGGCGTATAAAATAGAGTGGATACCCAGGCGACTTCTAACACGATAGAGGCGGTGTTCTTCGCATTGTGTTAATAAAGAAGTTTGCCAAATGTTAAAACAATCATTCTTCATAGATGAAGGACATTGGTACAGATTGTTTATTAAAAAAATAATTAGTTCAATCAAATCTACATAGATGGCTAACTGGAACTGCCACGTGAAGATAAGTATGAATTTGGAGTATATATACAACTTCAAAAAATGTATCATACATGATCATAATAACAATGGTGGAATGGGGAATGTTGTAATTACATAAAGCGTGCGCTTAACCCAACCAATGACAGGTCATAAGTCCTGTAAACACCTTGATCATCCATATTCAGTTTCCAGTTTGTTTTTTCGTCTCTATTGAGATACAATTAAAAATTTAAATTAACCACCCACAGGTGAAAATCCAGGATTCATACAGATGTAAGTATAGTTACTTCACAAATATTTGTAAACATTCTGGTCAATTATTTGGCGTATAAAATAGAGGATACTCCAGGCGACTTCTTAACAGTGTCGATACAGGAGGCAGGTAGCCTCTTTCGCATTGTGTTAATAAAGTAGTTTGCTAAATGCTAAACAATCATTCTTCATAGATGGCGTTAGTGGATGGATTGGTATAGATTAATATTAAAAAAATTAATTAGTACAAATCAAAATTCTACATAGATGGGCTACCACTAATGCGAAGATAAGCATGACCTGGAGTATATATACAACTTCCAAAAATGTATCATACATGATCATAATAATGGTGAAATGGGGAATGTTGTAATTACATGAAGCGTGCGCTTGACCCAACCAATGACGGGTCATGGGTCCTGTAAGCGCCTTGATCATCCATATTCAGTTTCCAGTTTGTTTCTTCGTCTCTATTGAGATACAATTAAAAATTTAAATTAACCACCCACAGGTGAAAATCCAGGATTCGTATACAGATGTAAGTATACATTTCACAAATATTTGTAAATATTCTGTCAATTATTTGGCGTATAAAATAGGAGTGGATACTCCAGGCGACTTCTAACAGTACGATAGGAGGCGGTAGCCTCTTCGCATTGTGTTAATAAAGTAGTTTGCTAAATGCTAAACAATCATTCTTCATAGATGGCGTTAGTGGATGGATTGTATAGATTAATCTTAAAAAATTAATTAGTTCAATCAAATCTACATAGATGGTTAACTGGAACTGCCACGTGAAGAGCAAGTATGAATTTTATATATATAAATTTCCAAAAATGTATCATACATGATCATAATAACAATGGTGGGAACAAGAATGTTGTAATTACATAAAGCGTGCTTAACTCAAATTAACATTAGGTCATAAGTCTCAAAAACACCTTGATCATCCATATTCAGTTTCCAGTTTGTTTCTTCGTCTCTATTGAGATACAATTAAAAATTTAAATTAACCACCCACAGGTGAAAATCCAGGATTCGTATACAGATATAAGTATACATTTCACAAATATTTGTAAAATATTCTGGTCAATTATTTGGCGTATAAAATAGGAGTGGATACTCCAGGCGACTTCTAACAGTGCGCTAGGAGGCGGTAGCCTCTTCGCATTGTGTTAATAAAGTAGTTTGCTTAATGCTAAAACAATCATTCTTCATAGATGGCGTTAGTGGATGGATTGTATAGATTAATCTTAAAAAATTAATTAGTACAATCAAATCTACATAGATGGCTAACTGGAACTGCCACGTGAAGATATGTATGGATTTGGAGTATATATACAACTTCAAAAAATGTATCATACATGATCATAATAACAATGGTGGAATGGGGAATGTTGTAATTACATAAAGCGTGCGCTTAACCCAACCAATGACAGGTCATAAGTCCTGTAAACACCTTGATCATCCATATTCAGTTTCCTGTTTGTTTCTTCGTCTCTATTGAGATACAATTAAAATTTAAATTAACCACCCACAGGTGAAAATCCAGGATTCGTATACAGATATAAGTATACATTTCACAAATATTTGTAAATATTCTGGTCAATTATATGGCGTATAAAATAGGAGTGGATACTCCAGGCGACTTCTAACAGAGCGATAGGAGGCGGTAGCCTCTTCGCATTGTGTTAATAAAGTAGTTTGCTAAAATGCTAAACAATCATTCTTCATAGATGGCGTTAGTGGATGGATTGTATAGATTAATCTTAAAAAATTAATTAGTACAATCAAATCTACATAGATGGCTAACTGGAACTGACACGTGAAGATAGGTATGGATTTGGAGTATATATACAACTTCCAAAAATATATCATGCATGATCATAATAACAATGGCGGAATGGGGAATGTTGTAATTACATAAAGGTATTAACCCAAAGCAATGACAGGTCATAAGTCCTGTAAAATTTATCATCCATATTCAGTTTCCAGCTTCTGTTTCTTCGTCTCTATTGAGATACAATTAAAAATTTAAATTAACTTACCCACAGGTGAAAATCCAGGATTCGTATACAGATGTAAGTATA
This sequence comes from Lepidostoma basale, assembly GCA_022606425.2. Taxonomy (NCBI): domain Eukaryota; kingdom Metazoa; phylum Arthropoda; class Insecta; order Trichoptera; family Lepidostomatidae; genus Lepidostoma; species Lepidostoma basale. The sequence continues at coordinate 6,386 of JAHDVF020000363.1, read as the reverse complement.
TTTCACAAATATTTGTAAATATTCTGGTCAATTATTCATGTATAAAATAGAGGATACCTATATGACTTCAACAGTACGATAGGGAGTAAGTAGCCTCTCTTCGCATTGTGTTAATAAAGTAGTTTGCCAAATGCCAAACAATCATTCTTTCATAGATTATGTTAGTGACGGATTGTATAGACAATATTAAAAAAAAATTAATTAGTACAATCAAATCTACATAGATGGCTAACTGAACTGTTGTTTTAAAGATAGGTATGGATTTGGAGTATATATACAACTTCCAAAAATGTATCATGCATGATCATAATAACAATGGTGGAATGGGGAACGTTGTAATTACATAAAGCGTGCGCTTAACCCAACCAATGACAGGTCATAAGTCCTGTAAACACTTTGATCATCCATAGTCAGTTTCCAGTTTGTTTCTTCGTCTCTATTGAGATATAATTAAAAATTTAAATTAACCACCCACAGGTGAAAATCCAGGATTCGTATACAGATATAAGTATACATTTCACAAATATTTGTAAATATTCTGGTCAATTATTTGGCGTATAAAATAGGAGTGTTACTCCAGGCGACTTCTAAACAGTGCGCTAGGAGGCGGTAGCCTCTTCGCATTGTGTTAATAAAGTAGTTTGTTAAATGCTAAACAATCATTCTTCATAGATGGCGTTAGTGGGTGGATTGTATAGATTAATCTCAAAAAATTAATTAGTACAATCAAATCTACATAGATGGCTAACTGAAACTGCCACGTGAAGATGGGCATGAATTTGGAGTATATATACAACTTCCAAAAATGTATCATACATGATCATAATAACAATGTAGAATGGGAATGTTGTAATTACATAAAAGCGTGCTTAACCCAACCAATGACAAGGTCATAGTCCTGTAAAACACCTTGATCATCCATATTCAGTTTCCAGTTTGTTTCTTCTGTCTCTATTGAGACATACCAAAATTTAAATTAACCACCCACAGGTGAAAAACTAGGATTCGTATTGTATGTAAGTATACATTTCACAAATATTTGTAAATATCAATTATTTGGCGTATAAAAATAGGAGGTACTTCCAGGCGTACTTCTAACAGTACGATAGGAGGCGGTAGCCTCTTCGCATTGTGTTAATAAAGTTGTTTGCTAAATGCCAAACAATCATTCTTCATAGATGGCGTTAGTGGGTGGATTGTATAGATTAATCTTAAAAAATTAATTAGTACAATCAAATCTACATAGATGGCTAACTGGAACTGACACGTGAAGATAGGTATGGATTTGGAGTATATATATAACTTCCAAAAATGTATCATGCATGATCATAATAACAATGGTGGAATGGGGAATGTTGTAATTACATAAAGCGTGCGCTTAACCCAACCAATGACAGGTCATAAGTCCTGTAAACACCTTGATCATCCATATTCAGTTTCCAGTTTGTTTCTTCGTCTCTATTGAGATACAATTAAAATTTAAATTAACCACCCACAGGTGAAAATCCAGGATTCGTATACAGATGTAAGTATACATTTCACAAATATTTGTAAATATTCTGTCAATTATTTGGCGTATAAAATAGGAGTGGATACTCCAGGCGACTTCTAACAGTGCGATAGGAGGCGGTAGCCTCTTCGCATTGTGTTAATAAAGTAGTTTGCTAAATGCTAAACAATCATTCTTCATAGATGGCGTTAGTGGATGGATTGTATAGATTAATATTAAAAAAAATTAATTAGTACAATCAAATCTACATAGATGGCTAACTGAATCAAGCTACGTGAAGATAAGTATGAATTTGAATATATACAACTTCCAAAAATTTGTCATGCATGATCATAAACAAAGGTGGAATGGGGAATGTTGTAATTACATAAAGCGTGCGCTTAACCCAACCAATGACAGGTCATAAGTCCTGTAAACACTTTGATCATCCATATTCAGTTTCCAGTTTGTTTCTTCGTCTCTATTGAGATACAATTAAAAATTTAAATTAACCACCCACAGGTGAAAATCCAGGATTCGTATACAGATGTAAGTATACATTTCACAAATATTTGTAAATATTCTGGTCAATTATTTGGCGTATAAAATAGGAGTGGATACTCCAGGCGACTTCTTACAGTACGATAGGAGGCGGTAGCCTCTTCGCATTGTTAATAAAGTAGTTCAAGCAAATGCTAAACAATCATTCTTCATAGATGGCGTTAGTGGATGGATTGTATAGATTAATATTAAAAATTAATTAGTACAATCAAATCTACATAGATGGCACCGGAAACTGCCACGTGAAGATAAGTATGAATTTGGGAGCATATATACAACTTCCAAAAATGTATCATCATAATAACAATGGTGGGAATGGGAATTAGAATTAAGACAAAAGCGTGCGCTTAACCTTAAATCCAATGACAGGTCATAAGTCCCTTGCAAACACCTTGATCATCCATAGTCAGTTTCCAGTTTGTTTCTTCGTCTCTTTTGAGATATAATTAAAAATTTAAATTAACCACCCACAGGTGAAAATCCAGGATTCGTATACAGATATAAGTATACATTTCACAAATATTTGTAAATATTCTGGTCAATTATTTGGCGTATAAAAATAGGAGTGGATACTCCAGGCGACTTCTAACAGTGCGCTAGGAGGCGGTAGCCTCTTCGCATTGTGTTAATAAAGTAGTTTGCTAAATGCTAAAACAATCATTCTTCATAGATGGCGTTAGTGGATGGATTGTATAGATTAATCTTAAAAAATTAATTAGTACAATCAAATCTACATAGATGGCTAACTGAACTGCCACGTGAAGATAAGTATGAATTTGGAGTATATATACAACTTCCAAAAATGTATCATACATGATCATAATAACAATGGTGGAATGGGGAATGTTGTAATTTCATAAAGCGTGCGCTTAACCCAACCAATGACAGGTCATAAGTCCTGTAAACACCTTGATCATCCATATTCAGTTTCCAGTTTGCGTCTTCGTCTCTATTGAGATACAATTAAAATTTAAATTAACCACCCTTTGGTGAAAATCCAGGATTCACAGATATACATTTCACAAATATTTACAAATATTCTGGTCAATTATTTGGCGTATAAAATAGGAGTGGATACTCCAGGCGACTTCTAACAGTGCGCTAGGAGGCGGTAGCCTCTTCGCATTGTGTTAATAAAGTAGTTTGCTAAATGCTAAAACAATCATTCTTCATAGATGGCGTTAGTGGATGGATTGTATAGATTAATATTAAAAAAATTAATTAGTACAATCAAATCTACATAGATGGCTAACTGGAACTGCCACGTGAAGATAAGTATGAATTTGGAGTATATATACAACTTCCAAAAAATGTATCATGCATGATCATAATAACAATGGTGGAATGGGGAATGTTGTAATTACATAAAGCGTGCGCTTAACCCAACCAATGACAGGTCATAAGTCCTGTAAACACCTTGATCATCCATATTCAGTTTCCAGTTTGTTTCTTCGTCTCTATTGAGATACAATTAAAAATTTAAATTAACCACCCACAGGTGAAAATCCAGGATTCGTATACAGATATAAGTATACATTTCACAAATATTTGTAATATTCTGGTCAATTATTTGGCGTATAAAATAGGAGTGGATACTCCAGGCGACTTCTAACAGTGCGCTAGGAGGCGGTAGCCTCTTCGCATTGTGTTAATAAAGTAGTTTGCTAAATGCTAAACAATCATTCTTCATAGATGGCGTTAGTGGATGGATTGTATAGATTAATATTAAAAAATTAATTAGTACAATCAAATCTACATAGATGGCTAACTGGAACTGCCACGTGAAGATAAGTATGAATTTGGAGTATATATACAACTTCCAAAAATGTATCATACATGATCATAATAACAATGGTGGAATGGGGAATGTTGTAATTACATAAAGCGTGCGCTTAACCCAACCAATGACAGGTCATAAGTCCTGTAAACACCTTGATCATCCATATTCAGTTTCCAGTTTGTTTCTTCGTCTCTATTGAGATACAATTAAAAATTTAAATTAACCACCCACAGGTGAAAATCCAGGATTCGTATACAGATGTAAGTATACATTTCACAAATATTTGTAAATATTCTGGTCAATTATTTGGCGTATAAAATAGGAGTGGATACTCCAGGCGACTTCTAACAGTACGATAGGAGGCGGTAGCCTCTTCGCATTGTGTTAATAAAGTAGTTTGCTAAATGCTAAACAATCATTCTTCATAGATGGCGTTAGTGGATGGATTGTATAGATTAATATTAAAAAAATTAATTAGTACAATCAAATCTACATAGATGGCTAACTGGAACTGCCACGTGAAGATAAGTATGAATTTGGAGTATATATACAACTTCCAAAAAATGTATCATACATGATCATAATAACAATGGTGGAATGGGGAATGTTGTAATTACATAAAGCGTGCGCTTAACCCAACCAATGACAGGTCATAAGTCCTGTAAACACCTTGATCATCCATATTCAGTTTCCAGTTTGTTTCTTCGTCTCTATTGAGATACAACTGAAATGATACATAAGACCAAATTAATTGCCTAGATGTGATTTCTGCCAACCATCCCAAAAAGCTCTGTAAGAGAAGAGAAATGTAATCATATAGACAAAATTTATTTATTTATTATGTATTATTTATTTTATTAGAGAACATGCAGCTTATACATGAGAAAAAAGCACACAGTTAGGAAATTAAAATTGAAAGACAATGCTCGTTAATTTAGCTTGTCAGAGAATTATAATACAATCATAAGTTGAAAAGTTTAAAAAAGAGGAAAAAAAACAACATTGAGCAGCTTCAGCACTACTAGCACACTCCTCTGCAACTACAACAATTAAACGATCCTTTAATACTTCATCAAACCAACAAACAACCTAACTATCTGCAACCCCACCGATTTACAAAAAACAAACAAACTTATCTACACACATAGAAAAATGATACAAAACCTAAGTGTTCAAAGAGTCTTCATTATCATCAGAATCATCACTTAAATTTTCAGAGTCATTGGACGGAAATTTTAGTAAACTTAAAATATAGGCAATGGTCTAATAGAAGAAATTACAGGGTCTGATAATTTAGTAGCCGCATGATCGACAAGGGATAAGAGTTTTACTTCCATCAATCGATCAGTTACTATGATTGCTTCTGTTTTAGGGAAGCACTTTTGTTTTATATTTAATCGTAAGACGGATAAAACGTTTCCGGACACCTGAGTTTTGCTTCCTTTCTTAAACCTTTGTGTTGATCTTTGGTCAATTTTGAGCTGACGATAAGCGCTAAAGGCTTCTCTGGTGTATACGATGAAAGCTTCACGTATCCTTGATGCTCGACGTGGTGAAAATGTTATTTGTTTAATGAGTTTTGCAGCATCATTTTTCCCTGCGCTACGTAAACTCATTTCATTTGCTAATCGTAGTTCATCAGTACTGCGATTCTGCAGCAGATCTTGTATTATTTTCTGTCTAGTCTGACACCGCTTTCTGTAAATGATTTTGTTGGCCTGCCTTAAGATTTCGAAAACACCATTTTTTCTTCTCACCACGCTAAATTTTCTTCTTCGAACTTCACAATGTAACTGCGACTTTTTTCCACCTCTTCATTAATTGTATTGAAAATTTTTTAATGATCTTGCATAATTTGGTTCTGGAAATATTTCAATTTGCTACTACGTGGTATTTGTGTGCGATATATGTTATTAAAAACACAATTGCTTTCCCACAATTAGCATTTAATGCTCTTCGTTCTCTTAATTTTTCAAATAATTCTTTGCGTGAAACGCAAACAGCCCTTTCTAAAAACAACAAGAGTATCAAAAAAGGACAAAAGAGGAGAAACATTTATATATTGCATTAAAGTATAAACTACAGTCTATAAGATGTATTTATTGTCAAATGGGTGCAACGAATGCTTCGTTTCTAATCTCTAATTGAAATATGAGTTTAAAACTCAAAAAATGACAAAATTAGAGGTTTACTTTATGTTAGTTTATATCTCACGCGTAGATGATAAATCAGCATTGTTTTATAAATTGAATAGAAAATACCTTGAGAAACATCGGCCATTTATTTATTTTGTAAGTTTCTTCAAAAAAACACTAAATACACAACCGTCATTGCTCGGGCGCAGAAGCGAACTAAAAAATGTCCTGCTGAACTTCCAGCGTAGGCCCATTTTGCGACGTTGCCAACTTGCCGTTACGAGCTTTTGACAAAATCCAAGAAACACAAAGTTTAGACTGGCTATAATGCTACACTAAAAAAAATAAAAAAAGCCAATTAATGAATTTTTCAAAAAGCATTTAATTCGCGTTTTTTGGTCATTTCGTCCACTGTGTGCCG